>CAXAQZ010001141.1:7500-421638 GCA_963971145.1 Sussaba pulchella | reverse complement strand
TTCGTGTGTTCCTGTGTTCCTGTGTTCGTGTGTTCGTGTGTTCGTGTGTTCCTGTGTTCGTGTGTTTGTGTGTGCATGTGTTCGTCCGTTCATGCGTTCGTGCGTTCGTGCGTCCGTGCGTTCGTGCGTTCGTGCGTTCGTGTTTTCGTATGTTTGTGTGTTTGTGTGTTCGTGTGTCGCGTGTTCGTGTTTTCGTGTTCTCATGTGCTCGTGTGTTCGTGTGTTCGCGTGTTCGTGTGATCGTGCGTTCGTGCGTTCGTGCGTTCGTGTATTCGTGGGTTCGTGTGTTCGTGTGTTCGTGCGTTTGTGTGTTCGTGTGTTTGTGTGTTTGTGTGTTCATGTGTTTCTTTGTTCATGTGTTTGTGTGTCCGTGTGTTTGTGTGTTCGTGTGTTCGTGCGTTCGTGTATTCGTGTGTTCGTGGGGTTCGTGTGTTCGTCCGTTCATGCGTTCGTGCATTCGTTCGTTCGTGCGTTCGTGCGTTCATGCGTTCGTGCGTTCGTGTGTTCGTTTGTCCGTGTGTTCATGTATTCGTGTGTTCGTGTGTTCGTGTGATTGTGTCTTCGTGTGTTCTTGCGTTCTCAAGTTCGTGTGTTCGTGTGTTTGCGTGTTCATGTGTTTGATTGTTCATGTGTTCGTGTGTTCGTGTGGATGTGTGTTCATGTGTTCGTGTGATCGTGTGTTCGTGCGTTCGTGTATTCGTGTATTCGTGTGTTCGTGTGTTCGTGTGTTCGTGTGTTCGTGTGTTCGTGTGTTCGTATTTTCGTGTGTTTAAGTATTCGTGTGTTCGTGTGTTCGTGTGTTCGTGTGTTCGTGTGTTCGTGTGTTCGTGCGTTCGTGCGTTCGTGCGTTCTTGAGTTCGTGTGTCGTGTGTCTTGTGTTCGTGTGTTCGTGTGTTCGTGTGTTGGTGTGCTCGTGTGTTCGTGTGTTCGTGTGTTTGTGTGTTTGTGTGTTCGTGTGTTCGTGTGTTCGTGTGTTCTCGTGTTCATGTGTTTGTGTGTTCGAGCGTTCGTGCGTTTGTGCGTCCGTGCGTTCGTGTGTTCGTGCAGTCGTGCGTTCGTGCGTTCGTGCGTTGGTGCGTTCGTGCGTTCGTGCGTTCGTGCGTTCGTGCGTTCATGTGTTCGTGTGTTCGTGTGTTCGTGTGTTCATGTGTTCGTGTGTTCGTGTGTTCGTGTGTTCACGTGTTTGTGTGTCTAGTTTTCGTGTGTTCGTGTGTTTGTGTGTCGTGTGTTCGTGTGTTCGTGTGTTTGTGTGTTCGTGTGCTCGTGTGTTTGTGTGTTCGTGTGTCGTGTGTTCGTGCGTTTGTGTATTCGTGTATTCGTGTGTTCGTGTGTTCGTCTGTTCGTGTGTTCGTGTGTTCGTGTGTTCGTATTATCGTGTGTTTAAGTGTTCGTGTGTTCGTGTGTTCGTGTGTTCGTGTGTTCGTGTGTCCGTGTGTTCGTGTGTTCGTGTGTTCGTGCGTTCGTGCGTTCGTGCGTTCGTGCGTTCGTGCGTTCCCGCGTTCGTGAGTTCGAGCGTTCGTGCGTTCGTGCGTTCGTACGTTAGAACGTTCGTGCGTTCGTGCGTTCGTGCGTTCGTGTTTCATGCGTTCGTGCGTTCGTGTGTTCGTGTGTTCCTGTGTTCGTGTGTTCGTGTGTTCGTGTGTTCGTGTGTTCGTGTCTTCGTGTGTTCGTGTGATCGTGTGTTCGTGAGTTCGTGTGTTCGTGTGTTCGTGTGTTCGTATTTTCGTGTGTTTAAGTGTTCGTGTGTTCGTGTGTTTGTGTGTTCGTGTGTTCGTGCGTTCCTGCGTTCGTGCGTTCGTGCGTTTGTGCGTCCATGCGAACGTGCGTTCCCGCGTTCGTGAGTTCGAGCGTTCGTGCGTTCGTGCGTTCGTACGTTAGAACGTTCGTGCGTTCGTGCGTTCGTGTTTCATGCGT
Source organism: Sussaba pulchella (assembly GCA_963971145.1). Lineage (NCBI taxonomy): Eukaryota > Metazoa > Arthropoda > Insecta > Hymenoptera > Ichneumonidae > Sussaba > Sussaba pulchella. Next base: position 419,724 of record CAXAQZ010001141.1, on the reverse strand, counting down.
TCGTGCGTTCGTGTGTTCGTGTGTTCCTGTGTTCGTGTGTTCGTGTGTTCGTGTGTTCGTGTGATCGTGAGTTCGTGTGTTCGTGTGTTCGTGTGTTCGTGTGTTCGTGTGATCGTGTGTTCGTGTGTTCGTGTGTTCGTGTGTTCGTATGTTCGTGTGTTCGTGTGTTCGTGTGCTCGTGTGTTCGTGTGTTCGTGTGTTCGTGTGTTCGTGTGTTCGTGTGTTCGTGTGTTCGTGTGTTCCTGTGTTCAGGCGTTCGTGCGTTCGTGCGTTCGTGCGTTCGTGCGTTCGTGCGTTCATGCGTTCATGCGTCCGAGCGTTCGTGCGTTCGTGCGTTCGTACGTTCGTGCGTTCGTGCTTTCGTGCGTTCGTGCGTTCGTGCGGTCGTACGTTCGTGTGTTCGTGTGTTCGTGTGTTCCTGTGTTCCTGTGTTCGTGTGTTCGTGTGTTCGTGTGTTCCTGTGTTCGTGTGTTTGTGTGTGCATGTGTTCGTCCGTTCATGCGTTCGTGCATTCGTGCGTCCCCGCGTTCGTGCGTTCGTGCGTTCGTGTTTTCGTATGTTTGTGTGTTTGTGTGTTCGTGTGTTCGCGTGTTCGTGTTTTCGTGTGCTCATGTGCTCGTGTGTTCGTGTGTTCGCGTGTTTGTGTGATCGTGCGTTCGTGCGTTCGTGCGTTCGTGTATTCGTGGGTTCGTGTGTTCGTGTGTTCGTGCGTTTGTGTGTTTGTGTGTTTGTGTGTTCATGTGTTTCTTTGTTCATGTGTTTGTGTGTCCGTGTGTTCGTGTGTTCGTGTGTTCGTGTGTTCGTGTGTTTGTGTGTTCATGTGGTCGTGTGTTCGTGTGTTCGTGGGTTCGTGTGTTGGTGTGCTCGTGTGTTCGTGTGTTCGTGTGTTCGTGTGTTCTCGTGTTCATGTGTTCGTGCGTACGTGCGTTCGTGCGATGGTGCGTTCGTGCGTTCGTGCGTTCGTGCGTTCATGTGTTCGTGTGTTCTTGTGTTCGTGTGTTCGTGTGTTCGTGTGTTTACGTGTTTGTGTGTCTAGTTTTCGTGTGTTCGTGTGTTTGTGTGTCGTGTGTTCGTGTGTTCGTCTGCTCGTGTGTTCGTGTGTTCGTGTGTTCGTGTGTTCGTGTGTTCGTGTGTTCGTGTGTTCGTGTGTTCGTGTGTTCGTGTGTTTGTGTGTTCGTGTGTTCGTGTATTCGTGCGTTCGTGCGTTTGTCTGTTTGTATGTTCGTGTGTTCGTGTGGTCGTGTGTTCGTGTGTTCGTGTGTTCGTGTGTTTGTGTGTTCGTGTGTTCGTGTGTTCGTGTGTTCGTGTGTTTGCGTGTTCCTGTTTCGAGTGTTCGTGTGTTCGTGTGTTCGTGTGTTCGTGTGCTCGTGTGTTCGTGTGTTCGTGTATTCGTGTGCTCGTGCGTATGTGTGTTCGTGTGTTTGTGTGTTCGTGTGTTTGTGCGTTCGTGCGGTATTGTGTTCGTGAGTCGTGTGTCGTGTGTTCGTGTGTTCGTGTGTTCGTGTGTTCGTGTGTTCTTGTGTTCGTGTGTTCGTGTGTTCATGTGCTCGTGTGTTCGTAAGGATGTGTGTTCATGTGTTCGTGTGTTCGTGTGTTCATGTGCTCGTGTGTTCGTAAGGATGTGTGTTCATGTGTTCGTGTGTTCGTGTGTTCGTGCGTTCGTGTATTCGTGTATTCGTGTATTCGTGTGTTTGTGTGTTCGTGTGTTCGTGTGTTCGTGTGTTCGTGTGTTCGTGTGTTCGTATTATCGTGTGTTTAAGTGTTCGTAAGTTCGTGTGTTCGTGTGTTCGTGTGTTCGTGTGTTCGTGTGTTCGTGTGTTCGTGTGTTCGTGTGTTCGTGTGTTCGTGGGTTCGTGTGGCCGTGTGTTCGTGTGTTCGTGTGTTCGTGTGTTCGTGTGTTCGTGTGATCGTGTGTTCGTGTGTTCGTGTGTTCGTGCGTTCGTGCGTTCGTGCGTTCGTGCGTTCTTGAGTTCGTGTGTCGTGTGTCTTGTGTTCGTGTGTTCGTGTGTTCAAGTGTTCGTGTGTTCGTGTGTTTGTGTGTTCGTGTGTTCGTGTGTTAGTGTGTTCGTGTGTTCGTGTTTTCGCGTGTTCGTGTGTTCGTGTGTTGGTGTGCTCGTGTGTTCGTGTGTTCGCGTGTTCGTGTGTTCGTGTGTTCTCCTGTCCATGTGTTTGTGTGTTCGGGCGTTCGTGCGTTTGTGCGTTCGTGCGTTCGTGCGTTCGTGCGTTCGTGCGTTCGTGCAGTCGTGCGTTCGTGCGTTCGTGCGTTCGTACGTTAGAACGTTCGTGTGTTCGTGCGTTCGTGCGTTCGTGTTTCATGCGTTCGTGCGTTCGTGTGTTCGTGTGTTCCTGTGTTCGTGTGTTCGTGTGTTCGTGTCTTCGTGTGTTCGTGTGATCGTGTGTTAGTGAGTTCGTGTGTTCGTGTGTTCGTATTTTCGTGTGTTTAAGTGTTCGTGTGTTCGTGTGTTTGTGTGTTCGTGTGTTCGTGCGTTCGTGCGTTCGTGCGTTCGTGCGTTCGTGCGTCCATGCGTTCGTGCGTTCCCGCGTTCGTGAGTTCGAGCGTTCGTGCGTTGGTGCGTTCGTACGTTAGAACGTTCGTGCGTTCGTGCGTTCGTGCGTTCGTGTTTCATGCGTTCGTGCGTTCGTGTGTTCGTGTGTTCCTGTGTTCGTGTGTTCGTGTGTTCGTGTGTTCGTGTGTTCGTGTGTTCGTGTGTTCGTGAGTTTGTGTGTTCGTGTGTTCGTGTGTTCGTGTGTTCGTGTGTTCGTGTGTTCGTGTGTTCGTATGTTCATGGGTTCGTGTGTTCGTGTGCTCGTGTGTTCGTGTGTTCGTGTGTTCGTGTGTTCGTGTGTTTGTGTGTTCCTGTGTTCAGGCGTTCGTGCGTTCGTGCGTTCGTGCGTTCGTGCGTTCATGCGTTCATGCGTCCGAGCGTTCGTGCGTTCGTGCGTTCGTACGTTCGTACGTTCGTGCGTTCGTGCTTTCGTGCGTTCGTGCGTTCGTGCGGTCGTGCGTTCGTGTGTTCGTGTGTTCGTGTGTTCCTGTGTTCCTGTGTTCCGGTGTTCGTGTGTTCGTGTGTTCGTGTGTTCCTGTGTTCGTGTGTTTGTGTGTGCATGTGTTCGTCCGTTCATGCGTTCGTGCGTTCGTGCGTCCGTGCGTTCGTGCGTTCGTGCGTTCGTGTTTTCGTATGTTTGTGTGTTTGTGTGTTCGTGTGTTCGCGTGTTCGTGTTTTCGTGTGCTCATGTGCTCGTGTGTTCGTGTGTTCGCGTGTTCGTGTGATCGTGCGTTCGTGCGTTCGTGCGTTCGTGTATTCGTGGGTTCGTGTGTTCGTGTGTTCGTGCGTTTGTGTGTTTGTGTGTTTGTGTGTCCATGTGTTTCTTTGTTCATGTGTTTGTGTGTCCGTGTGTTCGTGTGTTCGTGTGTTCGTGTGTTCCTGTGTTCGTGTGTTTGTGTGTGCATGTGTTCGTCCGTTCATGCGTCCGTGCGTTCGTGCGTCCGTGCGTTCGTGCGTTCGTGCGTTCGTGTTTTCGTATGTTTGTGTGTTTGTGTGTTCGTGTGTTCGCGTGTTCGTGTTTTCGTGTTCTCATGTGCTCGTGTGTTCGTGTGTTCGCGTGTTCGTGTGATCGTGCGTTCGTGCGTTCGTGCGTTCGTGTATTCGTGGGTTCGTGTGTTCGTGTGTTCGTGCGTTTGTGTGTTCGTGTGTTTGTGTGTTTGTGTGTTCATGTGTTTCTTTGTTCATGTGTTTGTGTGTCCGTGTGTTTGTGTGTTCGTGTGTTCGTGCGTTCGTGTATTCGTGTGTTCGTGGGTTCGTGTGTTCGTCCGTTCATGCGTTCGTGCATTCGTTCGTTCGTGCGTTCGTGCGTTCATGCGTTCGTGCGTTCGTGTGTTCGTTTGTCCGTGTGTTCATGTATTCGTGTGTTCGTGTGTTCGTGTGTTTGTGTCTTCGTGTGTTCTTGCGTTCTCAAGTTCGTGTGTTCGTGTGTTTGCGTGTTCATGTGTTTGATTGTTCATGTGTTCGTGTGTTCGTGTGGATGTGTGTTCATGTGTTCGTGTGATCGTGTGTTCGTGCGTTCGTGTATTCGTGTATTCGTGTGTTCGTGTGTTCGTGTGTTCGTGTGTTCGTGTGTTCGTGTGTTCGTGTGTTCGTATTTTCGTGTGTTTAAGTATTCGTGTGTTCGTGTGTTCGTGTGTTCGTGTGTTCGTGTGTTTGTGTGTTCGTGTGTTCGTGCGTTCGTGCGTTCTTGAGTTCGTGTGTCTTGTGTCTTGTGTTCGTGTGTTCGTATGTTCGTGTGTTCGTGTGTTCGTGTGTTTGTGTGTTCGTGTGTCCGTGTGTTCGTGTGTTCGTGTGTTCGTGTTTTCGTGTGTTCGTGTGTTCGTGTGTTGGTGTGCTCGTGTGTTCGTGTGTTCGTGTGTTTGTGTGTTCGTGTGTTCGTGTGTTCGTGTGTTCTCGTGTTCATGTGTTTGTGTGTTCGAGCGTTCGTGCGTTTGTGCGTCCGTGCGTTCGTGTGTTCGTGCAGTCGTGCGTTCGTGCGTTCGTGCGTTGGTGCGTTCGTGCGTTCGTGCGTTCGTGCGTTCATGTGTTCGTGTGTTCGTGTGTTCGTGTGTTCATGTGTTTGTGTGTTCGTGTGTTCGTGTGTTCGTGTGTTCGTGTGTTCACGTGTTTGTGTGTCTAGTTTTCGTGTGTTCGTGTGTTTGTGTGTCGTGTGTTCATGTGTTCGTGTGTTTGTGTGTTCGTGTGCTCGTGTGTTTGTGTGTTCGTGTGTCGTGTGTTCGTGCGTTTGTGTATTCGTGTATTCGTGTGTTCGTGTGTTCGTCTGTTCGTGTGTTCGTGTGTTCGTGTGTTCGTATTATCGTGTGTTTAAGTGTTCGTGTGTTCGTGTGTCCGTGTGTTCGTGTGTCCGTGTGTTCGTGTGTTCGTGTGTTCGTGCGTTCGTGCGTTCGTGCGTTCGTGCGTTCCCGCGTTCGTGAGTTCGAGCGTTCGTGCGTTCGTGCGTTCGTACGTTAGAACGTTCGTGCGTTCGTGCGTTCGTGCGTTCGTGTTTCATGCGTTCGTGCGTTCGTGTGTTCGTGTGTTCCTGTGTTCGTGTGTTCGTGTGTTCGTGTGTTCGTGTGTTCGTGTGTTCGTGTCTTCGTGTGTTCGTGTGATCGTGTGTTCGTGAGTTCGTGTGTTCGTGTGTTCGTATTTTCGTGTGTTTAAGTGTTCGTGTGTTCGTGTGTTTGTGTGTTCGTGTGTTCGTGCGTTCGTGCGTTCGTGCGTTCGTGCGTTTGTGCGTTGATGCGTTCGTGCGTTCCCGCGTTCGTGAGTTCGAGCGTTCGTGCGTTCGTGCGTTCGTACGTTAGAACGTTCGTGCGTTCGTGCGTTCGTGCGTTCGTGTTTCATGCGTTCGTGCGTTCGTGTGTTCCTGTGTTCCTGTGTTCGTGTGTTCGTGTGTTCGTGTGTTCGTGTGTTCGTGAGTTCGTGTGTTCGTGTGTTCGTGTGTTCGTGTGATCGTGTGTTCGTGTGTTCGTGTGTTCGTGTGTTCGTATGTTCGTGTGTTTGTGTGTTCGTGTGCTCGTGTGTTCGTGTGTTCGTGTGTTCGTGTGTTTGTGTGTTCGTGTGTTCGTGTGTTCGTGTGTTCCTGTGTTCAGGCGTTCGTGCGTTCGTGCGTTCGTGCGTTCGTGCGTTCGTGCGTTCATGCGTTCATGCGTCCGAGCGTTCGTGCGTTCGTGCGTTCGTACGTTCGTGCGTTCGTGCTTTCGTGCGTTCGTGCGTTCGTGCGGTCGTACGTTCGTGTGTTCATGTGTTCGTGTGTTCCTGTGTTCCTGTGTTCGTGTGTTCCTGTGTTCGTGTGTTTGTGTGTGCATGTGTTCGTCCGTTCATGCGTTCGTGCATTCGTGCGTCCCCGCGTTCGTGCGTTCGTGCGTTCGTGTTTTCGTATGTTTGTGTGTTTGTGTGTTCGTGTGTTCGCGTGTTCGTGTTTTCGTGTGTCCGTGTGTTCGTGTGTTCGTCTGTTCGTGCGTTCGTGCGTTCGTGCGTTCGTGCGTTCCCGCGTTCGTGAGTTCGAGCGTTCGTGCGTTCGTGCGTTCGTACGTTAGAACGTTCGTGCGTTCGTGCGTTCGTGCGTTCGTGTTTCATGCGTTCGTGCGTTCGTGAGTTCGAGCGTTCGTGCGTTCGTGCGTTCGTACGTTAGAACGTTCGTGCGTTCGTGCGTTCGTGCGTTTGTGTTTCATGCGTTCGTGCGTTCGTGTGTTCGTGTGTTCCTGTGTTCGTGTGTTCGTGTGTTCGTGTGTTCGTGTGTTCGTGTCTTCGTGTGTTCGTGTGATCGTGTGTTCGTGAGTTCGTGTGTTCGTGTGTTCGTGTGTTCGTGTGTTCGTATTTTCGTGTGTTTAAGTGTTCGTGTGTTCGTGTGTTTGTGTGTTCGTGTGTTCGTGCGTTCGTGCGTTCGTGCGTTCGTGCGTTTGTGCGTCCATGCGTTCGTGCGTTCCCGCGTTCGTGAGTTCGAGCGTTCGTGCGTTCGTGCGTTCGTACGTTAGAACGTTCGTGCGTTCGTGCGTTCGTGCGTTCGTGTTTCATGCGTTCGTGCGTTCGTGTGTTCGTGTGTTCCTGTGTTCGTGTGTTCGTGTGTTCGTGTGTTCGTGTGTTCGTGAGTTCGTGTGTTCGTGTGTTCGTGTGTTCGTGTGATCGTGTGTTCGTGTGTTCGTGTGTTCGTGTGTTCGTATGTTCGTGTGTTCGTGTGTTCGTGTGTTCGTGTGCTCGTGTGTTCGTGTGTTCGTGTGTTCGTGTGTTTGTGTGTTCGTGTGTTCGTGTGTTCGTGTGTTCCTGTGTTCAGGCGTTCGTGCGTTCGTGCGTTCGTGCGTTCGTGCGTTCGTGCGTTCATGCGTTCATGCGTCCGAGCGTTCGTGCGTTCGTGCGTTCGTGCGTTCGTGCGTTCGTGCGTTTGTGCGTCCATGCGTTCGTGCGTTCCCGCGTTCGTGAGTTCGAGCGTTCGTGCGTTCGTGCGTTCGTACGTTAGAACGTTCGTGCGTTCGTGCGTTCGTGCGTTCGTGTTTCATGCGTTCGTGCGTTCGTGTGTTCGTGTGTTCCTGTGTTCGTGTGTTCGTGTGTTCGTGTGTTCGTGTGTTCGTGAGTTCGTGTGTTCGTGTGTTCGTGTGTTCGTGTGTTCGTGTGTTCGTGTGTTCGTGTGTTCCTGTGTTCGTGTGTTTGTGTGTGCATGTGTTCGTCCGTTCATGCGTTCGTGCATTCGTGCGTCCCCGCGTTCGTGCGTTCGTGCGTTCGTGTTTTCGTATGTTTGTGTGTTTGTGTGTTCGTGTGTTCGCGTGTTCGTGTTTTCGTGTGCTCATGTGCTCGTGTGTTCGTGTGTTCGCGTGTTCGTGTGATCGTGCGTTCGTGCGTTCGTGCGTTCTTGTATTCGTGGGTTCGTGTGTTCGTGTGTTCGTGCGTTTGTGTGTTTGTGTGTTTGTGTGTTCATGTGTTTCTTTGTTCATGTGTTTGTGTGTCCGTGTGTTCGTGTGTTCGTGTGTTCGTGTGTTCGTGTGTTCATGTGGTCGTGTGTTCGTGTGTTCGTGTGTTCGTGTGTTCGTGTGTTGGTGTGCTCGTGTGTTCGTGTGTTCGTGTGTTCGTGTGTTCTCGTGTTCATGTGTTCGTGTGTTCGGGCGTTCGTGCGTTTGTGCGTTCGTGCAGTCGTGCGTACGTGCGTTCGTGCGATGGTGCGTTCGTGCGTTCGTGCGTTCGTGCGTTCATGTGTTCGTGTGTTCTTGTGTTCGTGTGTTCGTGTGTTCGTGTGTTTACGTGTTTGTGTGTCTAGTTTTCGTGTGTTCGTGTGTTTGTGTGTCGTGTGTTCGTGTGTTCGTCTGCTCGTGTGTTCGTGTGTTCGTGTGTTCGTGTGTTCGTGTGTTCGTGTGTTCGTGTGTTCGTGTGTTTGTGTGTTCGTGTGTTCGTGTATTCGTGCGTTCGTGCGTTTGTCTGTTTGTATGTTCGTGTGTTCGTGTGGTCGTGTGTTCGTGTGTTCGTGTGTTCGTGTGTTTGTGTGTTCGTGTGTTCGTGTGTTCGTGTGTTCGTGTGTTTGCGTGTTCCTGTTTCGAGTGTTCGTGTGTTCGTGTGTTCGTGTGTTCGTGTGCTCGTGTGTTCGTGTGTTCGTGTATTCGTGTGCTCGTGCGTATGTGTGTTCGTGTGTTTGTGTGTTCGTGTGTTTGTGCGTTCGTGCGGTATTGTGTTCGTGAGTCGTGTGTCGTGTGTTCGTGTGTTCGTGTGTTCGTGTGTTCGTGTGTTCTTGTGTTCGTGTGTTCGTGTGTTCATGTGCTCGTGTGTTCGTAAGGATGTGTGTTCATGTGTTCGTGTGTTCGTGTGTTCATGTGCTCGTGTGTTCGTAAGGATGTGTGTTCATGTGTTCGTGTGTTCGTGTGTTCGTGTGTTCGTGCGTTCGTGTATTCGTGTATTCGTGTATTCGTGTGTTTGTGTGTTCGTGTGTTCGTGTGTTCGTGTGTTGGTGTGTTCGTGTGTTCGTATTATCGTGTGTTTAAGTGTTCGTAAGTTCGTGTGTTCGTGTGTTCGTGTGTTCGTGTGTTCGTGTGTTCGTGTGTTCGTGTGTTCGTGTGTTCGTGTGTTCGTGTGTTCGTGGGTTCGTGTGGCCGTGTGTTCGTGTGTTCGTGTGTTCGTGTGTTCGTGTGTTCGTGTGTTCGTGTGTTCGTGTGTTCGTGCGTTCGTGCGTTCGTGCGTTCGTGCGTTCTTGAGTTCGTGTGTCGTGTGTCTTGTGTTCGTGTGTTCGTGTGTTCAAGTGTTCGTGTGTTCGTGTGTTTGTGTGTTCGTGTGTTCGTGTGTTAGTGTGTTCGTGTGTTCGTGTTTTCGTGTGTTCGTGTGTTCGTGTGTTGGTGTGCTCGTGTGTTCGTGTGTTCGTGTTTTCGTGTGCTCATGTGCTCGTGTGTTCGTGTGTTCGCGTGTTCGTGTGATCGTGCGTTCGTGCGTTCGTGCGTTCGTGTATTCGTGGGTTCGTGTGTTCGTGTGTTCGTGCGTTTGTGTGTTTGTGTGTTTGTGTGTTCATGTGTTTCTTTGTTCATGTGTTTGTGTGTCCGTGTGTTCGTGTGTTCGTGTGTTCGTGTGTTCGTGTGTTCGTGTGTTCGTGTGGTCGTGTGTTCGTGTGTTCGTGTGTTCGTGTGTTGGTGTGCTCGTGTGTTCGTGTGTTCGTGTGTTCGTGTGTTCTCGTGTTCATGTGTTCGTGTGTTCGGGCGTTCGTGCGTTTGTGCGTTCGTGCAGTCGTGCGTTCGTGCGTTCGTGCGATGGTGCGTTCGTGCGTTCGTGCGTTCGTGCGTTCATGTGTTCGTGTGTTTTTGTGTTCTCGTGTTCGTGTGTTCGTGTGTTCACGTGTTTGTGTGTCTAGTTTTCGTGTGTTCGTGTGTTTGTGTGTCCTGTGTTCGTGTGTTCGTCTGCTCGTGTGTTCGTGTGTTCGTGTGTTCGTGTGTTCGTGTGTTCGTGTGTTTGTGTGTTCGTGTGTTCGTGTATTCGTGCGTTCGTGCGTTTGTCTGTTTGTATGTTCGTGTGTTCGTGTGGTCGTGTGTTCGTGTGTTCGTGTGTTCGTGTGTTTGTGTGTTTGTGTGTTCGTGTGTTCGTGTGTTCGTGTGTTCGTGTGTTTGCGTGTTCCTGTTTCGAGTGTTCGTGTGTTCGTGTGTTCGTGTGTTCGTGTGCTCGTGTGTTCGTGTGTTCGTGTATTCGTGTGCTCGTGCGTATGTGTGTTCGTGTGTTTGTGTGTTCGTGTGTTTGTGCGTTCGTGTGTCGTGTGTCGTGTGTTCGTGTGTTCGTGTGTTCGTGTGTTTGTGTGTTCCTGTGTTCAGGCGTTCGTGCGTTCGTGCGTTCGTGCGTTCGTGCGTTCATGCGTTCATGCGTCCGAGCGTTCGTGCGTTCGTGCGTTCGTACGTTCGTACGTTCGTGCGTTCGTGCTTTCGTGCGTTCGTGCGTTCGTGCGGTCGTGCGTTCGTGTGTTCGTGTGTTCGTGTGTTCCTGTGTTCCTGTGTTCCGGTGTTCGTGTGTTCGTGTGTTCGTGTGTTCCTGTGTTCGTGTGTTTGTGTGTGCATGTGTTCGTCCGTTCATGCGTTCGTGCGTTCGTGCGTCCGTGCGTTCGTGCGTTCGTGCGTTCGTGTTTTCGTATGTTTGTGTGTTTGTGTGTTCGTGTGTTCGCGTGTTCGTGTTTTCGTGTGCTCATGTGCTCGTGTGTTCGTGTGTTCGCGTGTTCGTGTGATCGTGCGTTCGTGCGTTCGTGCGTTCGTGTATTCGTGGGTTCGTGTGTTCGTGTGTTCGTGCGTTTGTGTGTTTGTGTGTTTGTGTGTCCATGTGTTTCTTTGTTCATGTGTTTGTGTGTCCGTGTGTTCGTGTGTTCGTGTGTTCGTGTGTTCCTGTGTTCGTGTGTTTGTGTGTGCATGTGTTCGTCCGTTCATGCGTTCGTGCGTTCGTGCGTCCGTGCGTTCGTGCGTTCGTGCGTTCGTGTTTTCGTATGTTTGTGTGTTTGTGTGTTCGTGTGTTCGCGTGTTCGTGTTTTCGTGTTCTCATGTGCTCGTGTGTTCGTGTGTTCGCGTGTTCGTGTGATCCTGCGTTCGTGCGTTCGTGCGTTCGTGTATTCGTGGGTTCGTGTGTTCGTGTGTTCGTGCGTTTGTGTGTTCGTGTGTTTGTGTGTTTGTGTGTTCATGTGTTTCTTTGTTCATGTGTTTGTGTGTCCGTGTGTTTGTGTGTTCGTGTGTTCGTGCGTTCGTGTATTCGTGTGTTCGTGGGTTCGTGTGTTCGTCCGTTCATGCGTTCGTGCATTCGTTCGTTCGTGCGTTCGTGCGTTCATGCGTTCGTGCGTTCGTGTGTTCGTTTGTCCGTGTGTTCATGTATTCGTGTGTTCGTGTGTTCGTGTGTTTGTGTCTTCGTGTGTTCTTGCGTTCTCAAGTTCGTGTGTTCGTGTGTTTGCGTGTTCATGTGTTTGATTGTTCATGTGTTCGTGTGTTCGTGTGGATGTGTGTTCATGTGTTCGTGTGATCGTGTGTTCGTGCGTTCGTGTATTCGTGTATTCGTGTGTTCGTGTGTTCGTGTGTTCGTGTGTTCGTGTGTTCGTGTGTTCGTGTGTTCGTATTTTCGTGTGTTTAAGTATTCGTGTGTTCGTGTGTTCGTGTGTTCGTGTGTTCGTGTGTTTGTGTGTTCGTGTGTTCGTGCGTTCGTGCGTTCGTGCGTTCTTGAGTTCGTGTGTCGTGTGTCTTGTGTTCGTGTGTTCGTATGTTCGTGTGTTCGTGTGTTCGTGTGTTTGTGTGTTCGTGTGTCCGTGTGTTCGTGTGTTCGTGTGTTCGTGTTTTCGTGTGTTCGTGTGTTCGTGTGTTGGTGTGCTCGTGTGTTCGTGTGTTCGTGTGTTTGTGTGTTCGTGTGTTCGTGTGTTCGTGTGTTCTCGTGTTCATGTGTTTGTGTGTTCGAGCGTTCGTGCGTTTGTGCGTCCGTGCGTTCGTGTGTTCGTGCAGTCGTGCGTTCGTGCGTTCGTGCGTTGGTGCGTTCGTGCGTTCGTGCGTTCGTGCGTTCATGTGTTCGTGTGTTCGTGTGTTCGTGTGTTCGTGTGTTCGTGTGTTCACGTGTTTGTGTGTCTAGTTTTCGTGTGTTCGTGTGTTTGTGTGTCGTGTGTTCATGTGTTCGTGTGTTTGTGTGTTCGTGTGCTCGTGTGTTTGTGTGTTCGTGTGTCGTGTGTTCGTGCGTTTGTGTATTCGTGTATTCGTGTGTTCGTGTGTTCGTCTGTTCGTGTGTTCGTGTGTTCGTGTGTTCGTATTATCGTGTGTTTAAGTGTTCGTGTGTTCGTGTGTCCGTGTGTTCGTGTGTCCGTGTGTTCGTGTGTTCGTGTGTTCGTGCGTTCGTGCGTTCGTGCGTTCGTGCGTTCCCGCGTTCGTGAGTTCGAGCGTTCGTGCGTTCGTGCGTTCGTACGTTAGAACGTTCGTGCGTTCGTGCGTTCGTGCGTTCGTGTTTCATGCGTTCGTGCGTTCGTGTGTTCGTGTGTTCCTGTGTTCGTGTGTTCGTGTGTTCGTGTGTTCGTGTGTTCGTGTGTTCGTGTCTTCGTGTGTTCGTGTGATCGTGTGTTCGTGAGTTCGTGTGTTCGTGTGTTCGTATTTTCGTGTGTTTAAGTGTTCGTGTGTTCGTGTGTTTGTGTGTTCGTGTGTTCGTGCGTTCGTGCGTTCGTGCGTTCGTGCGTTTGTGCGTCCATGCGTTCGTGCGTTCCCGCGTTCGTGAGTTCGAGCGTTCGTGCGTTCGTGCGTTCGTACGTTAGAACGTTCGTGCGTTCGTGCGTTCGTGTTTCATGCGTTCGTGCGTTCGTGTGTTCGTGTGTTCCTGTGTTCGTGTGTTCGTGTGTTCGTGTGTTCGTGTGTTCGTGAGTTCGTGTGTTCGTGTGTTCGTGTGTTCGTGTGATCGTGTGTTCGTGTGTTCGTGTGTTCGTGTGTTCGTATGTTCGTGTGTTCGTGTGTTCGTGTGCTCGTGTGTTCGTGTGTTCGTGTGTTCGTGTGTTTGTGTGTTCGTGTGTTCGTGTGTTCGTGTGTTCCTGTGTTCAGGCGTTCGTGCGTTCGTGCGTTCGTGCGTTCGTGCGTTCGTGCGTTCATGCGTTCATGCGTCCGAGCGTTCGTGCGTTCGTGCGTTCGTACGTTCGTGCGTTCGTGCTTTCGTGCGTTCGTGCGTTCGTGCGGTCGTACGTTCGTGTGTTCGTGTGTTCGTGTGTTCCTGTGTTCCTGTGTTCGTGTGTTCCTGTGTTCGTGTGTTTGTGTGTGCATGTGTTCGTCCGTTCATGCGTTCGTGCATTCGTGCGTCCCCGCGTTCGTGCGTTCGTGCGTTCGTGTTTTCGTATGTTTGTGTGTTTGTGTGTTCGTGTGTTCGCGTGTTCGTGTTTTCGTGTGTCCGTGTGTTCGTGTGTTCGTCTGTTCGTGCGTTCGTGCGTTCGTGCGTTCGTGCGTTCCCGCGTTCGTGAGTTCGAGCGTTCGTGCGTTCGTGCGTTCGTACGTTAGAACGTTCGTGCGTTCGTGCGTTCGTGCGTTCGTGTTTCATGCGTTCGTGCGTTCGTGAGTTCGAGCGTTCGTGCGTTCGTGCGTTCGTACGTTAGAACGTTCGTGCGTTCGTGCGTTCGTGCGTTTGTGTTTCATGCGTTCGTGCGTTCGTGTGTTCGTGTGTTCCTGTGTTCGTGTGTTCGTGTGTTCGTGTGTTCGTGTGTTCGTGTCTTCGTGTGTTCGTGTGATCGTGTGTTCGTGAGTTCGTGTGTTCGTGTGTTCGTGTGTTCGTGTGTTCGTATTTTCGTGTGTTTAAGTGTTCGTGTGTTCGTGTGTTTGTGTGTTCGTGTGTTCGTGCGTTCGTGCGTTCGTGCGTTCGTGCGTTTGTGCGTCCATGCGTTCGTGCGTTCCCGCGTTCGTGAGTTCGAGCGTTCGTGCGTTCGTGCGTTCGTACGTTAGAACGTTCGTGCGTTCGTGCGTTCGTGCGTTCGTGTTTCATGCGTTCGTGCGTTCGTGTGTTCGTGTGTTCCTGTGTTCGTGTGTTCGTGTGTTCGTGTGTTCGTGTGTTCGTGAGTTCGTGTGTTCGTGTGTTCGTGTGTTCGTGTGATCGTGTGTTCGTGTGTTCGTGTGTTCGTGTGTTCGTATGTTCGTGTGTTCGTGTGTTCGTGTGCTCGTGTGTTCGTGTGTTCGTGTGTTCGTGTGTTTGTGTGTTCGTGTGTTCGTGTGTTCGTGTGTTCCTGTGTTCAGGCGTTCGTGCGTTCGTGCGTTCGTGCGTTCGTGCGTTCGTGCGTTCATGCGTTCATGCGTCCGAGCGTTCGTGCGTTCGTGCGTTCGTACGTTCGTGCGTTCGTGCTTTCGTGCGTTCGTGCGTTCGTGCGGTCGTACGTTCGTGTGTTCGTGTGTTCGTGTGTTCCTGTGTTCCTGTGTTCCTGTGTTCGTGTGTTCGTGTGTTCGTGTGTTCGTGTGTTCCTGTGTTCGTGTGTTTGTGTGTGCATGTGTTCGTCCGTTCATGCGTTCGTGCATTCGTGCGTCCCCGCGTTCGTGCGTTCGTGCGTTCGTGTTTTCGTATGTTTGTGTGTTTGTGTGTTCGTGTGTTCGTGTGTTCGCGTGTTCGTGTTTTCGTGTGCTCATGTGCTCGTGTGTTCGTGTGTTCGCGTGTTCGTGTGATCGTGCGTTCGTGCGTTCGTGCGTTCGTGTATTCGTGGGTTCGTGTGTTCGTGTGTTCGTGCGTTTGTGTGTTTGTGTGTTTGTGTGTTCATGTGTTTCTTTGTTCATGTGTTTGTGTGTCCGTGTGTTCGTGTGTTCGTGTGTTCGTGTGTTCGTGTGTTCATGTGGTCGTGTGTTCGTGTGTTCGTGTGTTCGTGTGTTCGTGTGTTGGTGTGCTCGTGTGTTCGTGTGTTCGTGTGTTCGTGTGTTCTCGTGTTCATGTGTTCGTGTGTTCGGGCGTTCGTGCGTTTGTGCGTTCGTGCAGTCGTGCGTACGTGCGTTCGTGCGATGGTGCGTTCGTGCGTTCGTGCGTTCGTGCGTTCATGTGTTCGTGTGTTCTTGTGTTCGTGTGTTCGTGTGTTCGTGTGTTTACGTGTTTGTGTGTCTAGTTTTCGTGTGTTCGTGTGTTTGTGTGTCGTGTGTTCGTGTGTTCGTCTGCTCGTGTGTTCGTGTGTTCGTGTGTTCGTGTGTTCGTGTGTTCGTGTGTTCGTGTGTTCGTGTGTTTGTGTGTTCGTGTGTTCGTGTATTCGTGCGTTCGTGCGTTTGTCTGTTTGTATGTTCGTGTGTTCGTGTGGTCGTGTGTTCGTGTGTTCGTGTGTTCGTGTGTTTGTGTGTTCGTGTGTTCGTGTGTTCGTGTGTTCGTGTGTTTGCGTGTTCCTGTTTCGAGTGTTCGTGTGTTCGTGTGTTCGTGTGTTCGTGTGCTCGTGTGTTCGTGTGTTCGTGTATTCGTGTGCTCGTGCGTATGTGTGTTCGTGTGTTTGTGTGTTCGTGTGTTTGTGCGTTCGTGCGGTATTGTGTTCGTGAGTCGTGTGTCGTGTGTTCGTGTGTTCGTGTGTTCGTGTGTTCGTGTGTTCTTGTGTTCGTGTGTTCGTGTGTTCATGTGCTCGTGTGTTCGTAAGGATGTGTGTTCATGTGTTCGTGTGTTCGTGTGTTCATGTGCTCGTGTGTTCGTAAGGATGTGTGTTCATGTGTTCGTGTGTTCGTGTGTTCGTGTGTTCGTGCGTTCGTGTATTCGTGTATTCGTGTATTCGTGTGTTTGTGTGTTCGTGTGTTCGTGTGTTCGTGTGTTCGTGTGTTCGTGTGTTCGTATTATCGTGTGTTTAAGTGTTCGTAAGTTCGTGTGTTCGTGTGTTCGTGTGTTCGTGTGTTCGTGTGTTCGTGTGTTCGTGTGTTCGTGTGTTCGTGTGTTCGTGTGTTCGTGGGTTCGTGTGGCCGTGTGTTCGTGTGTTCGTGTGTTCGTGTGTTCGTGTGTTCGTGTGTTCGTGTGTTCGTGTGTTCGTGCGTTCGTGCGTTCGTGCGTTCGTGCGTTCTTGAGTTCGTGTGTCGTGTGTCTTGTGTTCGTGTGTTCGTGTGTTCAAGTGTTCGTGTGTTCGTGTGTTTGTGTGTTCGTGTGTTCGTGTGTTAGTGTGTTCGTGTGTTCGTGTTTTCGTGTGTTCGTGTGTTCGTGTGTTGGTGTGCTCGTGTGTTCGTGTGTTCGTGTTTTCGTGTGCTCATGTGCTCGTGTGTTCGTGTGTTCGCGTGTTCGTGTGATCGTGCGTTCGTGCGTTCGTGCGTTCGTGTATTCGTGGGTTCGTGTGTTCGTGTGTTCGTGCGTTTGTGTGTTTGTGTGTTTGTGTGTTCATGTGTTTCTTTGTTCATGTGTTTGTGTGTCCGTGTGTTCGTGTGTTCGTGTGTTCGTGTGTTCGTGTGTTCGTGTGTTCGTGTGGTCGTGTGTTCGTGTGTTCGTGTGTTCGTGTGTTGGTGTGCTCGTGTGTTCGTGTGTTCGTGTGTTCGTGTGTTCTCGTGTTCATGTGTTCGTGTGTTCGGGCGTTCGTGCGTTTGTGCGTTCGTGCAGTCGTGCGTTCGTGCGTTCGTGCGATGGTGCGTTCGTGCGTTCGTGCGTTCGTGCGTTCATGTGTTCGTGTGTTTTTGTGTTCTCGTGTTCGTGTGTTCGTGTGTTCACGTGTTTGTGTGTCTAGTTTTCGTGTGTTCGTGTGTTTGTGTGTCGTGTGTTCGTGTGTTCGTCTGCTCGTGTGTTCGTGTGTTCGTGTGTTCGTGTGTTCGTGTGTTCGTGTGTTTGTGTGTTCGTGTGTTCGTGTATTCGTGCGTTCGTGCGTTTGTCTGTTTGTATGTTCGTGTGTTCGTGTGGTCGTGTGTTCGTGTGTTCGTGTGTTCGTGTGTTTGTGTGTTTGTGTGTTCGTGTGTTCGTGTGTTCGTGTGTTCGTGTGTTTGCGTGTTCCTGTTTCGAGTGTTCGTGTGTTCGTGTGTTCGTGTGTTCGTGTGCTCGTGTGTTCGTGTGTTCGTGTATTCGTGTGCTCGTGCGTATGTGTGTTCGTGTGTTTGTGTGTTCGTGTGTTTGTGCGTTCGTGTGTCGTGTGTCGTGTGTTCGTGTGTTCGTGTTTTCGTGTGTTCGTGTGTTCGTGTGTTCGTGTGTTCATGTGCTCGTGTGTTCGTAAGGATGTGTGTTCATGTGTTCGTGTGTTCGTGTGTTCGTGCGTTCGTGTATTCGTGTATTCGTGTGTTCGTGTGTTCGTGTGTTCGTGTGTTCGTGTGTTCGTGTGTTCGTGTGTTCGTGTGTTCGTGTGTTCGTATTATCGTGTGTTTAAGTGTTCGTAAGTTCGTGTGTTCGTGTGTTCGTGTGTTCGTGTGTTCGTGTGTTCGTGTGTTTGTGTGTTCGTGTGTTCGTGTGTTCGTGTGTTCGTGTGTTCGTGTGTTCGTGTGTTCGTGTGTTCGTGTGTTCGTGTGTTCGTGTGTTCGTGTGTTCGTGTGTTCGTGCGTTCGTGCGTTCGTGCGTTCTTGAGTTCGTGTGTCGTGTGTCTTGTGTTCGTGTGTTCGTGTGTTCGTGTGTTCAAGTGTTCGTGTGTTCGTGTGTTTGTGTGTTCGTGTGTTCGTGTGTTCGTGTGTTCGTGTGTTCGTGTTTTCGTGTGTTCGTGTGTTCGTGTGTTGGTGTGCTCGTGTGTTCGTGTGTTCGCGTGTTCGTGTGTTCGTGTGTTCTCCTGTCCATGTGTTTGTGTGTTCGGGCGTTCGTGCGTTTGTGCGTTCGTGCGTTCGTTCGTTCGTGCGTTCGTGCGTTCGTGCAGTCGTGCGTTCGTGCGCTCGTCTGTTGGTGCGTTCGTGCGTTCGTGCGTTCGTGCGTTCATGTGTTCGTGCGTTCGTGCGTTCGTGCGTTCGTGCGTTCGTGCGTTCGTGCGTTCGTGCGTTCATGTGTTCGTGTGTTCTTGTGTTCGTGTGTTCGTGTTTTCACGTGTTTGTGTGTCTAGTTTTCGTGTGTTCGTGTGTTTGTGTGTCGTGTGTTTGTGTGTTCGTGTGTTCGTGTGTTCGTGTGTTCGTGTGTTCGTGTGTTCGGGTGTTTGTGTGTTCGTGTGTTCGTGTATTCGTGCGTTCGTGCGTTTGTCTGTTTGTATGTTTGTGTTCGTGTGGTCGTGTGTTTGTGTGTCCGTGTGTTCGTGTGTTCGTGTGTTCGTGTGTTCGTGTGTTCGCGTGTTTCTGTTTCGAGTGTTCGTGTGTTCGTGTGTTCGTGTGTTCGTGTGTTCGTGTGTTCGTGTGCTCGTGTGTTCGTGTGTTCGTGTATTCGTGTGCTCGTGCGTATGTGTGTTCGTGTGTTTGTGTGTTGGTGTGTTTGTGCGTTCGTGCGGTATTGTGTCGTGTGTTCGTGTGTTCGTGTGTTCGTGTGTTCGTGTGTTTGTGCATTCGTGCGTTCGTGCGGTATTGTGTTCGTGTGTCGTGTGTCGTGTGTTCGTGTGCTCGTGTGTTCGTGTGTTCGTGTGTTCATGTGTTCGTGTGTTTGTGTTCTCGTGTGTTTTTTTGCTCGGCTGTTATAGTGTTCGTGTGTTCGTGTGTTCGTGTGTCCGTGTGTTCGTGTGTTCGTGAGTTTGTGTGTTCGTGTGTTCGTGTGTTTGTGCGTTCGTGCGTTCGAGCGTTCGTGCGTTCGTGCGTCCATGCGTTCGTGCGTTCCCGCGATCGTGAGTTCGAGCGTTCGTGCGTTCGTGCGTTCGTGCGTTCGTGCGTTCGTCTTTTATGCGTTCGTGCGTTCGTGTATTCGTGTGTTCCTGTGTTCGTGTGTTCGTCTGTTCGTGTGTTCGTGTGTTCGTGTGTTCGTGTGTTCGTGTGTTCGTGTGTTTGTGTGTTCGTGTGTTCGTGTGTTCGTGTGTTCGTGTGTTCGTGTGTTTGTGTGTTCGTGTGTTCGTGTGTTCGTGTGTTCCTGTGTTCGTGTGTTCGTGTGTTCGTGTGTTCGTGTGTTCGTGTGTTCGTGTGTTCGTGTGTTCGTGTGTTTAAGTGTTCGTGTGTTCGTGTGTTCGTGTGTTCGTGTGTTCGTGTGTTCGTGCGTTCGTGCGTTCGTGCGTTCTTAAGTTCGTGTGTCGTGTGTCTTGTGTTCGTGTGTTCGTATGTTCGTGTGTTCGTGTGTTCGTGTGTTTGTGTGTTCGTGTGTTCGTGTGTTCGTGTGTTCGTGTTTTCGTGTGTTCGTGTGTTCGTGTGTTGGTGTGCTCGTGTGTTCGTGTGTTCGTGTGTTTGTGTGTTCGTGTGTTCGTGTGTTCGTGTGTTCTCGTGTTCATGTGTTTGTGTGTTCGAGCGTTCGTGCGTTTGTGCGTCCGTGCGTTCGTGCGTTCGTGCAGTCGTGCGTTCGTGCGTTCGTGCGTTGGTGCGTTGGTGCGTTCGTGCGTTCGTGCGTTCATGTGTTCGTGTGTTCGTGTGTTCGTGTGTTCATGTGTTCGTGTGTTCGTGTGTTCGTGTGTTTACGTGTTTGTGTGTCTAGTTTTCGTGTGTTCGTGTGTCGTGTGTTCGTGTGTTCGTGTGTTCGTGTGTTTGTGTGTTCGTGTGCTCGTGTGTTTGTATGTTCGTGTGTTCGTGTGTTCGTGCGTTCGTGTATTCGTGTATTCGTGTGTTCGTGTGTTCGTCTGTTCGTGTGTTCGTGTGTTCGTGTGTTCGTATTATCGTGTGTTTAAGTGTTCGTGTGTTCGTGTGTTCGTGTGTTCGTGTGTTTGTGTGTTCGTGTGTTCGTGTGTTCGTGTGTTTAAGTGTTCGTGTGTTCGTGTGTTCGTGTGTTCGTGTGTTTGTGTGTTCGTTTGTTCGTGTTCTCGTGTGTTCGTGTGTTCGTGTGCTCGTGTGTTCGTGTGTTCGTGTATTCGTGTGCTCGTGCGTATGTGTGTTCGTGTGTTTGTGTGTTGGTGTGTTTGTGCGTTCGTGCGGTATTGTGTCGTGTGTTCGTGTGTTCGTGTGTTCGTGTGTTCGTGTGTTTGTGCATTCGTGCGTTCGTGCGGTATTGCGTTCGTGTGTCGTGTGTCGTGTGTTCGTGTGTTCGTGTGTTCGTGTGTTCGTGTGTTCATGTGTTCGTGTGTTTGTGTTCTCGTGTGTTTTTTTGCTCGGCTGTTATAGTGTTCGTGTGTTCGTGTGTTCGTGTGTCCGTGTGTTCGTGTGTTCGTGAGTTTGTGTGTTCGTGTGTTCGTGTGTTTGTGCGTTCGTGCGTTCGAGCGTTCGTGCGTTCGTGCGTCCATGCGTTCGTGCGTTCCCGCGATCGTGAGTTCGAGCGTTCGTGCGTTCGTGCGTTCGTGCGTTCGTGCGTTCGTCTTTTATGCGTTCGTGCGTTCGTGTATTCGTGTGTTCCTGTGTTCGTGTGTTCGTCTGTTCGTGTGTTCGTGTGTTCGTGTGTTCGTGTGTTCGTGTGTTCGTGTGTTTGTGTGTTCGTGTGTTCGTGTGTTCGTGTGTTCGTGTGTTCGTGTGTTTGTGTGTTCGTGTGTTCGTGTGTTCGTGTGTTCCTGTGTTCGTCTGTTCGTGTGTTCGTGTGTTCGTGTGTTCGTGTGTTCGTGTGTTCGTGTGTTCGTGTGTTTAAGTGTTCGTGTGTTCGTGTGTTCGTGTGTTCGTGTGTTCGTGTGTTCGTGCGTTCGTGCGTTCGTGCGTTCTTGAGTTCGTGTGTCGTGTGTCTTGTGTTCGTGTGTTCGTATGTTCGTGTGTTCGTGTGTTCGTGTGTTTGTGTGTTCGTGTGTTCGTGTGTTCGTGTGTTCGTGTTTTCGTGTGTTCGTGTGTTCGTGTGTTGGTGTGCTCGTGTGTTCGTGTGTTCGTGTGTTTGTGTGTTCGTGTGTTCGTGTGTTCGTGTGTTCTCGTGTTCATGTGTTTGTGTGTTCGAGCGTTCGTGCGTTTGTGCGTCCGTGCGTTCGTGCGTTCGTGCAGTCGTGCGTTCGTGCGTTCGTGCGTTGGTGCGTTGGTGCGTTCGTGCGTTCGTGCGTTCATGTGTTCGTGTGTTCGTGTGTTCGTGTGTTCATGTGTTCGTGTGTTCGTGTGTTCGTGTGTTTACGTGTTTGTGTGTCTAGTTTTCGTGTGTTCGTGTGTCGTGTGTTCGTGTGTTCGTGTGTTCGTGTGTTTGTGTGTTCGTGTGCTCGTGTGTTTGTATGTTCGTGTGTTCGTGTGTTCGTGCGTTCGTGTATTCGTGTATTCGTGTGTTCGTGTGTTCGTCTGTTCGTGTGTTCGTGTGTTCGTGTGTTCGTATTATCGTGTGTTTAAGTGTTCGTGTGTTCGTGTGTTCGTGTGTTCGTGTGTTCGTGTGTTCGTGTGTTCGTGTGTTCGTGTGTTTAAGTGTTCGTGTGTTCGTGTGTTCGTGTGTTCGTGTGTTTGTGTGTTCGTTTGTTCGTGTTCTCGTGTGTTCGTGTGTTCGTGTGTTCGTGTGTTCGTGCGTTCGTGCGTTCGTGCGTTCGTGCGTTCTTGAGTTCGTGTGTCGTGTGTCTTGTGTTCGTGTGTTCGTGTGTTCAAGTGTTCGTGTGTTCGTGTGTTTGTGTGTTCGTGTGTTCGTGTGTTCGTGTGTTCGTGTGTTCGTGTGTTCGTGTTTTCGTGTGTTCGTGTGTTCGTGTGTTGGTGTGCTCGTGTATTCGTGTGTTCGTGTGTTCGTGTGTTCGTGTGCTCTCGTGTCCATGTGTTTGTGTGTTCGGGCGTTCGTGCGTTTGTGCGTTCGTGCGTTCGTGCGTTCGTGCGTTCGTGCAGTCGTGCGTTCGTGCGCTCGTGCGTTGGTGCGTTGGTGCGTTCGTGCGTTCGTGCGTTCATGTGTTCGTGTGTTCGTGTGTTCGTGTGTTCGTGTGTTCGTGTGTTCGTGTGTTCGTGTGTTCGTGTGTTCACGTGTTTGTGTGTCTAGTTTTCGTGTTTTCGTGTGTTTGTGTGTCGTGTGTTCGTGTGTCTTGTGTCGTGTGTTCGTGTGTTCGTGTGTTCGTGTGTTCATGTGCTCGTGTGTTCGTAAGGATGTGTGTTCATGTGTTCGTGTGTTTGTGTTCTCGTGTGTTTTTTTGCTCGGCTGTTATAGTGTTCGTGTGTTCGTGTGTTCGTGTGTCCGTGTGTTCGTGTGTTCGTGAGTTTGTGTGTTCGTGTGTTCGTGTGTTTGTGCGTTCGTGCGTTCGAGCGTTCGTGCGTTTGTGCGTCCATGCGTTCGTGCGTTCCCGCGATCGTGAGTTCGAGCGTTCGTGCGTTCGTGCGTTCGTGCGTTCGTGCGTTCGTCTTTTATGCGTTCGTGCGTTCGTGTGTTCGTGTGTTCCTGTGTTCGTGTGTTCGTGTGTTCGTGTGTTCGTGTGTTCGTGTGTTCGTGTGTTCGTGTGTTCGTGTGTTTGTGTGTTCGTGTGTTCGTGTGTTCGTGTGTTCGTGTGTTCGTGTGTTTGTGTGTTCGTGTGTTCGTGTGTTCGTGTGTTCCTGTGTTCGTGTGTTCGTGTGTTCGTGTGTTCGTGTGTTCGTGTGTTCGTGTGTTCGTGTGTTCGTGTGTTTAAGTGTTCGTGTGTTCGTGTGTTCGTGTGTTCGTGTGTTCGTGTGTTCGTGCGTTCGTGCGTTCGTGCGTTCTTGAGTTCGTGTGTCGTGTGTCTTGTGTTCGTGTGTTCGTATGTTCGTGTGTTCGTGTGTTCGTGTGTTTGTGTGTTCGTGTGTTCGTGTGTTCGTGTGTTCGTGTTTTCGTGTGTTCGTGTGTTCGTGTGTTGGTGTGCTCGTGTGTTCGTGTGTTCGTGTGTTTGTGTGTTCGTGTGTTCGTGTGTTCGTGTGTTCTCGTGTTCATGTGTTTGTGTGTTCGAGCGTTCGTGCGTTTGTGCGTCCGTGCGTTCGTGCGTTCGTGCAGTCGTGCGTTCGTGCGTTCGTGCGTTGGTGCGTTCGTGCGTTCGTGCGTTCGTGCGTTCATGTGTTCGTGTGTTCGTGTGTTCGTGTGTTCATGTGTTCGTGTGTTCGTGTGTTCGTGTGTTTACGTGTTTGTGTGTCTAGTTTTCGTGTGTTCGTGTGTCGTGTGTTCGTGTGTTCGTGTGTTCGTGTGTTTGTGTGTTCGTGTGCTCGTGTGTTTGTATGTTCGTGTGTTCGTGTGTTCGTGCGTTCGTGTATTCGTGTATTCGTGTGTTCGTGTGTTCGTCTGTTCGTGTGTTCGTGTGTTCGTGTGTTCGTATTATCGTGTGTTTAAGTGTTCGTGTGTTCGTGTGTTCGTGTGTTCGTGTGTTCGTGTGTTCGTGTGTTCGTGTGTTCGTGTGTTTAAGTGTTCGTGTGTTCGTGTGTTCGTGTGTTCGTGTGTTTGTGTGTTCGTTTGTTCGTGTTTTCGTGTGTTCGTGTGTTCGTGTGTTCGTGTGTTCGTGCGTTCGTGCGTTCGTGCGTTCGTGCGTTCTTGAGTTCGTGTGTCGTGTGTCTTGTGTTCGTGTGTTCGTGTGTTCAAGTGTTCGTGTGTTCGTGTGTTTGTGTGTTCGTGTGTTCGTGTGTTCGTGTGTTCGTGTTTTCGTGTGTTCGTGTGTTCGTGTGTTGGTGTGCTCGTGTATTCGTGTGTTCGTGTGTTCGTGTGTTCGTGTGCTCTCGTGTCCATGTGTTTGTGTGTTCGGGCGTTCGTGCGTTTGTGCGTTCGTGCGTTCGTGCGTTCGTGCGTTCGTGCAGTCGTGCGTTCGTGCGCTCGTGCGTTGGTGCGTTGGTGCGTTCGTGCGTTCGTGCGTTCATGTGTTCGTGTGTTCGTGTGTTCGTGTGTTCGTGTGTTCGTGTGTTCGTGTGTTCGTGTGTTCACGTGTTTGTGTGTCTAGTTTTCGTGTTTTCGTGTGTTTGTGTGTCGTGTGTTCGTGTGTCTTGTGTCGTGTGTTCGTGTGTTCGTGTGTTCGTGTGTTCATGTGCTCGTGTGTTCGTAAGGATGTGTGTTCATGTGTTCGTGTGTTCGTGTGTTCGTGCGTTCGTGTATTCGTGTATTCGTGTGTTCGCGTGTTCGTGTGTTCGTGTGTTCGTGTGTTCGTGTGTTCGTGTGCTCGTATTATCGTGTGTTTAAGTGTTCGTGTGTTCGTGTGTTCGTGTGTTCGTGTGTTCGTGTGTTCGTGTGTTCGTGTGTTCGTGTGTTCGTGTGTTCGTGTGTTCGTGTGTTCGTGTGTTCGTGTGTTCGTGTGTTCGTGTGTTCGTGTGTTCGTGTGTTCGTGTGTTCGTGCGTTCGTGCGTTCGTGCGTTCGTGCGTTCTTGAGTTCGTGTGTCGTGTGTCTTGTGTTCGTGTGTTCGTGTGTTCAAGTGTTCGTGTGTTCGTGTGTTTGTGTGTTCGTGTGTTCGTGTGTTCGTGTGTTCGTGTTTTCGTGTGTTCGTGTGTTCGTGTGTTGGTGTGCTCGTGTGTTCGTGTGTTCGCGTGTTCGTGTGTTCGTGTGTTCTCGTGTCCATGCGTTTGTGTGTTCGGGCGTTCGGGCGTTTGTGCGTTCGTGCGTTCGTGCGTTCATGCGTTCGTGCGTTCGTGCAGCCGTGCGTTCGTGCGCTCGTGCGTTGGTGCGTTCGTGCGTTCGTGCGTTCGTGCGTTCGTGCGTTCATGTGTTCGTGTGTTCGTGTGTTCGTGTGTTCGTGTGTTCACGTGTTTGTGTGTCTAGTTTTCGTGTGTTCGTGTGTTTGTGTGTCGTGTGTTCGTGTGTTCGTGTGTTCTCGTGTTCATGTGTTCGTGTGTTTGGGCGTTCGTGCGTTCGTGCGTTCGTGCGTTCGTGCGTTCGTGCGTTCGTGCGTTCGTGCAGTCGTGCGTTCGTGCGTTCGTGCGATGGTGCGTTCGTGCGTTCGTGCGTTCGGGCGTTCATGTGTTCGTGTGTTCTTGTGTTCGTGTGTTCGTGTGTTCACGTGTTTGTGTGTCTAGTTTTCGTGTGTTCGTGTGTTTGTGTGTCGTGTGTTTGTGTGTTCGTCTGCTCGTGTGTTCGTGTGTTCGTGTGTTCGTGTGTTCGTGTGTTCGTGTGTTTGTGTGTTCGGGTGTTTGTGTATTCGTGTGTTCGTGTATTCGTGCGTTCGTGCGTTTGTCTGTTTGTATGTTCGTGTGTTCGTGTGGTCGTGTGTTCGTGTGTTCGTGTGTTCGTGTGTTTGTGTGTTCGTGTGTTCGTGTGTTCGTGTGTTCGCGTGTTTCTGTTTCGAGTGTTCGTGTGTTCGTGTGTTCGTGTGTTCGTATTTTCGTGTGTTTAAGTGTTCGTGTGTTCGTGTGTTCGTGTGTTCGTGTGTTCGTGTGTTCGTGTGTTCGTGTGTTCGTGTGTTCGTGTGTTCGTGTGTTCGTGTGTTCGTGTGTTCGTGTGTTCGGGTGTTCGTGTGTTCGTGTGTTCGTGTGTTCGTGTGTTCGTGTGTTCGTGTGTTCGTGTGTTCGTGTGTTCGTGTGTTCGTGTGTTCGTGTGTTCGTGTATTCGTGTGTTCATGTGTTCGTGTGTTCGTGTGTTCGTGTGTTCGCGTGTTCGTGTGTTCGTGTGTTCGTGTGTTCGTGTGTTCGTGTGTTCGTGTGTTCGTGTCTTCGTGTGTTCGTGTGATCGTGTGTTCGTGAGTTCGTGTGTTCGTGTGTTCGTATTTTCGTGTGTTTAAGTGTTCGTGTGTTCGTGTGTTCGTGTGTTCGTGTGTTTGTGTGTTCGTGTGTTCATGTGTTCGTGTGTTCGTGTGTTCGTGTGTTCGTGTGTTCACGTGTTTGTGTGTCTAGTTTTCGTGTGTTCGTGTGTTTGTGTGTCGTGTGTTCGTGTGTTCGTGTGTTCTCGTGTTCATGTGTTCGTGTGTTTGGGCGTTCGTGCGTTCGTGCGTTCGTGCGTTCGTGCGTTCGTGCGTTCGTGCGTTCGTGCGTTCGAGCAGTCGTGCGTTCGTGCGTTCGTGCGATGGTGCGTTCGTGCGTTCGTGCGTTCGGGCGTTCATGTGTTCGTGTGTTCTTGTGTTCGTGTGTTCGTGTGTTCACGTGTTTGTGTGTCTAGTTTTCGTGTGTTCGTGTGTTTGTGTGTCGTGTGTTTGTGTGTTCGTCTGCTCGTGTGTTCGTGTGTTCGTGTGTTCGTGTGTTCGTGTGTTCGTGTGTTTGTGTGTTCGGGTGTTTGTGTGTTCGTGTGTCCGTGTATTCGTGCGTTCGTGCGTTTGTCTGTTTGTAT
Organism: Sussaba pulchella; assembly: GCA_963971145.1. Taxonomy (NCBI): domain Eukaryota; kingdom Metazoa; phylum Arthropoda; class Insecta; order Hymenoptera; family Ichneumonidae; genus Sussaba; species Sussaba pulchella. The sequence continues at coordinate 394,287 of CAXAQZ010001141.1, read as the reverse complement.
GTTCGTGTGTTCGTGTGGTCGTGTGTTCGTGTGTTCGTGTGTTCGTGTGTTTGTGTGTTCGTGTGTTCGTGTGTTCGTGTGTTCGCGTGTTTCTGTTTCGAGTGTTCGTGTGTTCGTGTGTTCGTGTGTTCGTATTTTCGTGTGTTTAAGTGTTCGTGTGTTCGTGTGTTCGTGTGTTCGTGTGTTCGTGTGTTCGTGTGTTCGTGTGTTCGTGTGTTCGTGTGTTCGTGTGTTCGTGTGTTCGTGTGTTCGGGTGTTCGTGTGTTCGTGTGTTCGTGTGTTCGTGTGTTCGTGTGTTCGTGTGTTCGTGTGTTCGTGTGTTCGTGTGTTCGTGTGTTCGTGTGTTCGTGTGTTCGTGTATTCGTGTGTTCATGTGTTCGTGTGTTCGTGTGTTCGTGTGTTCGCGTGTTCGTGTGTTCGTGTGTTCGTGTGTTCGTGTGTTCGTGTGTTCGTGTGTTCGTGTCTTCGTGTGTTCGTGTGATCGTGTGTTCGTGAGTTCGTGTGTTCGTGTGTTCGTATTTTCGTGTGTTTAAGTGTTCGTGTGTTCGTGTGTTCGTGTGTTCGTGTGTTTGTGTGTTCGTGTGTTCGTGCGTTCGTGCGTTCGTGCGTTCGTGCGTTCGTGCGTCCATGCGTTCGTGCGTTCCCGCGTTCGTGAGTTCGAGCGTTCGTGCGTTCGTGCGTTCGTACGTTAGAACGTTCGTGCGTTCGTGCGTTCGTGTTTCATGCGTTCGTGCGTTCGTGTGTTCGTGTGTTCCTGTGTTCGTGTGTTCGTGTGTTCGTGTGTTCGTGTGTTCGTGTGTTCGTGTGTTCGTGAGTTCGTGTGTTCGTGTGTTCGTGTGTTCGTGTGTTCGTGTGTTCGTGTGTTCGTGTGTTCGTGTGTTCGTGTGTTCGTATGTTTGTGTGTTCGTGTGTTCGTGTGCTCGTGTGTTCGTGTGTTCGTGTATTCGTGTGTTCGTGTGTTCGTGTGTTCGTATGTTCCTGTGTTCAGGCGTTCGTGCGTTCGTGCGTTCGTGCGTTCTTGTTTCATGCGTTCGTGCGTTCTTGTGTTCGTGTGTTCCTTTGTTCGTGTGTTCGCGTGTTTCTGTTTCGAGTGTTCGTGTGTTCGTGTGTTCGTGTGTTCGTGTGTTCGTGTGTTCGTGTGTTCGTGTGTTCGTGTGTTCGTGTGTTCGTGTGTTCGTGTGTTCGTGTGTTCGTATGTTCGTGTGTTCGTGTGTTCGTGTGTTCGTGTGTTCGTGTGTTCGTGTGTTCGGGTGTTCGTGTGTTCGTGTGTTCGTGTGTTCGTGTGTTCGTGTGTTCGTGTGTTCGTGTGTTCGTGTGTTCGTGTGTTCGTGTATTCGTGTGTTCATGTGTTCGTGTGTTCGTGTGTTCGTGTGTTCGCGTGTTCGTGTGTTCGTGTGTTCGTGTGTTCGTGTGTTCGTGTGTTCGTGTGTTCGTGTCTTCGTGTGTTCGTGTGATCGTGTGTTCGTGAGTTCGTGTGTTCGTGTGTTCGTGTGTTCGTATTTTCGTGTGTTTAAGTGTTCGTGTGTTCGTGTGTTCGTGTGTTCGTGTGTTTGTGTGTTCGTGTGTTCGTGCGTTCGTGCGTTCGTGCGTTCGTGCGTTCGTGCGTTCGTGCGTTCGTGCGTTCGTGCGTCCATGCGTTCGTGCGTTCCCGCGTTCGTGAGTTCGAGCGTTCGTGCGTTCGTGCGTTCGTACGTTAGAACGTTCGTGCGTTCGTGCGTTCGTGCGTTCGTGTTTCATGCGTTCGTGCGTTCGTGTGTTCGTGTGTTCCTGTGTTCGTGTGTTCGTGTGTTCGTGTGTTCGTGTGTTCGTGAGTTCGTGTGTTCGTGTGTTCGTGTGTTCGTGTGTTCGTGTGTTCGTGTGTTCGTGTGTTCGTGTGTTCGTATGTTCGTGTGTTCGTGTGTTCGTGTGCTCGTGTGTTCGTGTGTTCGTGTATTCGTGTGTTCGTGTGTTCGTGTGTTCGTGTGTTCCTGTGTTCCTGTGTTCGTGTGTTCGTGTGTTCGTGTGTTCCCGTGTTCGTGTGTTTGTGTGTGCATGTGTTCGTCCGTTCATGCGTTCGTGCGTTCGTGCGTCCGTGCGTTCGTGCGTTCGTGCGTTCGTGTTTTCGTATGTCTGTGTGTTTGTGTGTTCGTGTGTTCGCGTGTTCGTGTGATCGTGCGTTCGTGCGTTCGTGCGTTCGTGTATTCGTGGGTTCGTGTGTTCGTGTGTTCGTGCGTTTGTGTGTTCGTGTGTTTGTGTGTTTGTGTGTTCATGTGTTTCTTTGTTCATGTGTTTGTGTGTCCGTGTGTTTGTGTGTTCGTGTGTTCGTGCGTTCGTGTATTCGTGTGTTCGTGGGTTCGTGTGTTCGTCCGTTCATGCGTTTGTGCATTCGTTCGTTCGTGCGTTCGTACGTTCGTGTGTTCGTGTGTTCGTGTGTTCGTGTGTTCGTGTGTTCGTGTGTTCGTGTGTTCACGTGTTTGTGTGTCTAGTTTTCGTGTTTTCGTGTGTTTGTGTGTCGTGTGTTCGTGTGTCTTGTGTCGTGTGTTCGTGTGTTCGTGTGTTCGTGTGTTCATGTGCTCGTGTGTTCGTAAGGATGTGTGTTCATGTGTTCGTGTGTTCGTGTGTTCGTGCGTTCGTGTATTCGTGTATTCGTGTGTTCGCGTGTTCGTGTGTTCGTGTGTTCGTGTGTTCGTGTGTTCGTGTGTTCGTATTATCGTGTGTTTAAGTGTTCGTGTGTTCGTGTGTTCGTGTGTTCGTGTGTTCGTGTGTTCGTGTGTTCGTGTGTTCGTGTGTTCGTGTGTTCGTGTGTTCGTGTGTTCGTGTGTTCGTGTGTTCGTGTGTTCGTGTGTTCGTGTGTTCGTGTGTTCGTGCGTTCGTGCGTTCGTGCGTTCGTGCGTTCTTGAGTTCGTGTGTCGTGTGTCTTGTGTTCGTGTGTTCGTGTGTTCAAGTGTTCGTGTGTTCGTGTGTTTGTGTGTTCGTGTGTTCGTGTGTTCGTGTGTTCGTGTTTTCGTGTGTTCGTGTGTTCGTGTGTTGGTGTGCTCGTGTGTTCGTGTGTTCACGTGTTCGTGTGTTCGTGTGTTCTCGTGTCCATGCGTTTGTGTGTTCGGGCGTTCGGGCGTTTGTGCGTTCGTGCGTTCGTGCGTTCATGCGTTCGTGCGTTCGTGCAGTCGTGCGTTCGTGCGCACGTGCGTTGGTGCGTTCGTGCGTTCGTGCGTTCGTGCGTTCGTGCGTTCATGTGTTCGTGTGTTCGTGTGTTCGTGTGTTCGTGTGTTCACGTGTTTGTGTGTCTAGTTTTCGTGTGTTCGTGTGTTTGTGTGTCGTGTGTTCGTGTGTTCGTGTGTTCTCGTGTTCATGTGTTCGTGTGTTTGGGCGTTCGTGCGTTCGTGCGTTCGTGCGTTCGTGCGTTCGTGCGTTCGTGCGTTCGTGCAGTCGTGCGTTCGTGCGTTCGTGCGATGGTGCGTTCGTGCGTTCGTGCGTTCGGGCGTTCATGTGTTCTCGTGTTCTTGTGTTCGTGTGTTCGTGTGTTCACGTGTTTGTGTGTCTAGTTTTCGTGTGTTCGTGTGTTTGTGTGTCGTGTGTTTGTGTATTCGTCTGCTCGTGTGTTCGTGTGTTCGTGTGTTCGTGTGTTCGTGTGTTCGTGTGTTTGTGTGTTCGGGTGTTTGTGTGTTCGTGTGTTCGTGTATTCGTGCGTTCGTGCGTTTGTCTGTTTGTATGTTTGTGTGTTCGTGTGGTCGTGTGTTCGTGTGTTCGTGTGTTCGTGTGTTTGTGTGTTCGTGTGTTCGTGTGTTCGTGTGTTCGCGTGTTTCTGTTTCGAGTGTTCGTGTGTTCGTGTGTTCGTGTGTTCGTATTTTCGTGTGTTTAAGTGTTCGTGTGTTCGTGTGTTCGTGTGTTCGTGTGTTCGTGTGTTCGTTTGTTCGTGTGTTCGTGTGTTCGTGTGTTCGTGTGTTCGTGTGTTCGTGTGTTCGGGTGTTCGTGTGTTCGTGTGTTCGTGTGTTCGTGTGTTCGTGTGTTCGTGTGTTCGTGTGTTCGTGGGTTCGTGTGTTCGTGTGTTCGTGTGTTCGTGTATTCGTGTGTTCATGTGTTCGTGTGTTCGTGTGTTCGTGTGTTCGCGTGTTCGTGTGTTCGTGTGTTCGTGTGTTCGTGTGTTCGTGTGTTCGTGTGTTCGTGTCTTCGTGTGTTCGTGTGATCGTGTGTTCGTGAGTTCGTGTGTTCGTGTGTTCGTATTTTCGTGTGTTTAAGTGTTCGTGTGTTCGTGTGTTCGTGTGTTCGTGTGTTTGTGTGTTCGTGTGTTCGTGCGTTCGTGCGTTCCCGCGTTCGTGAGTTCGAGCGTTCGTGCGTTCGTGCGTTCGTGTGTTCGTGTGCTCGTGTGTTCGTGTGTTCGTGTATTCGTGTGTTCGTGTGTTCGTGTGTTCGTGTGTTCCTGTGTTCAGGCGTTCGTGCGTTCGTGCGTTCGTGCGTTCTTGTTTCATGCGTTCGTGCGTTCTTGTGTTCGTGTGTTCCTTTGTTCGTGTGTTCGCGTGTTTCTGTTTCGAGTGTTCGTGTGTTCGTGTGTTCGTGTGTTCGTGTGTTCGTGTGTTCGTGTGTTCGTGTGTTCGTGTGTTCGTGTGTTCGTGTGTTCGTGTGTTCGTATGTTCGTGTGTTCGTGTGTTCGTGTGTTCGTGTGTTCGTGTGTTCGTGTGTTCGGGTGTTCGTGTGTTCGTGTGTTCGTGTGTTCGTGTGTTCGTGTGTTCGTGTGTTCGTGTGTTTGTGTGTTCGTGTGTTCGTGTATTCGTGTCTTCATGTGTTCGTGTGTTCGTGTGTTCGTGTGTTCGCGTGTTCGTGTGTTCGTGTGTTCGTGTGTTCGTGTGTTCGTGTGTTCGTGTGTTCGTGTCTTCGTGTGTTCGTGTGATCGTGTGTTCGTGAGTTCGTGTGTTCGTGTGTTCGTATTTTCGTGTGTTTAAGTGTTCGTGTGTTCGTGTGTTCGTGTGTTCGTGTGTTTGTGTGTTCGTGTGTTCGTGCGTTCGTGCGTTCGTGCGTTCGTGCGTTCGTGCGTTCGTGCGTCCATGCGTTCGTGCGTTCCCGCGTTCGTGAGTTCGAGCGTTCGTGCGTTCGTGCGTTCGTACGTTAGAACGTTCGTGCGTTCGTGCGTTCGTGCGTTCGTGTTTCATGCGTTCGTGCGTTCGTGTGTTCGTGTGTTCCTGTGTTCGTGTGTTCGTGTGTTCGTGTGTTCGTGTGTTCGTGAGTTCGTGTGTTCGTGTGTTCGTGTGTTCGTGTGTTCGTGTGTTCGTGTGTTCGTGTGTTCGTGTGTTCGTGTGTTCGTATGTTCGTGTGTTCGTGTGTTCGTGTGCTCGTGTGTTCGTGTGTTCGTGTATTCGTGTGTTCGTGTGTTCGTGTGTTCGTGTGTTTCTGTGTTCCTGTGTTCGTGTGTTCGTGTGTTCGTGTGTTCCTGTGTTCGTGTGTTTGTGTGTGCATGTGTTCGTCCGTTCATGCGTTCGTGCGTTCGTGCGTCCGTGCGTTCGTGCGTTCGTGCGTTCGTGTTTTCGTATGTCTGTGTGTTTGTGTGTTCGTGTGTTCGCGTGTTCGTGTGATCGTGCGTTCGTGCGTTCGTGCGTTCGTGTATTCGTGGGTTTGTGTGTTCGTGTGTTCGTGCGTTTGTGTGTTCGTGTGTTTGTGTGTTTGTGTGTTCATGTGTTTCTTTGTTCATGTGTTTGTGTGTCCGTGTGTTTGTGTGTTCGTGTGTTCGTGCGTTCGTGTATTCGTGTGTTCGTGGGTTCGTGTGTTCGTCCGTTCATGCGTTTGTGCATTCGTTCGTTCGTGCGTTCGTGCGTTCATGCGTTCGTGCGTTCGTGTGTTCGTTTGTCCGTGTGTTCGTGTGTTCGTGTGTTCGTGTGTTCGTGTGTTCGTGTCTTCGTGGGTTCTTGCGTTCTCAAGTTCGTGTGTTCGTGTGTTTGCGTGTTCATGTGTTTGATTGTTCATGTGTTCGTGTGTTCGTGTGGATGTGTGTTCATGTGTTCGTGTGATCGTGTGTTCGTGCGTTCGTGTATTCGTGTATTCGTGTGTTCGTGTGTTCGTGTGTTCGTGTGTTCCTGTGTTCGTGTGTTCGTATTTTCGTGTGTTTAAGTGTTCGTGTGTTCGCGTGTTCGTGTGTTCGTGTGTCTTGTGTTCGTGTGTTCGTATGTTCGTGTGTTCGTGTGTTCGTGTGTTTGTGTGTTCGTGTGTTCGTGTGTTCGTGTGTTCGTGTGTTCGTGTTTTCGTGTGTTCGTGTGTTCGTGTGTTGGTGTGCTCGTGTGTTCGTGTGTTCGTGTGTTTGTGTGTTCGTGTGTTCGTGTGTTCGTGTGTTCTCGTGTTCATGTGTTTGTGTGTTCGAGCGTTCGTGCGTTTGTGCGTCCGTGCGTTCGTGCGTTCGTGCAGTCGTGCGTTCGTGCGTTCGTGCGTTGGTGCGTTCGTGCGTTCGTGCGTTCGTGCGTTTATGTGTTCGTGTGTTCGTGTGTTCGTGTGTTCATGTGTTCGTGTGTTCGTGTGTTCGTGTGTTCGTGTGTTCACGTGTTTGTGTGTCTAGTTTTCGTGTGTTCGTGTGTTTGTGTGTCGTGTGTTCGTGTGTTCGTGTGTTCGTGTGTTTGTGTGTTCGTGTGCTCGTGTGTTTGTGTGTTCGTGTGTTCGTGTGTTCGTGTGTTCGTGTGTTTGTGCGTTCGTGTATTCGTGTATTCGTGTGTTCGTGTGTTCGTCTGTTCGTGTGTTCGTGTGTTCGTGTGTTCGTATTATCGTGTGTTTAAGTGTTCGTGTGTTTGTGTGTTCGTGTGTTCGTGTGTTCGTGTGTTCGTGTGTTCGTGTGTTCGTGTGTTCGTGTGTTCGTGTGTTCGTGCGTTCGTGCGTTCGTGCGTTCGTGCGTTCCCGCGTTCGTGAGTTCGAGCGTTCGTGCGTTCGTGCGTTCGTACGTTAGAACGTTCGTGCGTTCGTGCGTTCGTGCGTTCGTGTTTCATGCGTTCGTGCGTTCGTGTGTTCGTGTGTTCGTGTGTTCGTGTGTTCGTATGTTCGTGTGTTCGTGTGTTCGTGTGCTCGTGTGTTCGTGTGTTCGTGTATTCGTGTGTTCGTGTGTTCGTGTGTTCGTGTGTTTCTGTGTTCCTGTGTTCGTGTGTTCGTGTGTTCGTGTGTTCCTGTGTTCGTGTGTTTGTGTGTGCATGTGTTCGTCCGTTCATGCGTTCGTGCGTTCGTGCGTCCGTGCGTTCGTGCGTTCGTGCGTTCGTGTTTTCGTATGTCTGTGTGTTTGTGTGTTCGTGTGTTCGCGTGTTCGTGTGATCGTGCGTTCGTGCGTTCGTGCGTTCGTGTATTCGTGGGTTCGTGTGTTCGTGTGTTCGTGCGTTTGTGTGTTCGTGTGTTTGTGTGTTTGTGTGTTCATGTGTTTCTTTGTTCATGTGTTTGTGTGTCCGTGTGTTTGTGTGTTCGTGTGTTCGTGCGTTCGTGTATTCGTGTGTTCGTGGGTTCGTGTGTTCGTCCGTTCATGCGTTTGTGCATTCGTTCGTTCGTGCGTTCGTGCGTTCATGCGTTCGTGCGTTCGTGTGTTCGTTTGTCCGTGTGTTCGTGTGTTCGTGTGTTCGTGTGTTCGTGTGTTCGTGTCTTCGTGGGTTCTTGCGTTCTCAAGTTCGTGTGTTCGTGTGTTTGCGTGTTCATGTGTTTGATTGTTCATGTGTTCGTGTGTTCGTGTGGATGTGTGTTCATGTGTTCGTGTGATCGTGTGTTCGTGCGTTCGTGTATTCGTGTATTCGTGTGTTCGTGTGTTCGTGTGTTCGTGTGTTCCTGTGTTCGTGTGTTCGTATTTTCGTGTGTTTAAGTGTTCGTGTGTTCGTGTGTTCGTGTGTTCGTGTGTTCGTGTGTCTTGTGTTCGTGTGTTCGTATGTTCGTGTGTTCGTGTGTTCGTGTGTTTGTGTGTTCGTGTGTTCGTGTGTTCGTGTGTTCGTGTGTTCGTGTTTTCGTGTGTTCGTGTGTTCGTGTGTTGGTGTGCTCGTGTGTTCGTGTGTTCGTGTGTTTGTGTGTTCGTGTGTTCGTGTGTTCGTGTGTTCTCGTGTTCATGTGTTTGTGTGTTCGAGCGTTCGTGCGTTTGTGCGTCCGTGCGTTCGTGCGTTCGTGCAGTCGTGCGTTCGTGCGTTCGTGCGTTGGTGCGTTCGTGCGTTCGTGCGTTCGTGCGTTTATGTGTTCGTGTGTTCGTGTGTTCGTGTGTTCATGTGTTCGTGTGTTCGTGTGTTCGTGTGTTCGTGTGTTCACGTGTTTGTGTGTCTAGTTTTCGTGTGTTCGTGTGTTTGTGTGTCGTGTGTTCGTGTGTTCGTGTGTTCGTGTGTTTGTGTGTTCGTGTGCTCGTGTGTTTGTGTGTTCGTGTGTTCGTGTGTTCGTGTGTTCGTGTGTTCGTGCGTTCGTGTATTCGTGTATTCGTGTGTTCGTGTGTTCGTCTGTTCGTCTGTTCGTGTGTTCGTGTGTTCGTGTGTTCGTATTATCGTGTGTTTAAGTGTTCGTGTGTTTGTGTGTTCGTGTGTTCGTGTGTTCGTGTGTTCGTGTGTTCGTGTGTTCGTGTGTTCGTGTGTTCGTGTGTTCGTGCGTTCGTGCGTTCGTGCGTTCGTGCGTTCCCGCGTTCGTGAGTTCGAGCGTTCGTGCGTTCGTGCGTTCGTACGTTAGAACGTTCGTGCGTTCGTGCGTTCGTGCGTTCGTGTTTCATGCGTTCGTGCGTTCGTGTGTTCGTGTGTTCGTGTGTTCGTGTGTTCGTGTGTTCGTGGCTTCGTGTGTTCGTGTGATCGTGTGTTCGTGAGTTCGTGTGTTCGTGTGTTCGTATTTTCGTGTGTTTAAGTGTTCGTGTCTTCGTGTGTTCGTGTGTTCGTGTGTTTGTGTGTTCGTGTGTTCGTGCGTTCGTGCGTTCGTGCGTTCGTGCGTTCGTGCGTTCGTGCGTTCGTGCGTTCATGCGTTCATGCGTTCGAGCGTTCGTGCGTTCGTGCGTTCGTACGTTCGTGCGTTCGTGCTTTCGTGCGTTCGTGCGTTCGTGCGGTCGTGCGTTCGTGTGTTCGTGTGTTCGTGTGTTCCTGTGTTCCTGTGTTCGTGTGGTCGTGTGTTCGTGTGTTCCTGTGTTCGTGTGTTCGTGTGTGCATGTGTTCGTCCGTTCATGCGTTCGTGCGTTCGTGCGTCCGTGCGTTCGTGCGTTCGTGCGTTCGTGTTTTCGTATGTTTGTGTGTTTGTGTGTTCGTGTTTTCGTGTGCTCATGTGCTCGTGTGTTCGTGTGTTCGCGTGTTCGTGTGATCATGAATTCGTGCGTTCGTGCGTTCGTGTATTCGTGGGTTCGTGTGTTCGTGTGTTCGTGTGTTCGTGCGTTTGTGTGTTCGTGTGTTTGTGTGTTTATGTGTTTCTTTGTTCATGTGTTTGTGTGTTCGTGTGTTTGTGTGTTCGTGTGTTCGTGCGTTCGTGTATCCGTGTGTTCGTGGGTTCGTGTGTTCGTCCGTTCATGCGTTCGTGCATTCGTTCGTTCGTGCGTTCGTGCGTTCATGCGTTCGTGCGTTCGTGTGTTCGTTTGTCCGTGTGTTCGTGTGTTCGTGTGTTCGTGTGTTCGTGTGTTCGTGTGTTCGTGTGTTCGTGTGTTCGTGTGTTTGTGTCTTCGTGTGTTCTTAAGTTCTCAAGTTCGTGTGTTCGTGTGTTTGTGTGTTCATGTGCTTGATTGTTCATGTGTTCGTGTGTTTGTGTGGATGTGTGTTCATGTGTTCGTGTGATCGTGTGTTCGTGCGTTCGTGTATTCGTGTATTCGTGTGTTCGTGTGTTCGTGTGTTCGTGTGTTCGTGTGTTCGTGTGTTCATGTGCTCGTGTGTTCGTAAGGATGTGTGTTCATGTGTTCGTGTGTTCGTGTGTTCGTGCGTTCGTGTATTCGTGTATTCGTGTGTTCGTGTGTTCGTGTGTTCGTGTGTTCGTGTGTTCGTGTGTTCGTGTGTTCGTGTGTTCGTGTGTTCGTATTATCGTGTGTTTAAGTGTTCGTAAGTTCGTGTGTTCGTGTGTTCGTGTGTTCGTGTGTTCGTGTGTTCGTGTGTTCGTGTGTTCGTGTGTTCGTGTGTTCGTGTGTTCGTGTGGTCGTGTGTTCGTGTGTTCGTGTGTTCGTGTGTTGGTGTGCTCGTGTGTTCGTGTGTTCGTGCGTTCGTGTGTTCGTGTGTTCTCGTGTTCATGTGTTCGTGTGTTCGGGCGTTCGTGCGTTTGTGCGTTCGTGCAGTCGTGCGTTCGTGCGTTCGTGCGATGGTGCGTTCGTGCGTTCGTGCGTTCGTGCGTTCATGTGTTCGTGTGTTCTTGTGTTCGTGTGTTCGTGTGTTCGTGTGTTCACGTGTTTGTGTGTCTAGTTTTCGTGTGTTCGTGTGTTTGTGTGTCGTGTGTTCGTGTGTTCGTCTGCTCGTGTGTTCGTGTGTTCGTGTGTTCGTGTGTTCGTGTGTTCGTGTGTTCGTGTGTTCGTGTGTTCGTGCGTTCGTGCGTTCGTGCGTTCGTGCGTTCCCGCGTTCGTGAGTTCGAGCGTTCGTGCGTTCGTGCGTTCGTACGTTAGAACGTTCGTGCGTTCGTGCGTTCGTGCGTTCGTGTTTCATGCGTTCGTGCGTTCGTGTGTTCGTGTGTTCCTGTGTTCGTGTGTTCGTGTGTTCGTGTGTTCGTGTGTTCGTGTCTTCGTGTGTTCGTGTGATCGTGTGTTCGTGAGTTCGTGTGTTCGTGTGTTCGTATTTTCGTGTGTTTAAGTGTTCGTGTGTTCGTGTGTTCGTGTGTTCGTGTGTTTGTGTGTTCGTGTGTTCGTGCGTTCGTGCGTTCGTGCGTTCGTGCGTTCGTGCGTTCGTGCGTTCGTGCGTTCGTGCGTTCATGCGTTCATGCGGTCGTGCGTTCGTTTGTCCGTGTGTTCGTGTGTTCGTGTGTTCGTGTGTTCGTGTGTTCGTGTGTTCGTGTGTTCGTGTGTTTGTGTCTTCGTGTGTTCTTAAGTTCTCAAGTTCGTGTGTTCGTGTGTTTGTGTGTTCGTGTGTTCGTGTGTTCGTGTGTTTGCGTGTTCCTGTTTCGAGTGTTCGTGTGTTCGTGTGTTCGTGTGTTCGTGTGCTCGTGTGTTCGTGTGTTCGTGTATTCGTGTGCTCGTGCGTATGTGTGTTCGTGTGTTTGTGTGTTCGTGTGTTTGTGCGTTCGTGCGTTCGTGCGTTCGTGCGTTCATGTGTTCGTGTGTTCTTGTGTTCGTGTGTTCGTGTGTTCGTGTGTTCACGTGTTTGTGTGTCTAGTTTTCGTGTGTTCGTGTGTTTGTGTGTCGTGTGTTCGTGTGTTCGTCTGCTCGTGTGTTCGTGTGTTCGTGTGTTCGTGTGTTCGTGTGTTTGTGTGTTCGTGTGTTCGTGTATTCGTGCGTTCGTGCGTTTGTCTGTTTGTATGTTCGTGTGTTCGTGTGGTCGTGTGTTCGTGTGTTCGTGTGTTCGTGTGTTTGTGTGTTCGTGTGTTCGTGTGTTCGTGTGTTTGCGTGTTCCTGTTTCGAGTGTTCGTGTGTTCGTGTGTTCGTGTGTTCGTGTGCTCGTGTGTTCGTGTGTTCGTGTATTCGTGTGCTCGTGCGTATGTGTGTTCGTGTGTTTGTGTGTTCGTGTGTTTGTGCGTTCGTGTGTCGTGTGTCGTGTGTTCGTGTGTTCGTGTGTTCGTGTGTTCGTGTGTTCGTGTGTTCGTGTGTTCGTGTGTTCGTGTGTTCATGTGCTCGTGTGTTCGTAAGGATGTGTGTTCATGTGTTCGTGTGTTCGTGTGTTCGTGCGTTCGTGTATTCGTGTATTCGTGTGTTCGTGTGTTCGTGTGTTCGTGTGTTCGTGTGTTCGTGTGTTCGTGTGTTCGTGTGTTCTCGTGTTCGTATTATCGTGTGTTTAAGTGTTCGTAAGTTCGTGTGTTCGTGTGTTCGTGTGTTCGTGTGTTCGTGTGTTCGTGTGTTCGTGTGTTCGTGTGTTCGTGTGTTCGTGTGTTCGTGTGTTCGTGTGTTCGTGTGTTCGTGTGTTCGTGCGTTCGTGCGTTCGTGCGTTCGTGCGTTCTTAAGTTCGTGTGTCGTGTGTCTTGTGTTCGTGTGTTCGTGTGTTCAAGTGTTCGTGTGTTCGTGTGTTTGTGTGTTCATGTGTTCGTGTGTTCGTGTGTTCGTGTGTTCGTGTTTTCGTGTGTTCGTGTGTTCGTGTGTTGGTGTGCTCGTGTGTTCGTGTGTTCGCGTGTTCGTGTGTTCGTGAGTTCTCCTGTCCATGTGTTTGTGTGTTCGGGCGTTCGTGCGTTTGTGCGTTCGTGCGTTCGTTCGTTCGTGCGTTCGTGCGTTCGTGCAGTCGTGCGTTCGTGCGCTCGTCTGTTGGTACGTTCGTGCGTTCGTGCGTTCGTGCGTTCATGTGTTCGTGCGTTCGTGCGTTCGTGCGTTCGTGCGTTCGTGCAGACGTGCGTTCGTGCGTTCGTGCGATGGTGCGTTCGTGCGTTCGTGCGTTCGTGCGTTCATGTGTTCGTGTGTTCTTGTGTTCGTGTGTTCGTGTGTTCGTGTGTTCGTGTGTTCGTGTGTTCGTGTGTTCGTGTGTTCGTGTGTTCGTGCGTTCGTGCGTTCGTGCGTTCGTGCGTTCCCGCGTTCGTGAGTTCGAGCGTTCGTGCGTTCGTGCGTTCGTACGTTAGAACGTTCGTGCGTTCGTGCGTTCGTGCGTTCGTGTTTCATGCGTTCGTGCGTTCGTGTGTTCGTGTGTTCCTGTGTTCGTGTGTTCGTGTGTTCGTGTGTTCGTGTGTTCGTGTGTTCGTGTCTTCGTGTGTTCGTGTGATCGTGTGTTCGTGAGTTCGTGTGTTCGTGTGTTCGTATTTTCGTGTGTTTAAGTGTTCGTGTGTTCGTGTGTTCGTGTGTTCGTGTGTTTGTGTGTTCGTGTGTTCGTGCGTTCGTGCGTTTGTGCGTTCGTGCGTTCGTGCGTTCGTGCGTTCGTGCGTTCGTGCGTTCATGCGTTCATGCGTTCGAGCGTTCGTGCGTTCGTGCGTTCGTACGTTCGTGCGTTCGTGCTTTCGTGCGTTCGTGCGTTCGTGCGGTCGTGCGTTCGTGTGTTCGTGTGTTCGTGTGTTCCTGTGTTCGTGTGGTCGTGTGTTCGTGTGTTCCTGTGTTCGTGTGTTTGTGTGTGCATGTGTTCGTCCGTTCATGCGTTCGTGCGTTCGTGCGTTCGTGCGTTCGCGTGTTCGTGTGATCATGAATTCGTGCGTTCGTGCGTTCGTGTATTCGTGGGTTCGTGTGTTCGTGTGTTCGTGTGTTCGTGCGTTTGTGTGTTCGTGTGTTTGTGTGTTTATGTGTTTCTTTGTTCATGTGTTGGTGTGTTCGTGTGTTTGTGTGTTCGTGTGTTCGTGCGTTCGTGTATTCGTGTGTTCGTGGGTTCGTGTGTTCGTCCGTTCATGCGTTCGTGCATTCGTTCGTTCGTGCGTTCGTGCGTTCATGCGTTCGTGCGTTCGTGTGTTCGTTTGTCCGTGTGTTCGTGTGTTCGTGTGTTCGTGTGTTCGTGTGTTCGTGTGTTCGTGTGTTCAGGTGTTCGTGTGTTCGTGTGTTTGTGTCTTCGTGTGTTCTTGCGTTCTCAAATTCGTGTGTTCGTGTGTTTGTGTGTTCATGTGTTTGATTGTTCATGTGTTCGTGTGTTCGTGTGGATGTGTGTTCATGTGTTCGTGTGATCGTGTGTTCGTGCGTTCGTGTATTCGTGTATTCGTGTGTTCGTGTGTTCGTGTGTTCGTGTGTTCGTGTGTTCGTGTGTTCATGTGCTCGTGTGTTCGTAAGGATGTGTGTTCATGTGTTCGTGTGTTCGTGTGTTCGTGCGTTCGTGTATTCGTGTATTCGTGTGTTCGTGTGTTCGTGTGTTCGTGTGTTCGTGTGTTCGTATTTTTGTGTGTTTAAGTGTTCGTGTGTTCGTGTGTTCGTGTGTTCGTGTGTTTGTGTGTTCGTGTGTTCGTGCGTTCGTGCGTTCGTGAGTTCGTGCGTTCGTGCGTCCATGCGTTCGTGCGTTCCCGCGTTCGTGAGTTCGAGCGTTCGTGCGTTCGTGCGTTCGTACGTTAGAACGTTCGTGCGTTCGTGCGTTCGTGTTTCATGCGTTCGTGCGTTCGTGTGTTCGTGTGTTCCTGTGTTCGTGTGTTCGTGTGTTCGTGTGTTCGTGTGTTCGTGAGTTCGTGTGTTCGTGTGTTCGTGTGTTCGTGTGTTCGTGTGTTCGTGTGTTCGTGTGTTCGTGTGTTCGTGTGTTCGTGTGTTCGTGTGTTCGTATGTTCGTGTGTTCGTGTGTTCGTGTGCTCGTGTGTTCGTGTGTTCGTGTATTCGTGTGTTCGTGTGTTCCCGTGTTCGTGTGTTCCTGTGTTCAGGCGTTCGTGCGTTCGTGCGTTCGTGCGTTCGTGTTTCATGCGTTCGTGCGTTCTTGTGTTCGTGTGTTCCTGTGTTCGTGTGTTCGCGTGTTTCCGTTTCGAGTGTTCGTGTGTTCGTGTGTTCGTGTGTTCGTGTGTTCGTGTGTTCGTGTGTTCGTGTGTTCGTGTGTTCGTGTGTTCGTGTGTTCGTGTGTTCGTATGTTCGTGTGTTCGTGTGTTCGTGTGTTCGTGTGTTCGTGTGTTCGTGTGTTCGGGTGTTCGTGTGTTCGTGTGTTCGTGTGTTCGTGTGTTCGTGTGTTCGTGTGTTCGTGTGTTCGTGTGTTCGTGTGTTCGTGTGTTCGTGTATTCGTGTGTTCATGTGTTCGTGTGTTCGTGTGTTCGTGTGTTCGCGTGTTCGTGTGTTCGTGTGTTCGTGTGTTCGTGTGTTCGTGTGTTCGTGTGTTCGTGTCTTCGTGTGTTCGTGTGATCGTGTGTTCGTGAGTTCGTGTGTTCGTGTGTTCGTATTTTCGTGTGTTTAAGTGTTCGTGTGTTCGTGTGTTCGTGTGTTCGTGTGTTTGTGTGTTTGTGTGTTCGTGCGTTCGTGCGTTCGTGCGTTCGTGCGTTCGTGCGTTCGTGCGTCCATGCGTTCGTGCGTTCCCGCGTTCGTGAGTTCGAGCGTTCGTGCGTTCGTGCGTTCGTACGTTAGAACGTTCGTGCGTTCGTGCGTTCGTGCGTTCGTGTTTCATGCGTTCGTGCGTTCGTGTGTTCGTGTGTTCCTGTGTTCGTGTGTTCGTGTGTTCGTGTGTTCGTGTGTTCGTGAGTTCGTGTGTTCGTGTGTTCGTGTGTTCGTGTGTTCGTGTGTTCGTGTGTTCGTGTGTTCGTGTGTTCGTGTGTTCGTGTGTTCGTATGTTCGTGTGTTCGTGTGTTCGTGTGCTCGTGTGTTCGTGTGTTCGTGTTTTCGTGTGTTCGTGTGTTCGTGTGTTCCTGTGTTCAGGCGTTCGTGCGTTCGTGCGTTCGTGCGTTCGTGCGTTCATGCGTTCATGCGTCCGGGCGTTCGTGCGTTCGTGCGTTCGTACGTTCGTGCGTTCGTGCTTTCGTGCGTTCGTGCGTTCGTGCGGTCGTGCGTTCGTGTGTTCGTGTGCTCGTGTGTTCCTGTGTTCCTGTGTTCGTGTGTTCGTGTGTTCGTGTGTTCCTGTGTTCGTGTGTTTGTGTGTGCATGTGTTCGTCCGTTCATGCGTTCGTGCGTTCGTGCGTCCGTGCGTTCGTGCGTTCGTGCGTTCGTGTTTTCGTATGTCTGTGTGTTTGTGTGTTCGTGTGTTCGCGTGTTCGTGTTTTCGTGTGCTCATGTGCTCGTGTGTTCGTGTGTTCGCGTGTTCGTGTGATCGTGCGTTCGTGCGTTCGTGCGTTCGTGTATTCGTGGGTTCGTGTGTTCGTCTGTTCGTGCGTTTGTGTGTTCGTGTGTTTGTGTGTTTGTGTGTTCATGTGTTTCTTTGTTCATGTGTTTGTGTGTCCGTGTGTTTGTGTGTTCGTGTGTTCGTGCGTTCGTGTATTCGTGTGTTCGTGGGTTCGTGTGTTCGTCCGTTCATGCGTTTGTGCATTCGTTCGTTCGTGCGTTCGTGCGTTCATGCGTTCGTGCGTTCGTGTGTTCGTTTGTCCGTGTGTTCGTGTGTTCGTGTGTTCGTGTGTTCGTGTGTTCGTGTCTTCGTGGGTTCTTGCGTTCTCAAGTTCGTGTGTTCGTGTGTTTGCGTGTTCATGTGTTTGATTGTTCATGTGTTCGTGTGTTCGTGTGGATGTGTGTTCATGTGTTCGTGTGATCGTGTGTTCGTGCGTTCGTGTATTCGTGTATTCGTGTGTTCGTGTGTTCGTGTGTTCGTGTGTTCCTGTGTTCGTGTGTTCGTATTTTCGTGTGTTTAAGTGTTCGTGTGTTCGTGTGTTCGTGTGTTCGTGTGTTCGTGTGTCTTGTGTTCGTGTGTTCGTATGTTCGTGTGTTCGTGTGTTCGTGTGTTTGTGTGTTCGTGTGTTCGTGTGTTCGTGTGTTCGTGTGTTCGTGTGTTCGTGTTTTCGTGTGTTCGTGTGTTCGTGTGTTGGTGTGCTCGTGTGTTCGTGTGTTCGTGTGTTTGTGTGTTCGTGTGTTCGTGTGTTCGTGTGTTCTCGTGTTCATGTGTTTGTGTGTTCGAGCGTTCGTGCGTTTGTGCGTCCGTGCGTTCGTGCGTTTGTGCAGTCGTGCGTTCGTGCGTTCGTGCGTTGGTGCGTTCGTGCGTTCGTGCGTTCGTGCGTTTATGTGTTCGTGTGTTCGTGTGTTCGTGTGTTCATGTGTTCGTGTGTTCGTGTGTTCGTGTGTTCGTGTGTTCACGTGTTTGTGTGTCTAGTTTTCGTGTGTTCGTGTGTTTGTGTGTCGTGTGTTCGTGTGTTCGTGTGTTCGTGTGTTTGTGTGTTCGTGTGCTCGTGTGTTTGTGTGTTCGTGTGTTCGTGTGTTCGTGTGTTCGTGCGTTCGTGTATTCGTGTATTCGTGTGTTCGTGTGTTCGTCTGTTCGTGTGTTCGTGTGTTCGTGTGTTCGTATTATCGTGTGTTTAAGTGTTCGTGTGTTCGTGTGTTCGTGTGTTCGTGTGTTCGTCTGTTCGTGTGTTCGTGTGTTCGTGTGTTCGTGTGTTCGTGTGTTCGTGTGTTCGTGTGTTCGTGCGTTCGTGCGTTCGTGCGTTCGTGCGTTCCCGCGTTCGTGAGTTCGAGCGTTCGTGCGTTCGTGCGTTCGTACGTTAGAACGTTCGTGCGTTCGTGCGTTCGTGCGTTCGTGTTTCATGCGTTCGTGCGTTCGTGTGTTCGTGTGTTCGTGTGTTCGTGTGTTCGTGTGTTCGTGTCTTCGTGTGTTCGTGTGATCGTGTGTTCGTGAGTTCGTGTGTTCGTGTGTTCGTATTTTCGTGTGTTCAAGTGTTCGTGTGTTCGTGTGTTCGTGTGTTCGTGTGTTTGTGTGTTCGTGTGTTCGTGCGTTCGTGCGTTCGTGCGTTCGTGCGTTCGTGCGTTCGTGCGTTCGTGCGTTCGTGCGTTCGTGCGTTCATGCGTTCATGCGTTCGAGCGTTCGTGCGTTCGTGCGTTCGTACGTTCGTGCGCTCGTGCTTTCGTGCGTTCGTGCGTTCGTGCGGTCGTGCGTTCGTGTGTTCGTGTGTTCGTGTGTTCCTGTGTTCCTGTGTTTGTGTGGTCGTGTGTTCGTGTGTTCCTGTGTTCGTGTGTTTGTGTGTGCATGTGTTCGTCCGTTCATGCGTTCGTGCGTTCGTGCGTCCGTGCGTTCGTGCGTTCGTGCGTTCGTGTTTTCGTATGCTTGTGTGTTTGTGTGTTCGTGTTTTCGTGTGCTCATGTGCTCGTGTGTTCGTGTGTTCGCGTGTTCGTGTGATCATGAATTCGTGCGTTCGTGCGTTCGTGTATTCGTGGGTTCGTGTGTTCGTGTGTTCGTGTGTTCGTGCGTTTGTGTGTTCGTGTGTTTGTGTGTTTATGTGTTTCTTTGTTCATGTGTTTGTGTGTTCGTGTGTTTGTGTGTTCGTGTGTTCGTGCGTTCGTGTATTCGTGTGTTCGTGGGTTCGTGTGTTCGTCCGTTCATGCGTTCGTGCATTCGTTCGTTCGTGCGTTCGTGCGTTCATGCGTTCGTGCGTTCGTGTGTTCGTTTGTCCGTGTGTTCGTGTGTTCGTGTGTTCGTGTGTTCGTGTGTTCGTGTGTTCGTGTGTTCGTGTGTTCGTGTGTTCGTGTGTTCGTGTGTTTGTGTCTTCGTGTGTTCTTGCGTTCTCAAGTTCGTGTGTTCGTGTGTTTGTGTGTTCATGTGCTTGATTGTTCATGTGTTCGTGTGTTCGTGTGGATGTGTGTTCATGTGTTCGTGTGATCGTCTGTTCGTGCGTTCGTGTATTCGTGTATTCGTGTGTTCGTGTGTTCGTGTGTTCGTGTGTTCGTGTGTTCATGTGCTCGTGTGTTCGTAAGGATGTGTGTTCATGTGTTCGTGTGTTCGTGTGTTCGTGTGTTCGTGTGTTCGTGTGTTCGTGTGTTCGTATTATCGTGTGTTTAAGTGTTCGTAAGTTCGTGTGTTCGTGTGTTCGTGTGTTCGTGTGTTCGTGTGTTCGTGTGTCCGTGTGTTCGTGTGTTCGTGTGTTCGTGTGTTCGTGTGGTCGTGTGTTTGTGCGTCCGTGCGTTCGTGCGTTCGTGCAGTCGTGCGTTCGTGCGTTCGTGCGTTGGTGCGTTCGTGCGTTCGTGCGTTCGTGCGTTTATGTGTTCGTGTGTTCGTGTGTTCGTGTGTTCGTGTGTTCATGTGTTCGTGTGTTCGTGTGTTCGTGTGTTCGTGTGTTCACGTGTTTGTGTGTCTAGTTTTCGTGTGTTCGTGTGTTTGTGTGTCGTGTGTTCGTGTGTTCGTGTGTTCGTGTGTTTGTGTGTTCGTGTGCTCGTGTGTTTGTGTGTTCGTGTGTTCGTGTGTTCGTGTGTTCGTGCGTTCGTGTATTCGTGTATTCGTGTGTTCGTGTGTTCGTCTGTTCGTGTGTTCGTGTGTTCGTGTGTTCGTGTGTTCGTATTATCGTGTGTTTAAGTGTTCGTGTGTTCGTGTGTTCGTGTGTTCGACCGTTCGTCTGTTCGTGTGTTCGTGTGTTCGTGTGTTCGTGTGTTCGTGTGTTCGTGTGTTCGTGTGTTCGTGTGTTCGTGCGTTCGTGCGTTCGTGCGTTCGTGCGTTCCCGCGTTCGTGAGTTCGAGCGTTCGTGCGTTCGTGCGTTCGTACGTTAGAACGTTCGTGCGTTCGTGCGTTCGTGCGTTCGTGTTTCATGCGTTCGTGCGTTCGTGTGTTCGTGTGTTCGTGTGTTCGTGTGTTCGTGTGTTCGTGTCTTCGTGTGTTCGTGTGATCGTGTGTTCGTGAGTTCGTGTGTTCGTGTGTTCGTATTTTCGTGTGTTTAAGTGTTCGTGTGTTCGTGTGTTCGTGTGTTCGTGTGTTTGTGTGTTCGTGTGTTCGTGCGTTCGTGCGTTCGTGCGTTCGTGCGTTCGTGCGTTCGTGCGTTCGTGCGTTCGTGCGTTCATGCGTTCATGCGTTCATGCGTTCGTGCGTTCGTGCGTTCGTACGTTCGTGCGTTCGTGCTTTCGTGCGTTCGTGCGGTCGTGCGTTCGTGTGTTCGTGTGTTCGTGTGTTCCTGTGTTCCTGTGTTCGTGTGGTCGTGTGTTCGTGTGTTCCTGTGTTCGTGTGTTTGTGTGTGCATGTGTTCGTCCGTTCATGCGTTCGTGCGTTCGTGCGTCCGTGCGTTCGTGCGTTCGTGCGTTCGTGTTTTCGTATGCTTGTGTGTTTGTGTGTTCGTGTTTTCGTGTGCTCATGTGCTCGTGTGTTCGTGTGTTCGCGTGTTCGTGTGATCATGAATTCGTGCGTTCGTGCGTTCGTGTATTCGTGGGTTCGTGTGTTCGTGTGTTCGTGTGTTCGTGCGTTTGTGTGTTCGGGTGTTTGTGTGTTTATGTGTTTCTTTGTTCATGTGTTTGTGTGTTCGTGTGTTTGTGTGTTCGTGTGTTCGTGCGTTCGTGTATTCGTGTGTTCGTGTGTTCGTGTGTTCGTGTGTTCGTATGTTCGTGTGTTTGTGTCTTCGTGTGTTCTTGCGTTCTCAAGTTCGTGTGTTCGTGTGTTTGTGTGTTCATGTGCTTGATTGTTCATGTGTTCGTGTGTTCGTGTGGATGTGTGTTCATGTGTTCGTGTGATCGTGTGTTCGTGCGTTCGTGTATTCGTGTATTCGTGTGTTCGTGTGTTCGTGTGTTCGTGTGTTCGTGTGTTCGTGTGTTCATGTGCTCGTGTGTTCGTAAGGATGTGTGTTCATGTGTTCGTGTGTTCGTGTGTTCGTGCGTTCGTGTATTCGTGTATTCGTGTGTTCGTGTGTTCGTGTGTTCGTGTGTTCGTGTGTTCGTGTGTTCGTGTGTTCGTATTATCGTGTGTTTAAGTGTTCGTAAGTTCGTGTGTTCGTGTGTTCGTGTGTTCGTGTGTTCGTGTGTTCGTGTGTTCGAGTGTTCGTGTGTTCGTGTGTTCGTGTGTTCGTGTGGTCGTGTGTTCGTGTGTTCGTGTGTTCGTGTGTTGGTGTGCTCGTGTGTTCGTGTGTTCGTGCGTTCGTGTGTTCGTGTGTTCTCGTGTTCATGTGTTCGTGTGTTCGGGCGTTCGTGCGTTTGTGCGTTCGTGCAGTCGTGCGTTCGTGCGTTCGTGCGATGGTGCGTTCGTGCGTTCGTGCGTTCGTGCGTTCATGTGTTCGTGTGTTCTTGTGTTCGTGTGTTCGTGTGTTCGTGTGTTCGTGTGTTCACGTGTTTGTGTGTCTAGTTTTCGTGTGTTCGTGTGTTTGTGCGTCGTGTGTTCGTGTGTTCGTCTGCTCGTGTGTTCGTGTGTTCGTGTGTTCGTGTGTTCGTGTGTTTGTGTGTTCGTGTGTTCGTGTATTCGTGCGTTCGTGCGTTTGTCTGTTTGTATGTTCGTGTGTTCGTGTGGTCGTGTGTTCGTGTGTTCGTGTGTTCGTGTGTTTGTGTGTTCGTGTGTTCGTGTGTTCGTGTGTTCGTGTGTTTGCGTGTTCGTGTGATCGTGCGTTCGTGCGTTCGTGCGTTCGTGCAGTCGTGCGTTCGTGCGTTCGTGCGATGGTGCGTTCGTGCGTTCGTGCGTTCGTGCGTTCATGTGTTCGTGTGTTCTTGTGTTCGTGTGTTCGTGTGTTCGTGTGTTCACGTGTTTGTGTGTCTAGTTTTCGTGTGTTCGTGTGTTTGTGTGTCGTGTGTTCGTGTGTTCGTCTGCTCGTGTGTTCGTGTGTTCGTGTGTTCGTGTGTTCGTGTGTTCGTGTGTTTGTGTGTTCGTGTGTTCGTGTATTCGTGCGTTCGTGCGTTTGTCTGTTTGTATGTTCGTGTGTTCGTGTGGTCGTGTGTTCGTGTGTTCGTGTGTTCGTGTGTTTGTGTGTTCGTGTGTTCGTGTGTTCGTGTGTTCGTGTGTTTGCGTGTTCCTGTTTCGAGTGTTCGTGTGTTCGTGTGTTCGTGTGTTCGTGTGCTCGTGTGTTCGTGTGTTCGTGTATTCGTGTGCTCGTGCGTATGTGTGTTCGTGTGTTTGTGTGTTCGTGTGTTTGTGCGTTCGTGTGTCGTGTGTCGTGAGTTCGTGTGTTCGTGTGTTCGTGTGTTCGTGTGTTCGTGTGTTTGTGTGTTCATGTGCTCGTGTGTTCGTAAGGATGTGTGTTCATGTGTTCGTGTGTTCGTGTGTTCGTGCGTTCGTGTATTCGTGTATTCGTGTGTTCGTGTGTTCGTGTGTTCGTGTGTTCGTGTGTTCGTGTGTTCGTGTGTTCGTGTGTTCGTGTGTTCGTATTATCGTGTGTTCAAGTGTTCGTAAGTTCGTGTGTTCGTGTGTTCGTGTGTTCGTGTGTTCGTGTGTTCGTGTGTTCGTGTGTTCGTGTGTTCGTGTGTTCGTGTGTTCGTGTGTTCGTGTGCTCGTGTGTTCGTGTGTTCGTGTGTTCGTGTGTTCGTGTGTTCGTGTGTTCGTGTGTTCGTGTGTTCGTGTGTTCGTGTGTTCGTGCGTTCGTGCGTTCGTGCGTTCGTGCGTTCTTAAGTTCGTGTGTCGTGTGTCTTGTGTTCGTGTGTTCGTGTGTTCAAGTGTTCGTGTGTTCGTGTGTTTGCGTGTTCGTGTGTTCGTGCGTTCGTGTGTTCGTGTGTTCGTGTTTTCGTGTGTTCGTGTGTTCGTGTGTTGGTGTGCTCGTGTGTTCGTGTGTTCGCGTGTTCGTGTGTTCGTGTGTTCTCCTGTCCATGTGTTTGTGTGTTCGGGCGTTCGTGCGTTTGTGCGTTCGTGCGTTCGTTCGTTCGTGCGTTCGTGCGTTCGTGCAGTCGTGCGTTCGTGCGCTCGTCTGTTGGTGCGTTCGTGCGTTCGTGCGTTCGTGCGTTCGTGCGTTCATGTGTTCGTGCGTTCGTGCGTTCGTGCGTTCGTGCGTTCGTGCGTTCGTGCAGTCGTGCGTTCGTGCGTTCGTGCGATGGTGCGTTCGTGCGTTCGTGCGTTCGTGCGTTCATGTGTTCGTGTGTTCTTGTGTTCGTGTGTTCGTGTGTTCGTGTGTTCGTGTGTTCGTGTGTTCGTGTGTTCGTGTGTTCGTGTGTTCGTGTGTTCGTGCGTTCGTGCGTTCGTGTTTCATGCGTTCGTGCGTTCGTGTGTTCGTGTGTTTCTGTGTCCGTGTGTTTGTGTGTTCGTGTGTTCGTGTGTTCGTGTGTTCGTGTCTTCGTGTGTTCGTGTGATCGTGTGTTCGTGAGTTCGTGTGTTCGTGTGTTCGTATTTTCGTGTGTTTAAGTGTTCGTGTGTTCGTGTGTTCGTGTGTTCGTGTGTTTGTGTGTTCGTGTGTTCGTGCGTTCGTGCGTTCGTGCGTTCGTGCGTTCGTGCGTTCGTGCGTTCGTGCGTTCGTGCGTTCATGCGTTCATGCGTTCGAGCGTTCGTGCGTTCGTGCGTTCGTACGTTCGTGCGTTCGTGCTTTCGTGCGTTCGTGCCTTCGTGCGGTCGTGCGTTCGTGTGTTCGTGTGTTCGTGTGTTCCTGTGTTCCTGTGTTCGTCTGGTCGTGTGTTCGTGTGTTCCTGTGTTCGTGTGTTTGTGTGTGCATGTGTTCGTCCGTTCATGCGTTCGTGCGTTCGTGCGTCCGTGCGTTCGTGCGTTCGTGCGTTCGTGTTTTCGTATGTTTGTGTGTTTGTGTGTTCGTGTTTTTGTGTGCTCATGTGCTCGTGTGTTCGTGTGTTCGCGTGTTCGTGTAATCATGAATTCGTGCGTTTGTGCGTTCGTGTATTCGTGGGTTCGTGTGTTCGTGTGTTCGTGTGTTTGTGCGTTTGTGTGTTCGTGTGTTTGTGTGTTTATGTGTTTCTTTGTTCATGTGTTTGTGTGTTCGTGTGTTTGTGTGTTCGTGTGTTCGTGCGTTCGTGTATTCGTGTGTTCGTGGGTTCGTGTGTTCGTCCGTTCATGCGTTCGTGCATTCGTTCGTTCGTCCGTTCGTGCGTTCATGCGTTCGTGCGTTCGTGTGTTCGTTTGTCCGTGTGTTCGTGTGTTCGTGTGTTCGTGTGTTCGTGTGTTCGTGTGTTCGTGTGTTCGTGTGTTCGTGTGTTCGTGTGTTCGTGTGTTTGTGTCGTCGTGTGTTCTTGCGTTCTCAAGTTCGTGTGTTCGTGTGTTCGTGCGTTCGTGTATTCGTGTATTCGTGTGTTCGTGTGTTCGTGTGTTCATGTGTTCGTGTGTTCGTGTGTTCATGTGCTCGTGTGTTCGTAAGGATGTGTGTTCATGTGTTCGTGTGTTCGTGTGTTCGTGCGTTCGTGTATTCGTGTATTCGTGTGTTCGTGTGTTCGTGTGTTCGTGTGTTCGTGTGTTCGTGTGTTCGTGTGTTCGTGTGTTCGTGTGTTCGTATTATCGTGTGTTTAAGTGTTCGTAAGTTCGTGTGTTCGTGTGTTCGTGTGTTCGTGTGTTCGTGTGTTCGTGTGTTCGTGTGTTCGTGTGTTCGTGTGTTCGTGTGTTCGTGTGGTCGTGTGTTCGTGTGTTCGTGTATTCGTGTGTTGGTGTGCTCGTGTGTTCGTGTGTTCGTGCGTTCGTGTGTTCGTGTGTTCCCGTGTTCATGTGTTCGTGTGTTCGGGCGTTCGTGCGTTTGTGCGTTCGTGCAGTCGTGCGTTCGTGCGTTCGTGCGATGGTGCGTTCGTGCGTTCGTGCGTTCGTGCGTTCATGTGTTCGTGTGTTCTTGTGTTCGTGTGTTCGTGTGTTCGTGTGTTCACGTGTTTGTGTGTCTAGTTTTCGTCTGTTCGTGTGTTTGTGTGTCGTGTGTTCGTGTGTTCGTCTGCTCGTGTGTTCGTGTGTTCGTGTGTTCGTGTGTTCGTGTGTTTGTGTGTTCGTGTATTCGTGCGTTCGTGCGTTTGTCTGTTTGTATGTTCGTGTGTTCGTGTGGTCGTGTGTTCGTGTGTTCGTGTGTTCGTGTGTTTGTGTGTTCGTGTGTTCGTGTGTTCGTGTGTTCGTGTGTTTGCGTGTTCGTGTGATCGTGCGTTCGTGCGTTCGTGCGTTCGTGTATTCGTGGGTTCGTGTGTTCGTGTGTTCGTGCGTTTGTGTGTTTGTGTGTTTGTGTGTTCATGTGTTTCTTTGTTCATGTGTTTGTGTGTCCGTGTGTTCGTGTGTTCGTGTGTTCGTGTGTTCGTGTGTTCGTGTGGTCGTGTGTTCGTGTGTTCGTGTGTTCGTGTGTTGGTGTGCTCGTGTGTTCGTGTGTTCGTGTGTTCGTGTGTTCTCGTGTTCATGTGTTCGTGTGTTCGGGCGTTCGTGCGTTTGTGCGTTCGTGCAGTCGTGCGTTCGTGCGTTCGTGCGATGGTGCGCTCGTGCGTTCGTGCGTTCGTGCGTTCATGTGTTCGTGTGTTCTTGTGTTCGTGTGTTCGTGTGTTCGTGTGTTCACGTGTTTGTGTGTCTAGTTTCCGTGTGTTCGTGTGTTTGCGTGTCGTGTGTTCGTGTGTTCGTCTGCTCGTGTGTTCGTGTGTTCGTGTGTTCGTGTGTTCGTGTGTTCGTGTGTTCGTGTGTTCGTGTGTTCGTGTGTTCGTGTGTTCGTGTATTCGTGCGTTCGTGCGTTTGTCTGTTTGTATGTTCGTGTGTTCGTGTGGTCGTGTGTTCGTGTGTTCGTGTGTTCGTGTGTTTGTGTGTTCGTGTGTTCGTGTGTTCGTGTGTTCGTGTGTTTGCGTGTTCCTGTTTCGAGTGTTCGTGTGTTCGTGTGTTCGTGTGTTCGTGTGCTCGTGTGTTCGTGTGTTCGTGTATTCGTGTGCTCGTGCGTATGTGTGTTCGTGTGTTTGTGTGTTCGTGTGTTTGTGCGTTCGTGTGTCGTGTGTCGTGTGTTCGTGTGTTCGTGTGTTCGTGTGTTCGTGTGTTCGTGTGTTCGTGTGTTCATGTGCTCGTGTGTTCGTAAGGATGTGTGTTCATGTGTTCGTGTGTTCGTATGTTCGTGCGTTCGTGTATTCGTGTATTCGTGTGTTCGTGTGTTCGTGTGTTCGTGTGTTCGTGTGTTCGTGTGTTCGTGTGTTCGTGTGTTCGTGTGTTCGTATTATCGTGTGTTTAAGTGTTCGTAAGTTCGTGTGTTCGTGTGTTCGTGTGTTCGTGTGTTCGTGTGTTCGTGTGTTCGTGTGTTCGTGTGTTCGTGTGTTCGTGTGTTGGTGTGTTCGTGTGTTCGTGTGTTCGTGTGTTCGTGTGTTCGTGTGTTCGTGTGTTCGTGTGTTCATGCGTTCGTGTGTTCGTGCGTTCGTGCGTTCGTGCGTTCGTGCGTTCTTAAGTTCGTGTGTCGTGTGTCTTGTGTTCGTGTGTTCGTGTGTTCAAGTGTTCGTGTGTTCGTGTGTTTGTGTGTTCGTGTGTTCGTGTGTTCGTGTGTTCGTGTGTTCGTGTTTTCGTGTGTTCGTGTGTTCGTGTGTTCGTGTGCTCGTGTGTTCGTGTGTTCGCGTGTTCGTGTGTTCGTGTGTTCTCCTGTCCATGTGTTTGTGTGTTCGGGCGTTCGTGCGTTTGTGCGTTCGTGCGTTCGTTCGTTCGTGCGTTTGTGCGTTCGTGCAGTCGTGCGTTCGTGCGCTCGTCTGTTGGTGCGTTCGTGCGTTCGTGCGTTCGTGCGTTCATGTGTTCGTGCGTTCGTGCGTTCGTGCGTTCGTGCGTTCGTGCGTTCGTGCAGTCGTGCGTTCGTGCGTTCGTGCGATGGTGCGTTCGTGCGTTCGTGCGTTCGTGCGTTCATGTGTTCGTGTGTTCTTGTGTTCGTGTGTTCGTGTGTTCACGTGTTTGTGTGTCTAGTTTTCGTGTGTTCGTGTGTTTGTGTGTCGTGTGTTTCCGTGTTCGTGTGTTCGTGTGTTCGTGTGTTCGTGTGTTCGGGTGTTTGTGTGTTCGTGTGTTCGGGTGTTTGTGTGTTCGTGTGTTCGTGTATTCGTGCGTTCGTGCGTTTGTCTGTTTGTATGTTCGTGTGTTCGTGTGGTCGTGTGTTTGTGTGTTCGTGTGTTCGTGTGTTTGTGTGTCCGTGTGTTCGTGTGTTCGTGTGTTCGTGTGTTCGTGTGTTCGCGTGTTTCTGTTTCGAGTGTTCGTGTGTTCATGTGTTCGTGTGTTCGTGTGTTCGTGTGTTCGTGTGCTCGTGTGTTCGTGTGTTCGTGTATTCGTGTGCTCGTGCGTATGTGTGTTCGTGTGTTTGTGTGTTGGTGTGTTCTTGTGTTCGTGTGTTCGTGTGTTCGTGTGTTCACGTGTTTGTGTGTCTAGTTTCCGTGTGTTCGTGTGTTTGTGTGTCGTGTGTTCGTGTGTTCGTCTGCTCGTGTGTTCGTGTGTTCGTGTGTTCGTGTGTTCGTGTGTTCGTGTGTTCGTGTGTTCGTGTGTTCGTGTATTCGTGCGTTCGTGCGCTTGTCTGTTTGTATGTTCGTGTGTTCGTGTGGTCGTGTGTTCGTGTGTTCGTGTGTTCGTGTGTTTGTGTGTTCGTGTGTTCGTGTGTTCGTGTGTTCGTGTGTTTGCGTGTTCCTGTTTCGAGTGTTCGTGTGTTCGTGTGTTCGTGTGTTCGTGTGCTCGTGTGTTCGTGTGTTCGTGTATTCGTGTGCTCGTGCGTATGTGTGTTCGTGTATTTGTGTGTTCGTGTGTTTGTGCGTTCGTGTGTCGTGTGTCGTGTATTCGTGTGTTCGTGTGTTCGTGTGTTCGTGTGTTCGTGTGTTCGTGTGTTCATGTGCTCGTGTGTTCGTAAGGATGTGTGTTCATGTGTTCGTGTGTTCGTGTGTTCGTGCGTTCGTGTATTCGTGTATTCGTGTGTTCGTGTGTTCGTGTGTTCGTGTGTTCGTGTGTTCGTGTGTTCGTGTGTTCGTGTGTTCGTATTATCGTGTGTTTAAGTGTTCGTAAGTTCGTGTGTTCGTGTGTTCGTGTGTTCGTGTGTTCGTGTGTTCGTGTGTTCGTGTGTTCGTGTGTTCGTGTGTTCGTGTGTTCGTGTGTTCGTGTGTTCGTGTGTTCGTGTGTTCGTGTGTTCGTGTGTTCGTGTGTTCGTGTGTTCGTGTGTTCGTGTGTTCGTGTGTTCGTGTGTTCGTGTGTTCGTGCGTTCGTGCGTTCGTGCGTTCGTGCGTTCTTAAGTTCGTGTGTCGTGTGTCTTGTGTTCGTGTGTTCGTGTGTTCAAGTGTTCGTGTGTTCGTGTGTTTGTGTGTTCGTGTGTTCGTGTGTTCGTGTGTTCGTGTGTTCGTGTTTTCGTGTGTTCGTGTGTTCGTGTGTTGGTGTGCTCGTGTGTTCGTGTGTTCGCGTGTTCGTGTGTTCGTGTGTTCTCCTGTCCATGTGTTTGTGTGTTCGGGCGTTCGTGCGTTTGTGCGTTCGTGCGTTCGTTCGTTCGTGCGTTTGTGCGTTCGTGCAGTCGTGCGTTCGTGCGCTCGTCTGTTGGTGCGTTCGTGCGTTCGTGCGTTCGTGCGTTCATGTGTTCGTGCGTTCGTGCGTTCGTGCGTTCGTGCGTTCGTGCGTTCGTGCGTTCGTGCAGTCGTGCGTTCGTGCGTTCGTGCGATGGTGCGTTCGTGCGTTCGTGCGTTCGTGCGTTCATGTGTTCGTGTGTTCTTGTGTTCGTGTGTTCGTGTGTTCACGTGTTTGTGTGTCTAGTTTTCGTGTGTTCGTGTGTTTGTGTGTCGTGTGTTTCCGTGTTCCTGTTTCGAGTGTTCGTGTGTTCGTGTGTTCGTGTGTTCGTGTGCTCGTGTGTTCGTGTGTTCGTGTATTCGTGTGCTCGTGCGTATGTGTGTTCGTGTGTTTGTGTGTTCGTGTGTTTGTGCGTTCGTGTGTCGTGTGTCGTGTGTTCGTGTGTTCGTGTGTTCGTGTGTTCGTGTGTTCGTGTGTTTGTGTGTTCATGTGCTCGTGTGTTCGTAAGGATGTGTGTTCATGTGTTCGTGTGTTCGTGTGTTCGTGCGTTCGTGTATTCGTGTATTCGTGTGTTCGTGTGTTCGTGTGTTCGTGTGTTCGTGTGTTCGTGTGTTCGTGTGTTCGTGTGTTCGTGTGTTCGTGTGTTCGTATTATCGTGTGTTCAAGTGTTCGTAAGTTCGTGTGTTCGTGTGTTCGTGTGTTCGTGTGTTCGTGTGTTCGTGTGTTCGTGTGTTCGTGTGTTCGTGTGTTCGTGTGTTCGTGTGTTCGTGTGTTCGTGTGCTCGTGTGTTCGTGTGTTCGTGTGTTCGTGTGTTCGTGTGTTCGTGTGTTCGTGTGTTCGTGTGTTCGTGTGTTCGTGTGTTCGTGCGTTCGTGCGTTCGTGCGTTCGTGCGTTCTTAAGTTCGTGTGTCGTGTGTCTTGTGTTCGTGTGTTCGTGTGTTCAAGTGTTCGTGTGTTCGTGTGTTTGTGTGTTCGTGTGTTCGTGCGTTCGTGTGTTCGTGTGTTCGTGTTTTCGTGTGTTCGTGTGTTCGTGTGTTGGTGTGCTCGTGTGTTCGTGTGTTCGCGTGTTCGTGTGTTCGTGTGTTCTCCTGTCCATGTGTTTGTGTGTTCGGGCGTTCGTGCGTTTGTGCGTTCGTGCGTTCGTTCGTTCGTGCGTTCGTGCGTTCGTGCAGTCGTGCGTTCGTGCGCTCGTCTGTTGGTGCGTTCGTGCGTTCGTGCGTTCGTGCGTTCGTGCGTTCATGTGTTCGTGCGTTCGTGCGTTCGTGCGTTCGTGCGTTCGTGCGTTCGTGCAGTCGTGCGTTCGTGCGTTCGTGCGATGGTGCGTTCGTGCGTTCGTGCGTTCGTGCGTTCATGTGTTCGTGTGTTCTTGTGTTCGTGTGTTCGTGTGTTCGTGTGTTCGTGTGTTCGTGTGTTCGTGTGTTCGTGTGTTCGTGTGTTCGTGCGTTCGTGCGTTCGTGTTTCATGCGTTCGTGCGTTCGTGTGTTCGTGTGTTTCTGTGTTCGTGTGTTCGTGTGTTCGTGTGTTCGTGTGTTCGTGTGTTCGTGTCTTCGTGTGTTCGTGTGATCGTGTGTTCGTGAGTTCGTGTGTTCGTGTGTTCGTATTTTCGTGTGTTTAAGTGTTCGTGTGTTCGTGTGTTCGTGTGTTTGTGTGTTCGTGTGTTCGTGCGTTCGTGCGTTCGTGCGTTCGTGCGTTCGTGCGTTCGTGCGTTCGTGCGTTCGTGCGTTCATGCGTTCATGCGTTCGAGCGTTCGTGCGTTCGTGCGTTCGTACGTTCGTGCGTTCGTGCTTTCGTGCGTTCGTGCCTTCGTGCGGTCGTGCGTTCGTGTGTTCGTGTGTTCGTGTGTTCCTGTGTTCCTGTGTTCGTCTGGTCGTGTGTTCGTGTGTTCCTGTGTTCGTGTGTTTGTGTGTGCATGTGTTCGTCCGTTCATGCGTTCGTGCGTTCGTGCGTCCGTGCGTTCGTGCGTTCGTGCGTTCGTGTTTTCGTATGTTTGTGTGTTTGTGTGTTCGTGTTTTTGTGTGCTCATGTGCTCGTGTGTTCGTGTGTTCGCGTGTTCGTGTGATCATGAATTCGTGCGTTTGTGCGTTCGTGTATTCGTGGGTTCGTGTGTTCGTGTGTTCGTGTGTTTGTGCGTTTGTGTGTTCGTGTGTTTGTGTGTTTATGTGTTTCTTTGTTCATGTGTTTGTGTGTTCGTGTGTTTGTGTGTTCGTGTGTTCGTGCGTTCGTGTATTCGTGTGTTCGTGGGTTCGTGTGTTCGTCCGTTCATGCGTTCGTGCATTCGTTCGTTCGTGCGTTCGTGCGTTCATGCGTTCGTGCGTTCGTGTGTTCGTTTGTCCGTGTGTTCGTGTGTTCGTGTGTTCGTGTGTTCGTGTGTTCGTGTGTTCGTGTGTTCGTGTGTTCGTGTGTTCGTGTGTTTGTGTCGTCGTGTGTTCTTGCGTTCTCAAGTTCGTGTGTTCGTGTGTTTGTGTGTTCATGTGTTTGATTGTTCATGTGTTCGTGTGTTCGTGTGGATGTGTGTTCATGTGTTCGTGTGATCGTGTGTTCGTGCGTTCGTGTATTCGTGTATTCGTGTGTTCGTGTGTTCGTGTGTTCATGTGTTCGTGTGTTCGTGTGTTCATGTGCTCGTGTGTTCGTAAGGATGTGTGTTCATGTGTTCGTGTGTTCGTGTGTTCGTGCGTTCGTGTATTCGTGTATTCGTGTGTTCGTGTGTTCGTGTGTTCGTGTGTTCGTGTGTTCGTGTGTTCGTGTGTTCGTGTGTTCGTGTGTTCGTATTATCGTGTGTTTAAGTGTTCGTAAGTTCGTGTGTTCGTGTGTTCGTGTGTTCGTGTGTTCGTGTGTTCGTGTGTTCGTGTGTTCGTGTGTTCGTGTGTTCGTGTGTTCGTGTGTTCGTGTGGTCGTGTGTTCGTGTGTTCGTGTATTCGTGTGTTGGTGTGCTCGTGTGTTCGTGTGTTCGTGCGTTCGTGTGTTCGTGTGTTCCCGTGTTCATGTGTTCGTGTGTTCGGGCGTTCGTGCGTTTGTGCGTTCGTGCAGTCGTGCGTTCGTGCGTTCGTGCGATGGTGCGTTCGTGCGTTCGTGCGTTCGTGCGTTCATGTGTTCGTGTGTTCTTGTGTTCGTGTGTTCGTGTGTTCGTGTGTTCACGTGTTTGTGTGTCTAGTTTTCGTCTGTTCGTGTGTTTGTGTGTCGTGTGTTCGTGTGTTCGTCTGCTCGTGTGTTCGTGTGTTCGTGTGTTCGTGTGTTCGTGTGTTTGTGTGTTCGTGTATTCGTGCGTTCGTGCGTTTGTCTGTTTGTATGTTCGTGTGTTCGTGTGGTCGTGTGTTCGTGTGTTCGTGTGTTCGTGTGTTTGTGTGTTCGTGTGTTCGTGTGTTCGTGTGTTCGTGTGTTTGCGTGTTCGTGTGATCGTGCGTTCGTGCGTTCGTGCGTTCGTGTATTCGTGGGTTCGTGTGTTCGTGTGTTCGTGCGTTTGTGTGTTTGTGTGTTTGTGTGTTCATGTGTTTCTTTGTTCATGTGTTTGTGTGTCCGTGTGTTCGTGTGTTCGTGTGTTCGTGTGTTCGTGTGTTCGTGTGGTCGTGTGTTCGTGTGTTCGTGTGTTCGTGTGTTGGTGTGCTCGTGTGTTCGTGTGTTCGTGTGTTCGTGTGTTCTCGTGTTCATGTGTTCGTGTGTTCGGGCGTTCGTGCGTTTGTGCGTTCGTGCAGTCGTGCGTTCGTGCGTTCGTGCGATGGTGCGCTCGTGCGTTCGTGCGTTCGTGCGTTCATGTGTTCGTGTGTTCTTGTGTTCGTGTGTTCGTGTGTTCGTGTGTTCACGTGTTTGTGTGTCTAGTTTCCGTGTGTTCGTGTGTTTGTGTGTCGTGTGTTCGTGTGTTCGTCTGCTCGTGTGTTCGTGTGTTCGTGTGTTCGTGTGTTCGTGTGTTCGTGTGTTCGTGTGTTCGTGTGTTCGTGTGTTCGTGTGTTCGTGTGTTCGTGTATTCGTGCGTTCGTGCGTTTGTCTGTTTGTATGTTCGTGTGTTCGTGTGGTCGTGTGTTCGTGTGTTCGTGTGTTCGTGTGTTTGTGTGTTCGTGTGTTCGTGTGTTCGTGTGTTCGTGTGTTTGCGTGTTCCTGTTTCGAGTGTTCGTGTGTTCGTGTGTTCGTGTGTTCGTGTGCTCGTGTGTTCGTGTGTTCGTGTATTCGTGTGCTCGTGCGTATGTGTGTTCGTGTGTTTGTGTGTTCGTGTGTTTGTGCGTTCGTGTGTCGTGTGTCGTGTGTTCGTGTGTTCGTGTGTTCGTGTGTTCGTGTGTTCGTGTGTTCGTGTGTTCATGTGCTCGTGTGTTCGTAAGGATGTGTGTTCATGTGTTCGTGTGTTCGTATGTTCGTGCGTTCGTGTATTCGTGTATTCGTGTGTTCGTGTGTTCGTGTGTTCGTGTGTTCGTGTGTTCGTGTGTTCGTGTGTTCGTGTGTTCGTGTGTTCGTATTATCGTGTGTTTAAGTGTTCGTAAGTTCGTGTGTTCGTGTGTTCGTGTGTTCGTGTGTTCGTGTGTTCGTGTGTTCGTGTGTTCGTGTGTTCGTGTGTTCGTGTGTTCGTGTGTTCGTGTGTTGGTGTGTTCGTGTGTTCGTGTGTTCGTGTGTTCGTGTGTTCGTGTGTTCGTGTGTTCGTGTGTTCATGCGTTCGTGTGTTCGTGCGTTCGTGCGTTCGTGCGTTCGTGCGTTCTTAAGTTCGTGTGTCGTGTGTCTTGTGTTCGTGTGTTCGTGTGTTCAAGTGTTCGTGTGTTCGTGTGTTTGTGTGTTCGTGTGTTCGTGTGTTCGTGTGTTCGTGTGTTCGTGTTTTCGTGTGTTCGTGTGTTCGTGTGTTGGTGTGCTCGTGTGTTCGTGTGTTCGCGTGTTCGTGTGTTCGTGTGTTCTCCTGTCCATGTGTTTGTGTGTTCGGGCGTTCGTGCGTTTGTGCGTTCGTGCGTTCGTTCGTTCGTGCGTTTGTGCGTTCGTGCAGTCGTGCGTTCGTGCGCTCGTCTGTTGGTGCGTTCGTGCGTTCGTGCGTTCGTGCGTTCATGTGTTCGTGCGTTCGTGCGTTCGTGCGTTCGTGCGTTCGTGCGTTCGTGCAGTCGTGCGTTCGTGCGTTCGTGCGATGGTGCGTTCGTGCGTTCGTGCGTTCGTGCGTTCATGTGTTCGTGTGTTCTTGTGTTCGTGTGTTCGTGTGTTCACGTGTTTGTGTGTCTAGTTTTCGTGTGTTCGTGTGTTTGTGTGTCGTGTGTTTCCGTGTTCGTGTGTTCGTGTGTTCGTGTGTTCGTGTGTTCGGGTGTTTGTGTGTTCGTGTGTTCGGGTGTTTGTGTGTTCGTGTGTTCGTGTATTCGTGCGTTCGTGCGTTTGTCTGTTTGTATGTTCGTGTGTTCGTGTGGTCGTGTGTTTGTGTGTTCGTGTGTTCGTGTGTTTGTGTGTCCGTGTGTTCGTGTGTTCGTGTGTTCGTGTGTTCGTGTGTTCGCGTGTTTCTGTTTCGAGTGTTCGTGTGTTCATGTGTTCGTGTGTTCGTGTGTTCGTGTGTTCGTGTGCTCGTGTGTTCGTGTGTTCGTGTATTCGTGTGCTCGTGCGTATGTGTGTTCGTGTGTTTGTGTGTTGGTGTGTTCTTGTGTTCGTGTGTTCGTGTGTTCGTGTGTTCACGTGTTTGTGTGTCTAGTTTCCGTGTGTTCGTGTGTTTGTGTGTCGTGTGTTCGTGTGTTCGTCTGCTCGTGTGTTCGTGTGTTCGTGTGTTCGTGTGTTCGTGTGTTCGTGTGTTCGTGTGTTCGTGTGTTCGTGTATTCGTGCGTTCGTGCGTTTGTCTGTTTGTATGTTCGTGTGTTCGTGTGGTCGTGTGTTCGTGTGTTCGTGTGTTCGTGTGTTTGTGTGTTCGTGTGGTCGTGTGTTCGTGTGTTCGTGTGTTTGCGTGTTCCTGTTTCGAGTGTTCGTGTATTCGTGTGTTCGTGTGTTCGTGTGCTCGTGTGTTCGTGTGTTCGTGTATTCGTGTGCTCGTGCGTATGTGTGTTCGTGTATTTGTGTGTTCGTGTGTTTGTGCGTTCGTGTGTCGTGTGTCGTGTATTCGTGTGTTCGTGTGTTCGTGTGTTCGTGTGTTCGTGTGTTCGTGTGTTCATGTGCTCGTGTGTTCGTAAGGATGTGTGTTCATGTGTTCGTGTGTTCGTGTGTTCGTGCGTTCGTGTATTCGTGTATTCGTGTGTTCGTGTGTTCGTGTGTTCGTGTGTTCGTGTGTTCGTGTGTTCGTGTGTTCGTGTGTTCGTATTATCGTGTGTTTAAGTGTTCGTAAGTTCGTGTGTTCGTGTGTTCGTGTGTTCGTGTGTTCGTGTGTTCGTGTGTTCGTGTGTTCGTGTGTTCGTGTGTTCGTGTGTTCGTGTGTTCGTGTGTTCGTGTGTTCGTGTGTTCGTGTGTTCGTGTGTTCGTGTGTTCGTGTGTTCGTGTGTTCGTGTGTTCGTGTGTTCGTGTGTTCGTGCGTTCGTGCGTTCGTGCGTTCGTGCGTTCTTAAGTTCGTGTGTCGTGTGTCTTGTGTTCGTGTGTTCGTGTGTTCAAGTGTTCGTGTGTTCGTGAGTTTGTGTGTTCGTGTGTTCGTGTGTTCGTGTGTTCGTGTGTTCGTGTTTTCGTGTGTTCGTGTGTTCGTGTGTTGGTGTGCTCGTGTGTTCGTGTGTTCGCGTGTTCGTGTGTTCGTGTGTTCTCCTGTCCATGTGTTTGTGTGTTCGGGCGTTCGTGCGTTTGTGCGTTCGTGCGTTCGTTCGTTCGTGCGTTTGTGCGTTCGTGCAGTCGTGCGTTCGTGCGCTCGTCTGTTGGTGCGTTCGTGCGTTCGTGCGTTCGTGCGTTCATGTGTTCGTGCGTTCGTGCGTTCGTGCGTTCGTGCGTTCGTGCGTTCGTGCGTTCGTGCAGTCGTGCGTTCGTGCGTTCGTGCGATGGTGCGTTCGTGCGTTCGTGCGTTCGTGCGTTCATGTGTTCGTGTGTTCTTGTGTTCGTGTGTTCGTGTGTTCACGTGTTTGTGTGTCTAGTTTTCGTGTGTTCGTGTGTTTGTGTGTCGTGTGTTTCCGTGTTCCTGTTTCGAGTGTTCGTGTGTTCGTGTGTTCGTGTGTTCGTGTGCTCGTGTGTTCGTGTGTTCGTGTATTCGTGTGCTCGTGCGTATGTGTGTTCGTGTGTTTGTGTGTTCGTGTGTTTGTGCGTTCGTGTGTCGTGTGTCGTGTGTTCGTGTGTTCGTGTGTTCGTGTGTTCGTGTGTTCGTGTGTTTGTGTGTTCATGTGCTCGTGTGTTCGTAAGGATGTGTGTTCATGTGTTCGTGTGTTCGTGTGTTCGTGCGTTCGTGTATTCGTGTATTCGTGTGTTCGTGTGTTCGTGTGTTCGTGTGTTCGTGTGTTCGTGTGTTCGTGTGTTCGTGTGTTCGTGTGTTCGTATTATCGTGTGTTCAAGTGTTCGTAAGTTCGTGTGTTCGTGTGTTCGTGTGTTCGTGTGTTCGTGTGTTCGTGTGTTCGTGTGTTCGTGTGTTCGTGTGTTCGTGTGTTCGTGTGTTCGTGTGCTCGTGTGTTCGTGTGTTCGTGTGTTCGTGTGTTCGTGTGTTCGTGTGTTCGTGTGTTCGTGTGTTCGTGTGTTCGTGTGTTCGTGCGTTCGTGCGTTCGTGCGTTCGTGCGTTCGTGCGTTCTTAAGTTCGTGTGTCGTGTGTCTTGTGTTCGTGTGTTCGTGTGTTCAAGTGTTCGTGTGTTCGTGTGTTTGTGTGTTCGTGTGTTCGTGCGTTCGTGTGTTCGTGTGTTCGTGTTTTCGTGTGTTCGTGTGTTCGTGTGTTGGTGTGCTCGTGTGTTCGTGTGTTCGCGTGTTCGTGTGTTCGTGTGTTCTCCTGTCCATGTGTTTGTGTGTTCGGGCGTTCGTGCGTTTGTGCGTTCGTGCGTTCGTTCGTTCGTGCGTTCGTGCGTTCGTGCAGTCGTGCGTTCGTGCGCTCGTCTGTTGGTGCGTTCGTGCGTTCGTGCGTTCGTGCGTTCGTGCGTTCGTGCGTTCATGTGTTCGTGCGTTCGTGCGTTCGTGCGTTCGTGCGTTCGTGCGTTCGTGCAGTCGTGCGTTCGTGCGTTCGTGCGATGGTGCGTTCGTGCGTTCGTGCGTTCGTGCGTTCATGTGTTCGTGTGTTCTTGTGTTCGTGTGTTCTTGTGTTCGTGTGTTCGTGTGTTCGTGTGTTCGTGTGTTCGTGTGTTCGTGTGTTCGTGTGTTCGTGTGTTCGTGCGTTCGTGCGTTCGTGTTTCATGCGTTCGTGCGTTCGTGTGTTCGTGTGTTTCTGTGTTCGTGTGTTCGTGTGTTCGTGTGTTCGTGTGTTCGTGTGTTCGTGTCTTCGTGTGTTCGTGTGATCGTGTGTTCGTGAGTTCGTGTGTTCGTGTGTTCGTATTTTCGTGTGTTTAAGTGTTCGTGTGTTCGTGTGTTCGTGTGTTCGTGTGTTTGTGTGTTCGTGTGTTCGTGCGTTCGTGCGTTCGTGCGTTCGTGCGTTCGTGCGTTCGTGCGTTCGTGCGTTCGTGCGTTCATGCGTTCATGCGTTCGAGCGTTCGTGCGTTCGTGCGTTCGTACGTTCGTGCGTTCGTGCTTTCGTGCGTTCGTGCCTTCGTGCGGTCGTGCGTTCGTGTGTTCGTGTGTTCGTGTGTTCCTGTGTTCCTGTGTTCGTCTGGTCGTGTGTTCGTGTGTTCCTGTGTTCGTGTGTTTGTGTGTGCATGTGTTCGTCCGTTCATGCGTTCGTGCGTTCGTGCGTCCGTGCGTTCGTGCGTTCGTGCGTTCGTGTTTTCGTATGTTTGTGTGTTTGTGTGTTCGTGTTTTTGTGTGCTCATGTGCTCGTGTGTTCGTGTGTTCGCGTGTTCGTGTGATCATGAATTCGTGCGTTTGTGCGTTCGTGTATTCGTGGGTTCGTGTGTTCGTGTGTTCGTGTGTTTGTGCGTTTGTGTGTTCGTGTGTTTGTGTGTTTATGTGTTTCTTTGATCATGTGTTTGTGTGTTCGTGTGTTTGTGTGTTCGTGTGTTCGTGCGTTCGTGTATTCGTGTGTTCGTGGGTTCGTGTGTTCGTCCGTTCATGCGTTCGTGCATTCGTTCGTTCGTGCGTTCGTGCGTTCATGCGTTCGTGCGTTCGTGTGTTCGTTTGTCCGTGTGTTCGTGTGTTCGTGTGTTCGTGTGTTCGTGTGTTCGTGTGTTCGTGTGTTCGTGTGTTCGTGTGTTCGTGTGTTCGTGTGTTTGTGTCGTCGTGTGTTCTTGCGTTCTCAAGTTCGTGTGTTCGTGTGTTTGTGTGTTCATGTGTTTGATTGTTCATGTGTTCGTGTGTTCGTGTGGATGTGTGTTCATGTGTTCGTGTGATCGTGTGTTCGTGCGTTCGTGTATTCGTGTATTCGTGTGTTCGTGTGTTCGTGTGTTCATGTGTTCGTGTGTTCGTGTGTTCATGTGCTCGTGTGTTCGTAAGGATGTGTGTTCATGTGTTCGTGTGTTCGTGTGTTCGTGCGTTCGTGTATTCGTGTATTCGTGTGTTCGTGTGTTCGTGTGTTCGTGTGTTCGTGTGTTCGTGTGTTCGTGTGTTCGTGTGTTCGTGTGTTCGTATTATCGTGTGTTTAAGTGTTCGTAAGTTCGTGTGTTCGTGTGTTCGTGTGTTCGTGTGTTCGTGTGTTCGTGTGTTCGTGTGTTCGTGTGTTCGTGTGTTCGTGTGTTCGTGTGGTCGTGTGTTCGTGTGTTCGTGTATTCGTGTGTTGGTGTGCTCGTGTGTTCGTGTGTTCGTGCGTTCGTGTGTTCGTGTGTTCCCGTGTTCATGTGTTCGTGTGTTCGGGCGTTCGTGCGTTTGTGCGTTCGTGCAGTCGTGCGTTCGTGCGTTCGTGCGATGGTGCGTTCGTGCGTTCGTGCGTTCGTGCGTTCATGTGTTCGTGTGTTCTTGTGTTCGTGTGTTCGTGTGTTCGTGTGTTCACGTGTTTGTGTGTCTAGTTTTCGTCTGTTCGTGTGTTTGTGTGTCGTGTGTTCGTGTGTTCGTCTGCTCGTGTGTTCGTGTGTTCGTGTGTTCGTGTGTTCGTGTGTTTGTGTGTTCGTGTATTCGTGCGTTCGTGCGTTTGTCTGTTTGTATGTTCGTGTGTTCGTGTGGTCGTGTGTTCGTGTGTTCGTGTGTTCGTGTGTTTGTGTGTTCGTGTGTTCGTGTGTTCGTGTGTTCGTGTGTTTGCGTGTTCGTGTGATCGTGCGTTCGTGCGTTCGTGCGTTCGTGTATTCGTGGGTTCGTGTGTTCGTGTGTTCGTGCGTTTGTGTGTTTGTGTGTTTGTGTGTTCATGTGTTTCTTTGTTCATGTGTTTGTGTGTCCGTGTGTTCGTGTGTTCGTGTGTTCGTGTGTTCGTGTGTTCGTGTGGTCGTGTGTTCGTGTGTTCGTGTGTTCGTGTGTTGGTGTGCTCGTGTGTTCGTGTGTTCGTGTGTTCGTGTGTTCTCGTGTTCATGTGTTCGTGTGTTCGGGCGTTCGTGCGTTTGTGCGTTCGTGCAGTCGTGCGTTCGTGCGTTCGTGCGATGGTGCGCTCGTGCGTTCGTGCGTTCGTGCGTTCATGTGTTCGTGTGTTCTTGTGTTCGTGTGTTCGTGTGTTCGTGTGTTCACGTGTTTGTGTGTCTAGTTTCCGTGTGTTCGTGTGTTTGCGTGTCGTGTGTTCGTGTGTTCGTCTGCTCGTGTGTTCGTGTGTTCGTGTGTTCGTGTGTTCGTGTGTTCGTGTGTTCGTGTGTTCGTGTGTTCGTGTGTTCGTGTGTTCGTGTATTCGTGCGTTCGTGCGTTTGTCTGTTTGTATGTTCGTGTGTTCGTGTGGTCGTGTGTTCGTGTGTTCGTGTGTTCGTGTGTTTGTGTGTTCGTGTGTTCGTGTGTTCGTGTGTTCGTGTGTTTGCGTGTTCCTGTTTCGAGTGTTCGTGTGTTCGTGTGTTCGTGTGTTCGTGTGCTCGTGTGTTCGTGTGTTCGTGTATTCGTGTGCTCGTGCGTATGTGTGTTCGTGTGTTTGTGTGTTCGTGTGTTTGTGCGTTCGTGTGTCGTGTGTCGTGTGTTCGTGTGTTCGTGTGTTCGTGTGTTCGTGTGTTCGTGTGTTCGTGTGTTCATGTGCTCGTGTGTTCGTAAGGATGTGTGTTCATGTGTTCGTGTGTTCGTATGTTCGTGCGTTCGTGTATTCGTGTATTCGTGTGTTCGTGTGTTCGTGTGTTCGTGTGTTCGTGTGTTCGTGTGTTCGTGTGTTCGTGTGTTCGTGTGTTCGTATTATCGTGTGTTTAAGTGTTCGTAAGTTCGTGTGTTCGTGTGTTCGTGTGTTCGTGTGTTCGTGTGTTCGTGTGTTCGTGTGTTCGTGTGTTCGTGTGTTCGTGTGTTGGTGTGTTCGTGTGTTCGTGTGTTCGTGTGTTCGTGTGTTCGTGTGTTCGTGTGTTCGTGTGTTCATGCGTTCGTGTGTTCGTGCGTTCGTGCGTTCGTGCGTTCGTGCGTTCTTAAGTTCGTGTGTCGTGTGTCTTGTGTTCGTGTGTTCGTGTGTTCAAGTGTTCGTGTGTTCGTGTGTTTGTGTGTTCGTGTGTTCGTGTGTTCGTGTGTTCGTGTGTTCGTGTTTTCGTGTGTTCGTGTGTTCGTGTGTTCGTGTGCTCGTGTGTTCGTGTGTTCGCGTGTTCGTGTGTTCGTGTGTTCTCCTGTCCATGTGTTTGTGTGTTCGGGCGTTCGTGCGTTTGTGCGTTCGTGCGTTCGTTCGTTCGTGCGTTTGTGCGTTCGTGCAGTCGTGCGTTCGTGCGCTCGTCTGTTGGTGCGTTCGTGCGTTCGTGCGTTCGTGCGTTCATGTGTTCGTGCGTTCGTGCGTTCGTGCGTTCGTGCGTTCGTGCGTTCGTGCAGTCGTGCGTTCGTGCGTTCGTGCGATGGTGCGTTCGTGCGTTCGTGCGTTCGTGCGTTCATGTGTTCGTGTGTTCTTGTGTTCGTGTGTTCGTGTGTTCACGTGTTTGTGTGTCTAGTTTTCGTGTGTTCGTGTGTTTGTGTGTCGTGTGTTTCCGTGTTCGTGTGTTCGTGTGTTCGTGTGTTCGTGTGTTCGGGTGTTTGTGTGTTCGTGTGTTCGGGTGTTTGTGTGTTCGTGTGTTCGTGTATTCGTGCGTTCGTGCGTTTGTCTGTTTGTATGTTCGTGTGTTCGTGTGGTCGTGTGTTTGTGTGTTCGTGTGTTCGTGTGTTTGTGTGTCCGTGTGTTCGTGTGTTCGTGTGTTCGTGTGTTCGTGTGTTCGCGTGTTTCTGTTTCGAGTGTTCGTGTGTTCATGTGTTCGTGTGTTCGTGTGTTCGTGTGTTCGTGTGCTCGTGTGTTCGTGTGTTCGTGTATTCGTGTGCTCGTGCGTATGTGTGTTCGTGTGTTTGTGTGT
This sequence comes from Sussaba pulchella, assembly GCA_963971145.1. Classification (NCBI taxonomy): domain Eukaryota; kingdom Metazoa; phylum Arthropoda; class Insecta; order Hymenoptera; family Ichneumonidae; genus Sussaba; species Sussaba pulchella. Next base: position 354,411 of record CAXAQZ010001141.1, on the reverse strand, counting down.
TGGTGTGTTCTTGTGTTCGTGTGTTCGTGTGTTCGTGTGTTCACGTGTTTGTGTGTCTAGTTTCCGTGTGTTCGTGTGTTTGTGTGTCGTGTGTTCGTGTGTTCGTCTGCTCGTGTGTTCGTGTGTTCGTGTGTTCGTGTGTTCGTGTGTTCGTGTGTTCGTGTGTTCGTGTGTTCGTGTATTCGTGCGTTCGTGCGCTTGTCTGTTTGTATGTTCGTGTGTTCGTGTGGTCGTGTGTTCGTGTGTTCGTGTGTTCGTGTGTTTGTGTGTTCGTGTGTTCGTGTGTTCGTGTGTTCGTGTGTTTGCGTGTTCCTGTTTCGAGTGTTCGTGTGTTCGTGTGTTCGTGTGTTCGTGTGCTCGTGTGTTCGTGTGTTCGTGTATTCGTGTGCTCGTGCGTATGTGTGTTCGTGTATTTGTGTGTTCGTGTGTTTGTGCGTTCGTGTGTCGTGTGTCGTGTATTCGTGTGTTCGTGTGTTCGTGTGTTCGTGTGTTCGTGTGTTCGTGTGTTCATGTGCTCGTGTGTTCGTAAGGATGTGTGTTCATGTGTTCGTGTGTTCGTGTGTTCGTGCGTTCGTGTATTCGTGTATTCGTGTGTTCGTGTGTTCGTGTGTTCGTGTGTTCGTGTGTTCGTGTGTTCGTGTGTTCGTGTGTTCGTATTATCGTGTGTTTAAGTGTTCGTAAGTTCGTGTGTTCGTGTGTTCGTGTGTTCGTGTGTTCGTGTGTTCGTGTGTTCGTGTGTTCGTGTGTTCGTGTGTTCGTGTGTTCGTGTGTTCGTGTGTTCGTGTGTTCGTGTGTTCGTGTGTTCGTGTGTTCGTGTGTTCGTGTGTTCGTGTGTTCGTGTGTTCGTGTGTTCGTGTGTTCGTGCGTTCGTGCGTTCGTGCGTTCGTGCGTTCTTAAGTTCGTGTGTCGTGTGTCTTGTGTTCGTGTGTTCGTGTGTTCAAGTGTTCGTGTGTTCGTGTGTTTGTGTGTTCGTGTGTTCGTGTGTTCGTGTGTTCGTGTGTTCGTGTTTTCGTGTGTTCGTGTGTTCGTGTGTTGGTGTGCTCGTGTGTTCGTGTGTTCGCGTGTTCGTGTGTTCGTGTGTTCTCCTGTCCATGTGTTTGTGTGTTCGGGCGTTCGTGCGTTTGTGCGTTCGTGCGTTCGTTCGTTCGTGCGTTTGTGCGTTCGTGCAGTCGTGCGTTCGTGCGCTCGTCTGTTGGTGCGTTCGTGCGTTCGTGCGTTCGTGCGTTCATGTGTTCGTGCGTTCGTGCGTTCGTGCGTTCGTGCGTTCGTGCGTTCGTGCGTTCGTGCAGTCGTGCGTTCGTGCGTTCGTGCGATGGTGCGTTCGTGCGTTCGTGCGTTCGTGCGTTCATGTGTTCGTGTGTTCTTGTGTTCGTGTGTTCGTGTGTTCACGTGTTTGTGTGTCTAGTTTTCGTGTGTTCGTGTGTTTGTGTGTCGTGTGTTTCCGTGTTCCTGTTTCGAGTGTTCGTGTGTTCGTGTGTTCGTGTGTTCGTGTGCTCGTGTGTTCGTGTGTTCGTGTATTCGTGTGCTCGTGCGTATGTGTGTTCGTGTGTTTGTGTGTTCGTGTGTTTGTGCGTTCGTGTGTCGTGTGTCGTGTGTTCGTGTGTTCGTGTGTTCGTGTGTTCGTGTGTTCGTGTGTTTGTGTGTTCATGTGCTCGTGTGTTCGTAAGGATGTGTGTTCATGTGTTCGTGTGTTCGTGTGTTCGTGCGTTCGTGTATTCGTGTATTCGTGTGTTCGTGTGTTCGTGTGTTCGTGTGTTCGTGTGTTCGTGTGTTCGTGTGTTCGTGTGTTCGTGTGTTCGTGTGTTCGTATTATCGTGTGTTCAAGTGTTCGTAAGTTCGTGTGTTCGTGTGTTCGTGTGTTCGTGTGTTCGTGTGTTCGTGTGTTCGTGTGTTCGTGTGTTCGTGTGTTCGTGTGTTCGTGTGTTCGTGTGTTCGTGTGCTCGTGTGTTCGTGTGTTCGTGTGTTCGTGTGTTCGTGTGTTCGTGTGTTCGTGTGTTCGTGTGTTCGTGTGTTCGTGTGTTCGTGCGTTCGTGCGTTCGTGCGTTCGTGCGTTCTTAAGTTCGTGTGTCGTGTGTCTTGTGTTCGTGTGTTCGTGTGTTCAAGTGTTCGTGTGTTCGTGTGTTTGTGTGTTCGTGTGTTCGTGCGTTCGTGTGTTCGTGTGTTCGTGTTTTCGTGTGTTCGTGTGTTCGTGTGTTGGTGTGCTCGTGTGTTCGTGTGTTCGCGTGTTCGTGTGTTCGTGTGTTCTCCTGTCCATGTGTTTGTGTGTTCGGGCGTTCGTGCGTTTGTGCGTTCGTGCGTTCGTTCGTTCGTGCGTTCGTGCGTTCGTGCAGTCGTGCGTTCGTGCGCTCGTCTGTTGGTGCGTTCGTGCGTTCGTGCGTTCGTGCGTTCGTGCGTTCATGTGTTCGTGCGTTCGTGCGTTCGTGCGTTCGTGCGTTCGTGCGTTCGTGCAGTCGTGCGTTCGTGCGTTCGTGCGATGGTGCGTTCGTGCGTTCGTGCGTTCGTGCGTTCATGTGTTCGTGTGTTCTTGTGTTCGTGTGTTCGTGTGTTCGTGTGTTCGTGTGTTCGTGTGTTCGTGTGTTCGTGTGTTCGTGTGTTCGTGCGTTCGTGCGTTCGTGTTTCATGCGTTCGTGCGTTCGTGTGTTCGTGTGTTTCTGTGTTCGTGTGTTCGTGTGTTCGTGTGTTCGTGTGTTCGTGTGTTCGTGTCTTCGTGTGTTCGTGTGATCGTGTGTTCGTGAGTTCGTGTGTTCGTGTGTTCGTATTTTCGTGTGTTTAAGTGTTCGTGTGTTCGTGTGTTCGTGTGTTTGTGTGTTCGTGTGTTCGTGCGTTCGTGCGTTCGTGCGTTCGTGCGTTCGTGCGTTCGTGCGTTCGTGCGTTCGTGCGTTCATGCGTTCATGCGTTCGAGCGTTCGTGCGTTCGTGCGTTCGTACGTTCGTGCGTTCGTGCTTTCGTGCGTTCGTGCCTTCGTGCGGTCGTGCGTTCGTGTGTTCGTGTGTTCGTGTGTTCCTGTGTTCCTGTGTTCGTCTGGTCGTGTGTTCGTGTGTTCCTGTGTTCGTGTGTTTGTGTGTGCATGTGTTCGTCCGTTCATGCGTTCGTGCGTTCGTGCGTCCGTGCGTTCGTGCGTTCGTGCGTTCGTGTTTTCGTATGTTTGTGTGTTTGTGTGTTCGTGTTTTTGTGTGCTCATGTGCTCGTGTGTTCGTGTGTTCGCGTGTTCGTGTGATCATGAATTCGTGCGTTTGTGCGTTCGTGTATTCGTGGGTTCGTGTGTTCGTGTGTTCGTGTGTTTGTGCGTTTGTGTGTTCGTGTGTTTGTGTGTTTATGTGTTTCTTTGTTCATGTGTTTGTGTGTTCGTGTGTTTGTGTGTTCGTGTGTTCGTGCGTTCGTGTATTCGTGTGTTCGTGGGTTCGTGTGTTCGTCCGTTCATGCGTTCGTGCATTCGTTCGTTCGTGCGTTCGTGCGTTCATGCGTTCGTGCGTTCGTGTGTTCGTTTGTCCGTGTGTTCGTGTGTTCGTGTGTTCGTGTGTTCGTGTGTTCGTGTGTTCGTGTGTTCGTGTGTTCGTGTGTTCGTGTGTTTGTGTCGTCGTGTGTTCTTGCGTTCTCAAGTTCGTGTGTTCGTGTGTTTGTGTGTTCATGTGTTTGATTGTTCATGTGTTCGTGTGTTCGTGTGGATGTGTGTTCATGTGTTCGTGTGATCGTGTGTTCGTGCGTTCGTGTATTCGTGTATTCGTGTGTTCGTGTGTTCGTGTGTTCATGTGTTCGTGTGTTCGTGTGTTCATGTGCTCGTGTGTTCGTAAGGATGTGTGTTCATGTGTTCGTGTGTTCGTGTGTTCGTGCGTTCGTGTATTCGTGTATTCGTGTGTTCGTGTGTTCGTGTGTTCGTGTGTTCGTGTGTTCGTGTGTTCGTGTGTTCGTGTGTTCGTGTGTTCGTATTATCGTGTGTTTAAGTGTTCGTAAGTTCGTGTGTTCGTGTGTTCGTGTGTTCGTGTGTTCGTGTGTTCGTGTGTTCGTGTGTTCGTGTGTTCGTGTGTTCGTGTGTTCGTGTGTTCGTGTGGTCGTGTGTTCGTGTGTTCGTGTATTCGTGTGTTGGTGTGCTCGTGTGTTCGTGTGTTCGTGCGTTCGTGTGTTCGTGTGTTCCCGTGTTCATGTGTTCGTGTGTTCGGGCGTTCGTGCGTTTGTGCGTTCGTGCAGTCGTGCGTTCGTGCGTTCGTGCGATGGTGCGTTCGTGCGTTCGTGCGTTCGTGCGTTCATGTGTTCGTGTGTTCTTGTGTTCGTGTGTTCGTGTGTTCGTGTGTTCACGTGTTTGTGTGTCTAGTTTTCGTCTGTTCGTGTGTTTGTGTGTCGTGTGTTCGTGTGTTCGTCTGCTCGTGTGTTCGTGTGTTCGTGTGTTCGTGTGTTCGTGTGTTTGTGTGTTCGTGTATTCGTGCGTTCGTGCGTTTGTCTGTTTGTATGTTCGTGTGTTCGTGTGGTCGTGTGTTCGTGTGTTCGTGTGTTCGTGTGTTTGTGTGTTCGTGTGTTCGTGTGTTCGTGTGTTCGTGTGTTTGCGTGTTCGTGTGATCGTGCGTTCGTGCGTTCGTGCGTTCGTGTATTCGTGGGTTCGTGTGTTCGTGTGTTCGTGCGTTTGTGTGTTTGTGTGTTTGTGTGTTCATGTGTTTCTTTGTTCATGTGTTTGTGTGTCCGTGTGTTCGTGTGTTCGTGTGTTCGTGTGTTCGTGTGTTCGTGTGGTCGTGTGTTCGTGTGTTCGTGTGTTCGTGTGTTGGTGTGCTCGTGTGTTCGTGTGTTCGTGTGTTCGTGTGTTCTCGTGTTCATGTGTTCGTGTGTTCGGGCGTTCGTGCGTTTGTGCGTTCGTGCAGTCGTGCGTTCGTGCGTTCGTGCGATGGTGCGCTCGTGCGTTCGTGCGTTCGTGCGTTCATGTGTTCGTGTGTTCTTGTGTTCGTGTGTTCGTGTGTTCGTGTGTTCACGTGTTTGTGTGTCTAGTTTCCGTGTGTTCGTGTGTTTGTGTGTCGTGTGTTCGTGTGTTCGTCTGCTCGTGTGTTCGTGTGTTCGTGTGTTCGTGTGTTCGTGTGTTCGTGTGTTCGTGTGTTCGTGTGTTCGTGTGTTCGTGTGTTCGTGTGTTCGTGTATTCGTGCGTTCGTGCGTTTGTCTGTTTGTATGTTCGTGTGTTCGTGTGGTCGTGTGTTCGTGTGTTCGTGTGTTCGTGTGTTTGTGTGTTCGTGTGTTCGTGTGTTCGTGTGTTCGTGTGTTTGCGTGTTCCTGTTTCGAGTGTTCGTGTGTTCGTGTGTTCGTGTGTTCGTGTGCTCGTGTGTTCGTGTGTTCGTGTATTCGTGTGCTCGTGCGTATGTGTGTTCGTGTGTTTGTGTGTTCGTGTGTTTGTGCGTTCGTGTGTCGTGTGTCGTGTGTTCGTGTGTTCGTGTGTTCGTGTGTTCGTGTGTTCGTGTGTTCGTGTGTTCATGTGCTCGTGTGTTCGTAAGGATGTGTGTTCATGTGTTCGTGTGTTCGTATGTTCGTGCGTTCGTGTATTCGTGTATTCGTGTGTTCGTGTGTTCGTGTGTTCGTGTGTTCGTGTGTTCGTGTGTTCGTGTGTTCGTGTGTTCGTGTGTTCGTATTATCGTGTGTTTAAGTGTTCGTAAGTTCGTGTGTTCGTGTGTTCGTGTGTTCGTGTGTTCGTGTGTTCGTGTGTTCGTGTGTTCGTGTGTTCGTGTGTTCGTGTGTTCGTGTGTTCGTGTGTTGGTGTGTTCGTGTGTTCGTGTGTTCGTGTGTTCGTGTGTTCGTGTGTTCGTGTGTTCGTGTGTTCATGCGTTCGTGTGTTCGTGCGTTCGTGCGTTCGTGCGTTCGTGCGTTCTTAAGTTCGTGTGTCGTGTGTCTTGTGTTCGTGTGTTCGTGTGTTCAAGTGTTCGTGTGTTCGTGTGTTTGTGTGTTCGTGTGTTCGTGTGTTCGTGTGTTCGTGTGTTCGTGTTTTCGTGTGTTCGTGTGTTCGTGTGTTGGTGTGCTCGTGTGTTCGTGTGTTCGCGTGTTCGTGTGTTCGTGTGTTCTCCTGTCCATGTGTTTGTGTGTTCGGGCGTTCGTGCGTTTGTGCGTTCGTGCGTTCGTTCGTTCGTGCGTTTGTGCGTTCGTGCAGTCGTGCGTTCGTGCGCTCGTCTGTTGGTGCGTTCGTGCGTTCGTGCGTTCGTGCGTTCATGTGTTCGTGCGTTCGTGCGTTCGTGCGTTCGTGCGTTCGTGCGTTCGTGCAGTCGTGCGTTCGTGCGTTCGTGCGATGGTGCGTTCGTGCGTTCGTGCGTTCGTGCGTTCATGTGTTCGTGTGTTCTTGTGTTCGTGTGTTCGTGTGTTCACGTGTTTGTGTGTCTAGTTTTCGTGTGTTCGTGTGTTTGTGTGTCGTGTGTTTCCGTGTTCGTGTGTTCGTGTGTTCGTGTGTTCGTGTGTTCGGGTGTTTGTGTGTTCGTGTGTTCGGGTGTTTGTGTGTTCGTGTGTTCGTGTATTCGTGCGTTCGTGCGTTTGTCTGTTTGTATGTTCGTGTGTTCGTGTGGTCGTGTGTTTGTGTGTTCGTGTGTTCGTGTGTTTGTGTGTCCGTGTGTTCGTGTGTTCGTGTGTTCGTGTGTTCGTGTGTTCGCGTGTTTCTGTTTCGAGTGTTCGTGTGTTCATGTGTTCGTGTGTTCGTGTGTTCGTGTGTTCGTGTGCTCGTGTGTTCGTGTGTTCGTGTATTCGTGTGCTCGTGCGTATGTGTGTTCGTGTGTTTGTGTGTTGGTGTGTTCTTGTGTTCGTGTGTTCGTGTGTTCGTGTGTTCACGTGTTTGTGTGTCTAGTTTCCGTGTGTTCGTGTGTTTGTGTGTCGTGTGTTCGTGTGTTCGTCTGCTCGTGTGTTCGTGTGTTCGTGTGTTCGTGTGTTCGTGTGTTCGTGTGTTCGTGTGTTCGTGTGTTCGTGTATTCGTGCGTTCGTGCGTTTGTCTGTTTGTATGTTCGTGTGTTCGTGTGGTCGTGTGTTCGTGTGTTCGTGTGTTCGTGTGTTTGTGTGTTCGTGTGTTCGTGTGTTCGTGTGTTCGTGTGTTTGCGTGTTCCTGTTTCGAGTGTTCGTGTATTCGTGTGTTCGTGTGTTCGTGTGCTCGTGTGTTCGTGTGTTCGTGTATTCGTGTGCTCGTGCGTATGTGTGTTCGTGTATTTGTGTGTTCGTGTGTTTGTGCGTTCGTGTGTCGTGTGTCGTGTATTCGTGTGTTCGTGTGTTCGTGTGTTCGTGTGTTCGTGTGTTCGTGTGTTCATGTGCTCGTGTGTTCGTAAGGATGTGTGTTCATGTGTTCGTGTGTTCGTGTGTTCGTGCGTTCGTGTATTCGTGTATTCGTGTGTTCGTGTGTTCGTGTGTTCGTGTGTTCGTGTGTTCGTGTGTTCGTGTGTTCGTGTGTTCGTATTATCGTGTGTTTAAGTGTTCGTAAGTTCGTGTGTTCGTGTGTTCGTGTGTTCGTGTGTTCGTGTGTTCGTGTGTTCGTGTGTTCGTGTGTTCGTGTGTTCGTGTGTTCGTGTGTTCGTGTGTTCGTGTGTTCGTGTGTTCGTGTGTTCGTGTGTTCGTGTGTTCGTGTGTTCGTGTGTTCGTGTGTTCGTGTGTTCGTGTGTTCGTGCGTTCGTGCGTTCGTGCGTTCGTGCGTTCTTAAGTTCGTGTGTCGTGTGTCTTGTGTTCGTGTGTTCGTGTGTTCAAGTGTTCGTGTGTTCGTGTGTTTGTGTGTTCGTGTGTTCGTGTGTTCGTGTGTTCGTGTGTTCGTGTTTTCGTGTGTTCGTGTGTTCGTGTGTTGGTGTGCTCGTGTGTTCGTGTGTTCGCGTGTTCGTGTGTTCGTGTGTTCTCCTGTCCATGTGTTTGTGTGTTCGGGCGTTCGTGCGTTTGTGCGTTCGTTCGTTCGTGCGTTTGTGCGTTCGTGCAGTCGTGCGTTCGTGCGCTCGTCTGTTGGTGCGTTCGTGCGTTCGTGCGTTCGTGCGTTCATGTGTTCGTGCGTTCGTGCGTTCGTGCGTTCGTGCGTTCGTGCGTTCGTGCGTTCGTGCAGTCGTGCGTTCGTGCGTTCGTGCGATGGTGCGTTCGTGCGTTCGTGCGTTCGTGCGTTCATGTGTTCGTGTGTTCTTGTGTTCGTGTGTTCGTGTGTTCACGTGTTTGTGTGTCTAGTTTTCGTGTGTTCGTGTGTTTGTGTGTCGTGTGTTTCCGTGTTCCTGTTTCGAGTGTTCGTGTGTTCGTGTGTTCGTGTGTTCGTGTGCTCGTGTGTTCGTGTGTTCGTGTATTCGTGTGCTCGTGCGTATGTGTGTTCGTGTGTTTGTGTGTTCGTGTGTTTGTGCGTTCGTGTGTCGTGTGTCGTGTGTTCGTGTGTTCGTGTGTTCGTGTGTTCGTGTGTTCGTGTGTTTGTGTGTTCATGTGCTCGTGTGTTCGTAAGGATGTGTGTTCATGTGTTCGTGTGTTCGTGTGTTCGTGCGTTCGTGTATTCGTGTATTCGTGTGTTCGTGTGTTCGTGTGTTCGTGTGTTCGTGTGTTCGTGTGTTCGTGTGTTCGTGTGTTCGTGTGTTCGTATTATCGTGTGTTCAAGTGTTCGTAAGTTCGTGTGTTCGTGTGTTCGTGTGTTCGTGTGTTCGTGTGTTCGTGTGTTCGTGTGTTCGTGTGTTCGTGTGTTCGTGTGTTCGTGTGTTCGTGTGCTCGTGTGTTCGTGTGTTCGTGTGTTCGTGTGTTCGTGTGTTCGTGTGTTCGTGTGTTCGTGTGTTCGTGTGTTCGTGTGTTCGTGCGTTTGTGCGTTCGTGCGTTCGTGCGTTCGTGCGTTCTTAAGTTCGTGTGTCGTGTGTCTTGTGTTCGTGTGTTCGTGTGTTCAAGTGTTCGTGTGTTCGTGTGTTTGTGTGTTCGTGTGTTCGTGCGTTCGTGTGTTCGTGTGTTCGTGTTTTCGTGTGTTCGTGTGTTCGTGTGTTGGTGTGCTCGTGTGTTCGTGTGTTCGCGTGTTCGTGTGTTCGTGTGTTCTCCTGTCCATGTGTTTGTGTGTTCGGGCGTTCGTGCGTTTGTGCGTTCGTGCGTTCGTTCGTTCGTGCGTTCGTGCGTTCGTGCAGTCGTGCGTTCGTGCGCTCGTCTGTTGGTGCGTTCGTGCGTTCGTGCGTTCGTGCGTTCGTGCGTTCGTGCGTTCATGTGTTCGTGCGTTCGTGCGTTCGTGCGTTCGTGCGTTCGTGCGTTCGTGCAGTCGTGCGTTCGTGCGTTCGTGCGATGGTGCGTTCGTGCGTTCGTGCGTTCGTGCGTTCATGTGTTCGTGTGTTCTTGTGTTCGTGTGTTCTTGTGTTCGTGTGTTCGTGTGTTCGTGTGTTCGTGTGTTCGTGTGTTCGTGTGTTCGTGTGTTCGTGTGTTCGTGCGTTCGTGCGTTCGTGTTTCATGCGTTCGTGCGTTCGTGTGTTCGTGTGTTTCTGTGTTCGTGTGTTCGTGTGTTCGTGTGTTCGTGTGTTCGTGTGTTCGTGTCTTCGTGTGTTCGTGTGATCGTGTGTTCGTGAGTTCGTGTGTTCGTGTGTTCGTATTTTCGTGTGTTTAAGTGTTCGTGTGTTCGTGTGTTCGTGTGTTCGTGTGTTTGTGTGTTCGTGTGTTCGTGCGTTCGTGCGTTCGTGCGTTCGTGCGTTCGTGCGTTCGTGCGTTCGTGCGTTCGTGCGTTCATGCGTTCATGCGTTCGAGCGTTCGTGCGTTCGTGCGTTCGTACGTTCGTGCGTTCGTGCTTTCGTGCGTTCGTGCCTTCGTGCGGTCGTGCGTTCGTGTGTTCGTGTGTTCGTGTGTTCCTGTGTTCCTGTGTTCGTCTGGTCGTGTGTTCGTGTGTTCCTGTGTTCGTGTGTTTGTGTGTGCATGTGTTCGTCCGTTCATGCGTTCGTGCGTTCGTGCGTCCGTGCGTTCGTGCGTTCGTGCGTTCGTGTTTTCGTATGTTTGTGTGTTTGTGTGTTCGTGTTTTTGTGTGCTCATGTGCTCGTGTGTTCGTGTGTTCGCGTGTTCGTGTGATCATGAATTCGTGCGTTTGTGCGTTCGTGTATTCGTGGGTTCGTGTGTTCGTGTGTTCGTGTGTTTGTGCGTTTGTGTGTTCGTGTGTTTGTGTGTTTATGTGTTTCTTTGATCATGTGTTTGTGTGTTCGTGTGTTTGTGTGTTCGTGTGTTCGTGCGTTCGTGTATTCGTGTGTTCGTGGGTTCGTGTGTTCGTCCGTTCATGCGTTCGTGCATTCGTTCGTTCGTGCGTTCGTGCGTTCATGCGTTCGTGCGTTCGTGTGTTCGTTTGTCCGTGTGTTCGTGTGTTCGTGTGTTCGTGTGTTCGTGTGTTCGTGTGTTCGTGTGTTCGTGTGTTCGTGTGTTCGTGTGTTCGTGTGTTTGTGTCGTCGTGTGTTCTTGCGTTCTCAAGTTCGTGTGTTCGTGTGTTTGTGTGTTCATGTGTTTGATTGTTCATGTGTTCGTGTGTTCGTGTGGATGTGTGTTCATGTGTTCGTGTGATCGTGTGTTCGTGCGTTCGTGTATTCGTGTATTCGTGTGTTCGTGTGTTCGTGTGTTCATGTGTTCGTGTGTTCGTGTGTTCATGTGCTCGTGTGTTCGTAAGGATGTGTGTTCATGTGTTCGTGTGTTCGTGTGTTCGTGCGTTCGTGTATTCGTGTATTCGTGTGTTCGTGTGTTCGTGTGTTCGTGTGTTCGTGTGTTCGTGTGTTCGTGTGTTCGTGTGTTCGTGTGTTCGTATTATCGTGTGTTTAAGTGTTCGTAAGTTCGTGTGTTCGTGTGTTCGTGTGTTCGTGTGTTCGTGTGTTCGTGTGTTCGTGTGTTCGTGTGTTCGTGTGTTCGTGTGTTCGTGTGGTCGTGTGTTCGTGTGTTCGTGTATTCGTGTGTTGGTGTGCTCGTGTGTTCGTGTGTTCGTGCGTTCGTGTGTTCGTGTGTTCCCGTGTTCATGTGTTCGTGTGTTCGGGCGTTCGTGCGTTTGTGCGTTCGTGCAGTCGTGCGTTCGTGCGTTCGTGCGATGGTGCGTTCGTGCGTTCGTGCGTTCGTGCGTTCATGTGTTCGTGTGTTCTTGTGTTCGTGTGTTCGTGTGTTCGTGTGTTCACGTGTTTGTGTGTCTAGTTTTCGTCTGTTCGTGTGTTTGTGTGTCGTGTGTTCGTGTGTTCGTCTGCTCGTGTGTTCGTGTGTTCGTGTGTTCGTGTGTTCGTGTGTTTGTGTGTTCGTGTATTCGTGCGTTCGTGCGTTTGTCTGTTTGTATGTTCGTGTGTTCGTGTGGTCGTGTGTTCGTGTGTTCGTGTGTTCGTGTGTTTGTGTGTTCGTGTGTTCGTGTGTTCGTGTGTTCGTGTGTTTGCGTGTTCGTGTGATCGTGCGTTCGTGCGTTCGTGCGTTCGTGTATTCGTGGGTTCGTGTGTTCGTGTGTTCGTGCGTTTGTGTGTTTGTGTGTTTGTGTGTTCATGTGTTTCTTTGTTCATGTGTTTGTGTGTCCGTGTGTTCGTGTGTTCGTGTGTTCGTGTGTTCGTGTGTTCGTGTGGTCGTGTGTTCGTGTGTTCGTGTGTTCGTGTGTTGGTGTGCTCGTGTGTTCGTGTGTTCGTGTGTTCGTGTGTTCTCGTGTTCATGTGTTCGTGTGTTCGGGCGTTCGTGCGTTTGTGCGTTCGTGCAGTCGTGCGTTCGTGCGTTCGTGCGATGGTGCGCTCGTGCGTTCGTGCGTTCGTGCGTTCATGTGTTCGTGTGTTCTTGTGTTCGTGTGTTCGTGTGTTCGTGTGTTCACGTGTTTGTGTGTCTAGTTTCCGTGTGTTCGTGTGTTTGTGTGTCGTGTGTTCGTGTGTTCGTCTGCTCGTGTGGTCGTGTGTTCGTGTGTTCGTGTGTTCGTGTGTTCGTGTGTTCGTGTGTTCGTGTGTTCGTGTGTTCGTGTATTCGTGCGTTCGTGCGTTTGTCTGTTTGTATGTTCGTGTTTGTGTGGTCGTGTGTTCGTGTGTTCGTGTGTTCGTGTGTTTGTGTGTTCGTGTGTTCGTGTGTTCGTGTGTTCGTGTGTTTGCGTGTTCCTGTTTCGAGTGTTCGTGTGTTCGTGTGTTCGTGTGTTCGTGTGCTCGTGTGTTCGTGTGTTCGTGTATTCGTGTGCTCGTGCGTATGTGTGTTCGTGTGTTTGTGTGTTCGTGTGTTTGTGCGTTCGTGTGTCGTGTGTCGTGTGTTCGTGTGTTCGTGTGTTCGTGTGTTCGTGTGTTCGTGTGTTCGTGTGTTCATGTGCTCGTGTGTTCGTAAGGATGTGTGTTCATGTGTTCGTGTGTTCGTATGTTCGTGCGTTCGTGTATTCGTGTATTCGTGTGTTCGTGTGTTCGTGTGTTCGTGTGTTCGTGTGTTCGTGTGTTCGTGTGTTCGTGTGTTCGTGTGTTCGTATTATCGTGTGTTTAAGTGTTCGTAAGTTCGTGTGTTCGTGTGTTCGTGTGTTCGTGTGTTCGTGTGTTCGTGTGTTCGTGTGTTCGTGTGTTCGTGTGTTCGTGTGTTCGTGTGTTCGTGTGTTGGTGTGTTCGTGTGTTCGTGTGTTCGTGTGTTCGTGTGTTCGTGTGTTCGTGTGTTCGTGTGTTCGTGTGTTCATGCGTTCGTGTGTTCGTGCGTTCGTGCGTTCGTGCGTTCGTGCGTTCTTAAGTTCGTGTGTCGTGTGTCTTGTGTTCGTGTGTTCGTGTGTTCAAGTGTTCGTGTGTTCGTGTGTTTGTGTGTTCGTGTGTTCGTGTGTTCGTGTGTTCGTGTGTTCGTGTTTTCGTGTGTTCGTGTGTTCGTGTGTTGGTGTGCTCGTGTGTTCGTGTGTTCGCGTGTTCGTGTGTTCGTGTGTTCTCCTGTCCATGTGTTTGTGTGTTCGGGCGTTCGTGCGTTTGTGCGTTCGTGCGTTCGTTCGTTCGTGCGTTTGTGCGTTCGTGCAGTCGTGCGTTCGTGCGCTCGTCTGTTGGTGCGTTCGTGCGTTCGTGCGTTCGTGCGTTCATGTGTTCGTGCGTTCGTGCGTTCGTGCGTTCGTGCGTTCGTGCGTTCGTGCAGTCGTGCGTTCGTGCGTTCGTGCGATGGTGCGTTCGTGCGTTCGTGCGTTCGTGCGTTCATGTGTTCGTGTGTTCTTGTGTTCGTGTGTTCGTGTGTTCACGTGTTTGTGTGTCTAGTTTTCGTGTGTTCGTGTGTTTGTGTGTCGTGTGTTTCCGTGTTCGTGTGTTCGTGTGTTCGTGTGTTCGTGTGTTCGTGTGTTCGGGTGTTTGTGTGTTCGTGTGTTCGGGTGTTTGTGTGTTCGTGTGTTCGTGTATTCGTGCGTTCGTGCGTTTGTCTGTTTGTATGTTCGTGTGTTCGTGTGGTCGTGTGTTTGTGTGTTCGTGTGTTCGTGTGTTTGTGTGTCCGTGTGTTCGTGTGTTCGTGTGTTCGTGTGTTCGTGTGTTCGCGTGTTTCTGTTTCGAGTGTTCGTGTGTTCATGTGTTCGTGTGTTCGTGTGTTCGTGTGTTCGTGTGCTCGTGTGTTCGTGTGTTCGTGTATTCGTGTGCTCGTGCGTATGTGTGTTCGTGTGTTTGTGTGTTGGTGTGTTCTTGTGTTCGTGTGTTCGTGTGTTCGTGTGTTCACGTGTTTGTGTGTCTAGTTTCCGTGTGTTCGTGTGTTTGTGTGTCGTGTGTTCGTGTGTTCGTCTGCTCGTGTGTTCGTGTGTTCGTGTGTTCGTGTGTTCGTGTGTTCGTGTGTTCGTGTGTTCGTGTGTTCGTGTATTCGTGCGTTCGTGCGTTTGTCTGTTTGTATGTTCGTGTGTTCGTGTGGTCGTGTGTTCGTGTGTTCGTGTGTTCGTGTGTTTGTGTGTTCGTGTGTTCGTGTGTTCGTGTGTTCGTGTGTTTGCGTGTTCCTGTTTCGAGTGTTCGTGTGTTCGTGTGTTCGTGTGTTCGTGTGCTCGTGTGTTCGTGTGTTCGTGTATTCGTGTGCTCGTGCGTATGTGTGTTCGTGTGTTTGTGTGTTCGTGTGTTTGTGCGTTCGTGTGTCGTGTGTCGTGTATTCGTGTGTTCGTGTGTTCGTGTGTTCGTGTGTTCGTGTGTTCGTGTGTTCATGTGCTCGTGTGTTCGTAAGGATGTGTGTTCATGTGTTCGTGTGTTCGTGTGTTCGTGCGTTCGTGTATTCGTGTATTCGTGTGTTCGTGTGTTCGTGTGTTCGTGTGTTCGTGTGTTCGTGTGTTCGTGTGTTCGTGTGTTCGTATTATCGTGTGTTGAAGTGTTCGTAAGTTCGTGTGTTCGTGTGTTCGTGTGTTCGTGTGTTCGTGTGTTCGTGTGTTCGTGTGTTCGTGTGTTCGTGTGTTCGTGTGTTCGTGTGTTCGTGTGTTCGTGTGTTCGTGTGTTCGTGTGTTCGTGTGTTCGTGTGTTCGTGTGTTCGTGTGTTCGTGTGTTCGTGTGTTCGTGTGTTCGTGTGTTCGTGTGTTCGTGCGTTCGTGCGTTCGTGCGTTCGTGCGTTCGTGCGTTCTTAAGTTCGTGTGTCGTGTGTCTTGTGTTCGTGTGTTCGTGTGTTCAAGTGTTCGTGTGTTTGTGTGTTCGTGTGTTCGTGTGTTCGTGTGTTCGTGTGTTCGTGTGTTCGTGTTTTCGTGTGTTCGTGTGTTCGTGTGTTGGTGTGCTCGTGTGTTCGTGTGTTCGCGTGTTCGTGTGTTCGTGTGTTCTCCTGTCCATGTGTTTGTGTGTTCGGGCGTTCGTGCGTTTGTGCGTTCGTGCGTTCGTTCGTTCGTGCGTTTGTGCGTTCGTGCAGTCGTGCGTTCGTGCGCTCGTCTGTTGGTGCGTTCGTGCGTTCGTGCGTTCGTGCGTTCATGTGTTCGTGCGTTCGTGCGTTCGTGCGTTCGTGCGTTCGTGCGTTCGTGCGTTCGTGCAGTCGTGCGTTCGTGCGTTCGTGCGATGGTGCGTTCGTGCGTTCGTGCGTTCGTGCGTTCGTGCGTTCGTGCGTTCGTGCAGTCGTGCGTTCGTGCGTTCGTGCGATGGTGCGTTCGTGCGTTCGTGCGTTCGTGCGTTCATGTGTTCGTGTGTTCTTGTGTTCGTGTGTTCGTGTGTTCACGTGTTTGTGTGTCTAGTTTTCGTGTGTTCGTGTGTTTGTGTGTCGTGTGTTTCCGTGTTCGTGTGTTCGTGTGTTCGTGTGTTCGTGTGTTCGGGTGTTTGTGTGTTCGTGTGTTCGGGTGATTGTGTGTTCGTGTGTTCGTGTATTCGTGCGTTCGTGCGTTTGTCTGTTTGTATGTTCGTGTGTTCGTGTGGTCGTGTGTTTGTGTGTTCGTGTGTTCGTGTGTTTGTGTGTCCGTGTGTTCGTGTGTTCGTGTGTTCGTGTGTTCGTGTGTTCGCGTGTTTCTGTTTCGAGTGTTCGTGTGTTCGTGTGTTCGTGTGTTCGTGTGTTCGTGTGTTCGTGTGCTCGTGTGTTCGTGTGTTCGTGTATTCGTGTGCTCGTGCGTATGTGTGTTCGTGTGTTTGTGTGTTGGTGTGTTTGTGCGTTCGTGCGGTATTGTGTCGTATGTTCGTGTGTTCGTGTGTTCGTGTGTTCGTGTGTTTGTGCGTTCGTGCGTTCGTGCGGTATTGTGTTCGTGTGTCGTGTGTCGTGTGTTCGTGTGATCGTGTGTTCGTGTGTTCGTGTGTTCATGTGTTCGTGTGTTTGTGTTCTCGTGTGTTTTTTTGCTCGGCTGTTATAGTGTTCGTGTGTTCGTGTGTTCGTGTGTCCGTGTGTTCGTGTGTTCGTGAGTTTGTGTGTTCGTGTGTTCGTGTGTTTGTGCGTTCGTGCGTTCGAGCGTTCGTGCGTTCGTGCGTCCATGCGTTCGTGCGTTCCCGCGATCGTGAGTTCGAGCGTTCATGCGTTCGTGCGTTCGTACGTTAAAACGTTCGTGCGTTCGTGCGTTCGTGCGTTCGTGTTTTATGCGTTCGTGCGTTCGTGTGTTCGTGTGTTCCTGTGTTCGTGTGTTCGTGTGTTCGTGTGTTCGTGTGTTCGTGTGTTCGTGTGTTCGTGTGTTCGTGTGTTCGTGTGTTCGTGTGTTCGTGTGTTCGTGTGTTCGTGTGTTTGTGTGTTCGTGTGTTCGTGTGTTCGTGTGTTCGTGTGTTCCTGTGTTCGTGTGTTCGTGTGTTCGTGTGATCGTGTGTTCGTGTGTTCGTGTGTTCGTGTGTTCGTGTGTTCGTGTGTTCCTGTGTTCAGGCGTTCGTGCGTTCGTGCGTTCGTGCGTTCGTGCGTTCGTGCGTTCGTGCGTTCATGCGTTCATGCGTTCGAGCGTTCGTGCGTTCGTGCGTTCGTACGTTCGTGCGTTCGTGCTTTCGTGCGTTCGTGCGTTCGTGCGGTCGTGCGTTCGTGTGTTCGTGTGTTCGTGTGTTCCTGTGTTCCTGTGTTCGTGTGGTCGTGTGTTCGTGTGTTCCTGTGTTCGTGTGTTTGTGTGTGCATGTGTTCGTCCGTTCATGCGTTCGTGCGTTCGTGCGTCCGTGCGTTCGTGCGTTCGTGCGTTCGTGTTTTCGTATGTTTGTGTGTTTGTGTGTTCGTGTTTTCGTGTGCTCATGTGCTCGTGTGTTCGTGTGTTCGCGTGTTCGTGTGATCATGAATTCGTGCGTTCGTGCGTTCGTGTATTCGTGGGTTCGTGTGTTCGTGTGTTCGTGTGTTCGTGCGTTTGTGTGTTCGTGTGTTTGTGTGTTTATGTGTTTCTTTGTTCATGTGTTTGTGTGTTCGTGTGTTTGTGTGTTCGTGTGTTCGTGCGTTCGTGTATTCGTGTGTTCGTGGGTTCGTGTGTTCGTCCGTTCATGCGTTCGTGCATTCGTTCGTTCGTGCGTTCGTGCGTTCATGCGTTCGTGCGTTCGTGTGTTCGTTTGTCCGTGTGTTCGTGTGTTCGTGTGTTCGTGTGTTCGTGTGTTCGTGTGTTCGTGTGTTCGTGTGTTCGTGTGTTCGTGTGTTCGTGTGTTTGTGTCTTCGTGTGTTCTTGCGTTCTCAAGTTCGTGTGTTCGTGTGTTTGTGTGTTCATGTGTTTGATTGTTCATGTGTTCGTGTGTTCGTGTGGATGTGTGTTCATGTGTTCGTGTGATCGTGTGTTCGTGCGTTCGTGTATTCGTGTATTCGTGTGTTCGTGTGTTCGTGTGTTCGTGTGTTCGTGTGTTCGTGTGTTCGTGTGTTCATGTGCTCGTGTGTTCGTAAGGATGTGTGTTCATGTTTTCGTGTGTTCGTGTGTTCGTGCGTTCGTGTATTCGTGTATTCGTGTGTTCGTGTGTTCCTGTGTTCAGGCGTTCGTGCGTTCGTGCGTTCGTGCGTTCGTGCGTTTGTGCGTTCGTGCGTTCGTGCGTTCATGCGTTCATGCGTTCAAGCGTTCGTGCGTTCGTGCGTTCGTACGTTCGTGCGTTCGTGCTTTCGTGCGTTCGTGCGTTCGTGCGGTCGTGCGTTCGTGTGTTCGTGTGTTCGTGTGTTCCTGTGTTCCTGTGTTCGTGTGGTCGTGTGTTCGTGTGTTCCTGTGTTCGTGTGTTTGTGTGTGCATGTGTTCGTCCGTTCATGCGTTCGTGTGTTCGTGCGTCCGTGCGTTCGTGCGTTCGTGCGTTCGTGTTTTCGTATGCTTGTGTGTTTGTGTGTTCGTGTTTTCGTGTGCTCATGTGCTCGTGTGTTCGTGTGTTCGCGTGTTCGTGTGATCATGAATTCGTGCGTTCGTGCGTTCGTGTATTCGTGGGTTCGTGTGTTCGTGTGTTCGTGTGTTCGTGCGTTTGTGTGTTCGTGTGTTTGTGTGTTTATGTGTTTCTTTGTTCATGTGTTTGTGTGTTCGTTTGTTTGTGTGTTCGTGTGTTCGTGCGTTCGTGTATTCGTGCGCTCGTGGGTTCGTGTGTTCGTCCGTTCATGCGTTCGTGCATTCGTTCGTTCGTGCGTTCGTGCGTTCATGCGTTCGTGCGTTCGTGTTTTCGTTTGTCCGTGTGTTCGTGTGTTCGTGTGTTCGTGTGTTCGTGTGTTCGTGTGTTCGTGTGTTTGTGTCTTTGTGTGTTCTTGCGTTCTCAAGTTCGTGTGTTCGTGTGTTTGTGTGTTCATGTGTTTGATTGTTCATGTGTTCGCGTGTTCGTGTGGATGTGTGTTCGTGTGTTCGTGTGTTCGTATTATCGTGTGTTTAAGTGTTCGTAAGTTCGTGTGTTCGTGTGTTCGTGTGTTCGTGTGTCCGTGTGTTCGTGTGTTCGTGTGTTCGTGTGTTCGTGTGTTCGTGTGTTCGTGTGTTCGTGTGGTCGTGTGTTCGTGTGTTCGTGTGTTCGTGTGTTGGTGTGCTCGTGTGTTCGTGTGTTCGTGCGTTCGTGTGTTCGTGTGTTCTCGTGTTCATGTGTTCGTGTGTTCGGGCGTTCGTGCGTTTGTGCGTTCGTGCAGTCGTGCGTTCGTGCGTTCGTGCGATGGTGCGTTCGTGCGTTCGTGCGTTCGTGCGTTCATGTGTTCGTGTGTTCTTGTGTTCGTGTGTTCGTGTGTTCGTGTGTTCACGTGTTTGTGTGTCTAGTTTTCGTGTGTTCGTGTGTTTGTGTGTCGTGTGTTCGTGTGTTCGTCTGCTCGTGTGTTCGTGTGTTCGTGTGTTCGTGTGTTCGTGTGTTTGTGTGTTCGTGTGTTCGTGTATTCGTGCGTTCGTGCGTTTGTCTGTTTGTATGTTCGTGTGTTCGTGTGGTCGTGTGTTCGTGTGTTCGTGTGTTTGTGTGTTCGTGTGTTCGTGTGTTCGTGTGTTCGTGTGTTTGCGTGTTCCTGTTTCGAGTGTTCGTGTGTTCGTGTGTTCGTGTGTTCGTGTGCTCGTGTGTTCGTGTGTTCGTGTATTCGTGTGCTCGTGCGTATGTGTGTTTGTGTGTTTGTGTGTTCGTGTGTTTGTGCGTTCGTGCGGTATTGTGTTCGTGTGTCTTGTGTCGTGTGTTCGTGTGTTCGTGTGTTCGTGTGTTCGTGTGTTCATGTGCTCGTGTGTTCGTAAGGATGTGTGTTCATGTGTTCGTGTGTTCGTGTGTTCGTGCGTTCGTGCGTTCGTGTATTCGTGTATTCGTGTGTTCGTGTGTTCGTGTGTTCGTGTGTTCGTGTGTTCGTGTGTTCGTATTATCGTGTGTTTAAGTGTTCGTGTGTTCGTGTGTTCGTGTGTTCGTGTGTTCGTGTGTTCGTGTGTTCGTGTGTTCGTGTGTTCGTGTGTTCGTGTGTTCGTGTGTTCGTGTGTTCGTGTGTTCGTGTGTTCGTGTGTTCGTGTGTTCGTGTGTTCGTGTGTTCGTGTGTTCGTGTGTTCGTGTGTTCGTGCGTTCGTGCGTTCGTGCGTTCTTGAGTTCGTGTGTCGTGTGTCTTGTGTTCGTGTGTTCGTGTGTTCAAGTGTTCGTGTGTTCGTGTGTTTGTGTGTTCGTGTGTTCGTGTGTTCGTGTGTTCGTGTGTTCGTGTGTTCGTGTTTTCGTGTGTTCGTGTGTTCGTGTGTTGGTGTGCTCGTGTGTTCGTGTGTTCGCGTGTTCGTGTGTTCGTGTGTTCTCGTGTCCATGCGTTTGTGTGTTCGGGCGTTCGTGCGTTTGTGCGTTCGTGCGTTCGTGCGTTCGTGCGTTCGTGCGTTCGTGCAGTCGTGCGTTCGTGCGCTCGTGCGTTGGTGCGTTCGTGCGTTCGTGCGTTCGTGCGTTCGTGCGTTCGTGCGTTCATGTGTTCGTGTGTTCGTGTGTTCGTGTGTTCGTGTGTTCGTGTGTTCGTGTGTTCGTGTGTTCGTGTGTTCACGTGTTTGTGTGTCTAGTTTTCGTGTGTTCGTGTGTTTGTGTGTCGTGTGTTCGTGTGTTCGTGTGTTCTCGTGTTCATGTGTTCGTGTGTTCGGGCGTTCGTGCGTTCGTGCGTTCGTGCGTTCGTGCGTTCGTGCGTTCGTGCGTTCGTGCAGTCGTGCGTTCGTGCGTTCGTGCGATGGTGCGTTCGTGCGTTCGTGCGTTCGTGCGTTCATGTGTTCGTATGTCCTTGTGTTCGTGTGTTCGTGTGTTCACGTGTTTGTGTGTCTAGTTTTCGTGTGTTCGTGTGTTTGTGTGTCGTGTGTTTGTGTGTTCGTCTGCTCGTGTGTTCGTGTGTTCGTGTGTTCGTGTGTTCGTGTGTTAGTGTGTTCGTGTGTTCACGTGTTTGTGTGTCTAGTTTTCGTGTGTTCGTGTGTTTGTGTGTCGTGTGTTTGTGTGTTCGTCTGCTCGTGTGTTCGTGTGTTCGTGTGTTCGTGTGTTCGCGTGTTCGTGTGTTCGTGTGTTCGGGTGTTTGTGTGTTCGTGTGTTCGTGTATTCGTGCGTTCGTGCGTTTGTCTGTTTGTATGTTCGTGTGTTCGTGTGGTCGTGTGTTCGTGTGTTCGTGTGTTCGTGTGTTTGTGTGTTCGTGTGTTCGTGTGTTCGTGTGTTCGTGTGTTCGCGTGTTTCTGTTTCGAGTGTTCGTGTGTTCGTGTGTTCGTGTGTTCGTATTTTCGTGTGTTTAAGTGTTCGTGTGTTCGTGTGTTCGTGTGTTCGTGTGTTCGTGTGTTCGTGTGTTCGTGTGTTCGTGTGTTCGTGTGTTCGTGTGTTCGTGTGTTCGTGTGTTCGTGTGTTCGTGTGTTCGGGTGTTCGTGTGTTCGTGTGTTCGTGTGTTCGTGTGTTCGTGTGTTCGTGTGTTCGTGTGTTCGTGTGTTCGTGTGTTCGTGTATTCGTGTGTTCATGTGTTCGTGTGTTCGTGTGTTCGTGTGTTCGCGTGTTCGTGTGTTCGTGTGTTCGTGTGTTCGTGTGTTCGTGTGTTCGTGTGTTCGTGTGTTCGTGTGTTCGTGTGTTCGTGTGTTCGTGTGTTCGTGTGTTCGTGTGATCGTGTGTTCATGAGTTCGTGTGTTCGTGTGTTCGTATTTTCGTGTGTTTAAGTGTTCGTGTGTTCGTGTGTTCGTGTGTTCGTGTGTTTGTGTGTTCGTGTGTTCGTGCGTTCGTGCGTTCGTGCGTTCGTGCGTTCGTGCGTCCATGCGTTCGTGCGTTCCCGCGTTCGTGAGTTCGAGCGTTCGTGCGTTCGTGCGTTCGTACGTTAGAACGTTCGTGCGTTCGTGCGTTCGTGCGTTCGTGTTTCATGCGTTAGTGCGTTCGTGTGTTCGTGTGTTCCTGTGTTCGTGTGTTCGTGTGTTCGTGTGTTCGTGTGTTCGTGAGTTCGTGTGTTCGTGTGTTCGTGTGTTCGTGTGTTCGTGTGTTCGTGTGTTGGTGTGTTCGTGTGTTCGTATGTTCGTGTGTTCGTGTGTTCGTGTGCTCGTGTGTTCGTGTGTTCGTGTATTCGTGTGTTCGTGTGTTCGTGTGTTCGTGTGTTCCTGTGTTCAGGCGTTCGTGCGTTCGTGCGTTCGTGCGTTCGTGCGTTCATGCGTTCATGCGTCCAAGCGTTCGTGCGTTCGTGCGTTCGTACGTTCGTGCGTTCGTGCTTTCGTGCGTTCGTGCGTTCGTGCGGTCGTGCGTTCGTGCGTTTGTGTGTTCGTGTGTTTGTGTGTTTGTGTGTTCATGTGTTTCTTTGTTCATGTGTTTGTGTGTCCGTGTGTTTGTGTGTTCGTGTGTTCGTGCGTTCGTGTATTCGTGTGTTCGTGGGTTCGTGTGTTCGTCCGTTCATGCGTTCGTGCATTCGTTCGTTCGTGCTTTCGTGCGTTCATGCGTTCGTGCGTTCGTGTGTTCGTTTGTCTGTGTGTTCGTGTGTTCGTGTGTTCGTGTGTTCGTGTGTTCGTGTGTTCGTGTCTTCGTGTGTTCTTGCGTTCTTAAGTTCGTGTGTTCGTGTGTTTGCGTGTTCATGTGTTTGATTGTTCATGTGTTCGTGTGTTCGTGTGGATGTGTGTTCATGTGTTCGTGTGATCGTGTGTTCGTGCGTTCGTGTATTCGTGTATTCGTGTGTTCGTGTGTTCGTGTGTTCGTGTGTTCGTGTGTTCGTGTGTTCGTATTTTCGTGTGTTTAAGTGTTCGTGTGTTCGTGTGTTCGTGTGTTCGTGTGTTCGTGTGTTCGTGTGTCTTGTGTTCGTGTGTTCGTATGTTCGTGTGTTCGTGTGTTCGTGTGTTTGTGTGTTCGTGTGTTCGTGTGTTCGTTCGTTCGTGTGTTCGTGTTTTCGTGTGTTCGTGTGTTCGTGTGTTGGTGTGCTCGTGTGTTCGTGTGTTCGTGTGTTTGTGTGTTCGTGTGTTCGTGTGTTCGTGTGTTCTCGTGTCCATGTGTTTGTGTGTTCGAGCGTTCGTGCGTTTGTGCGTCCGTGCGTTCGTGCGTTCGTGCAGTCGTGCGTTCGTGCGTTCGTGCGTTGGTGCGTTCGTGCGTTCGTGCGTTCGTGCGTTCATGTGTTCGTGTGTTCGTGTGTTCGTGTGTTCATGTGTTCGTGTGTTCGTGTGTTCGTGTGTTCACGTGTTTGTGTGTCTAGTTTTCGTGTGTTCGTGTGTTTGTGTGTCGTGTGTTCGTGTGTTCGTGTGTTCGTGTGTTTGTGTGTTCGTGTGCTCGTGTGTTTGTGTGTTCGTGTGTTCGTGTGTTCGTGCGTTCGTGTATTCGTGTATTCGTGTGTTCGTGTGTTCGTCTGTTCGTGTGTTCGTGTGTTCGTGTGTTCGTATTATCGTGTGTCTAAGTGTTCGTGTGTTCGTGTGTTCGTGTGTTCGTGTGTTCGTGTGTTCGTGTGTTCGTGTGTTCGTGTGTTCGTGCGTTCGTGCGTTCGTGCGTTCGTGCGTTCGTGCGTCCATGCGTTCGTGCGTTCCCGCGTTCGTGAGTTCGAGCGTTCGTGCGTTCGTGCGTTCGTACGTTAGAACGTTCGTGCGTTCGTGCGTTCGTGCGTTCGTGTTTCATGCGTTCGTGCGTTCGTGTGTTCGTGTGTTCCTGTGTTCGTGTGTTCGTGTGTTCGTGTGTTCGTGTGTTCGTGAGTTCGTGTGTTCGTGTGTTCGTGTGTTCGTGTGTTCGTGTGTTTGTGTGTTCGTGTGTTCGTGTGTTCGTATGTTCGTGTGTTCGTGTGTTCGTGTGCTCGTGTGTTCGTGTGTTCGTGTGTTCGTGTGTTCGTGTGTTCGTGTATTCGTGTATTCGTGTGTTCGTGCGTTCGTGCGTTCGTGCGATGGTGCGTTCGTGCGTTCGTGCGTTCGGGCGTTCATGTGTTCGTGTGTTCTTGTGTTCGTGTGTTCGTGTGTTCACGTGTTTGTGTGTCTAGTTTTCGTGTGTTCGTGTGTTTGTGTGTCGTGTGTTTGTGTGTTCGTCTGCTCGTGTGTTCGTGTGTTCGTGTGTTCGTGTGTTCGTGTGTTCGTGTGTTCGTGTGTTCGGGTGTTTGTGTGTTCGTGTGTTCGTGTATTCGTGCGTTCGTGCGCTTGTCTGTTTGTATGTTCGTGTGTTCGTGTGGTCGTGTGTTCGTGTGTTCGTGTGTTCGTGTGTTTGTGTGTTCGTGTGTTCGTGTGTTCGTGTGTTCGTGTGTTCGCGTGTTTCTGTTTCGAGTGTTCGTGTGTTCGTGTGTTCGTGTGTTCGTATTTTCGTGTGTTTAAGTGTTCGTGTGTTCGGGTGTTCGTGTGTTCGTGTGTTCGTGTGTTCGTGTGTTCGTGTGTTCGTGTGTTCGTGTGTTCGTGTGTTCGTGTGTTCGTGTGTTCGTGTGTTCGGGTGTTCGTGTGTTCGTGTGTTCGTGTGTTCGTGTGTTCGTGTGTTCGTGTGTTCGTGTGTTCGTGTGTTCGTGTGTTCGTGTGTTCGTGTATTCGTGTGTTCATGTGTTCGTGTGTTCGTGTGTTCGCGTGTTCGTGTGTTCGTGTGTTCGTGTGTTCGTGTGTTCGTGTGTTCGTGTGTTCGTGTCTTCGTGTGTTCGTGTGATCGTGTGTTCGTGAGTTCGTGTGTTCGTGTGTTCGTATTTTCGTGTGTTTAAGTGTTCGTGTGTTCGTGTGTTCGTGTGTTCGTGTGTTCGTGTGTTCGTGTGTTTGTGTGTTCGTGTGTTCGTGCGTTCGTGCGTTCGTGCGTTCGTGCGTTCGTGCGTTCGTGCGTTCGTGCGTCCATGCGTTCGTGCGTTCCCGCGTTCGTGAGTTCGAGCGTTCGTGCGTTCGTGCGTTCGTACGTTACAACGTTCGTGCGTTCGTGCGTTCGTGCGTTCGTGTTTCATGCGTTCGTGCGTTCGTGTGTTCGTGTGTTCCTGTGTTCGTGTGTTCGTGTGTTCGTGTGTTCGTGTGTTCGTGTGTTCGTGAGTTCGTGTGTTCGTGTGTTCGTGTGTTCGTGTGTTCGTGTGTTCGTGTGTTCGTGTGTTCGTGTGTTCGTGTGTTCGTGTGTTCGTATGTTCGTGTGTTCGTGTGTTCGTGTGTTCGTGTGCTCGTGTGTTCGTGTGTTCGTGTATTCGTGTGTTCGTGTGTTCGTGTGTTCGTGTGTTTCTGTGTTCAGGCGTTCGTGCGTTCGTGCGTTCGTGCGTTCGTGTTTCATGCGTTCGTGCGTTCTTGTGTTCGTGTGTTCCTGTGTTCGTGTGTTCGCGTGTTTCTGTTTCGAGTGTTCGTGTGTTCGTGTGTTCGTGTGTTCGTGTGTTCGTGTGTTCGTGTGTTCGTGTGTTCGTGTGTTCGTGTGTTCGTGTGTTCGTATGTTCGTGTGTTCGTGTGTTCGTGTGTTCGTGTGTTCGTGTGTTCGTGTGTTCGGGTGTTCGTGTGTTCGTTTGTTCGTGGGTTCGTGTGTTCGTGTGTTCGCGTGTTCGCGTGTTCGTGTGTTCGTGTGTTCGTGTGTTCGTGTGTTCGTGTGTTCGTGTGTTCGTGTCTTCGTGTGTTCGTGTGTTCGTGTGATCGTGTGTTCGTGAGTTCGTGTGTTCGTGTGTTCGTATTTTCGTGTGTTTAAGTGTTCGTGTGTTCGTGTGTTCGTGTGTTCGTGTGTTTGTGTGTTCGTGTGTTCGTGCGTTCGTGCGTTCGTGCGTTCGTGCGTTCGTGCGTTCGTGCGTTCGTGCGTTCGTGCGTCCATGCGTTCGTGCGTTCCCGCGTTCGTGAGTTCGAGCGTTCGTGCGTTCGTGCGTTCGTACGTTAGAACGTTCGTGCGTTCGTGCGTTCGTGCGTTCGTGTTTCATGCGTTCGTGCGTTCGTGTGTTCGTGTGTTCCTGTGTTCGTGTGTTCGTGAGTTCGTGTGTTCGTGTGTTCGTGTGTTCGTGTGTTCGTGTGTTCGTGTGTTCGTGTGTTCGTGTGTTCGTGTGTTCGTATGTTCGTGTGTTCGTGTGTTCGTGTGCTCGTGTGTTCGTGTGTTCGTGTATTCGTGTGTTCGTGTGTTCGTGTGTTCGTGTGTTCCTGTGTTCAGGCGTTCGTGCGTTCGTGCGTTCGTGCGTTCGTGCGTTCATGCGTTCATGCGTCCGAGCGTTCGTGCGTTCGTGCGTTCGTACGTTCGTGCGTTCGTGCTTTCGTGCGTTCGTGCGTTCGTGCGGTCGTGCGTTCGTGTGTTCGTGTGTTCGTGTGTTCCTGTGTTCCTGTGTTCGTGTGTTCGTGTGTTCGTGTGTTCCTGTGTTCGTGTGTTTGTGTGTGCATGTGTTCGTCCGTTCATGCGTTCGTGCGTTCGTGCGTCCGTGCGTTCGTGCGTTCGTGCGTTCGTGTTTTCGTATGTTTGTGTGTTTGTGTGTTCGTGTGTTCGCGTGTTCGTGTTTTCGTGTGCTCATGTGCTCGTGTGTTCGTGTGTTCGCGTGTTCGTGTGATCGTGCGTTCGTGCGTTCGTGCGTTCGTGTATTCGTGGGTTCGTGTGTTCGTGTGTTCGTGCGTTTGTGTGTTCGTGTGTTTGTGTGTTTGTGTGTTCATGTGTTTCTTTGTTCGTGTGTTTGTGTGTCCGTGTGTTTGTGTGTTCGTGTGTTCGTGCGTTCGTGTATTCGTGTGTTCGTGGGTTCGTGTGTTCGTCCGTTCATGCGTTTGTGCATTCGTTCGTTCGTGCGTTCGTGCGTTCATGCGTTCGTGCGTTCGTGTGTTCGTTTGTCCGTGTGTTCGTGTGTTCGTGTGTTCGTGTGTTCGTGTGTTCGTGTGTTCGTGTCTTCGTGGGTTCTTGCATTCTCAAGTTCGTGTGTTCGTGTGTTTGCGTGTTCATGTGTTTGATTGTTCATGTGTTCGTGTGTTCGTGTGGATGTGTGTTCATGTGTTCGTGTGATCGTGTGTTCGTGCGTTCGTGTATTCGTGTATTCGTGTGTTCGTGTGTTCGTGTGTTCGTGTGTTCGTATTTTCGTGTGTTTAAGTGTTCGTGTGTTCGTGTGTTCGTGTGTTCGTGTGTTCGTGTGTCTTGTGTTCGTGTGTTCGTATGTTCGTGTGTTCGTGTGTTCGTGTGTTTGTGTGTTCGTGTGTTCGTGTGTTCGTGTGTTCGTGTGTTCGTGTGTTCGTGTTTTCGTGTGTTCGTGTGTTCGTGTGTTGGTGTGCTCGTGTGTTCGTGTGTTCGTGTGTTTGTGTGTTCGTGTGTTCGTGTGTTCGTGTGTTCTCGTGTTCATGTGTTTGTGTGTTCGAGCGTTCGTGCGTTTGTGCGTCCGTGCGTTCGTGCGTTCGTGCAGTCGTGCGTTCGTGCGTTCGTGCGTTGGTGCGTTCGTGCGTTCGTGCGTTCGTGCGTTCGTGCGTTTATGTGTTCGTGTGTTCGTGTGTTCGTGTGTTCATGTGTTCGTGTGTTCGTGTGTTCGTGTGTTCGTGTGTTCGTGTGTTCACGTGTTTGTGTGTCTAGTTTTCGTGTGTTCGTGTGTTTGTGTGTCGTGTGTTCGTGTGTTCGTGTGTTCGTGTGTTTGTGTGTTCGTGTGCTCGTGTGTTTGTGTGTTCGTGTGTTCGTGTGTTCGTGTATTCGTGCGTTCGTGTATTCGTGTATTCGTGTGTTCGTGTGTTCGTCTGTTCGTGTGTTCGTGTGTTCGTGTGTTCGTATTATCGTGTGTTTAAGTGTTCGTGTGTTCGTGTGTTCGTGTGTTCGTGTGTTCGTGTGTTCGTGTGTTCGTGTGTTCGTGTGTTCGTGTGTTCGTGTGTTCGTGTGTTCGTGCGTTCGTGCGTTCGTGCGTTCCCGCGTTCGTGAGTTCGAGCGTTCGTGCGTTCGTGCGTTCGTACGTTAGAACGTTCGTGCGTTCGTGCTTTCGTGCGTTCGTGTTTCATGCGTTCGTGCGTTCGTGTGTTCGTGTGTTCGTGTGTTCGTGTGTTCGTGTGTTCGTGTGTTCGTGTGTTCGTGTGTTCGTGTGTTCGTGTCTTCGTTTGTTCGTGTGATCGTGTGTTCGTGAGTTCGTGTGTTCGTGTGTTCGTATTTTCGTGTGTTCAAGTGTTCGTGTGTTCGTGTGTTCGTGTGTTCGTGTGTTTGTGTGTTCGTGTGTTCGTGCGTTCGTGCGTTCGTGCGTTCGTGCGTTCGTGCGTCCATGCGTTCGTGCGTTCCCGCGTTCGTGAGTTCGAGCGTTCGTGCGTTCGTGCGTTCGTGTGTTCGTGTGTTCGTGAGTTCGTGTGTTCGTGTGTTCGTGTGTTCGTGTGTTCGTGTGTTCGTGTGTTCGTGTGTTCGTGTGTTCGTGTGTTCGTATGTTCGTGTGTTCGTGTGTTCGTGTGCTCGTGTGTTCGTGTGTTCGTGTGTTCGTGTGTTCGTGTGTTCGTGTGTTCGTGTGTTCGTGTGTTCGTGTGTTCCTGTGTTCAGGCGTTCGTGCGTTCGTGCGTTCGTGCGTTCGTGCGTTCATGCGTTCATGCGTCCGAGCGTTCGTGCGTTCGTGCGTTCGTACGTTCGTGCGTTCGTGCTTTCGTGCGTTCGTGCGTTCGTGCGGTCGTGCGTTCGTGTGTTCGTGTGTTCGTGTGTACCTGTGTTCCTGTGTTCGTGTGTTCGTGTGTTCGTGTGTTCGTGTGTTGCTGTGTTCGTGTGTTTGTGTGTGCATGTGTTCGTCCGTTCATGCGTTCGTGCGTTCGTGCGTCCGTGCGTTCGTGCGTTCGTGCGTTCGTGTTTTCGTATGTTTGTGTGTTTGTGTGTTCGTGTGTTCGCGTGTTCGTGTTTTCGTGTGCTCATGTGCTCGTGTGTTCGTGTGTTCGCGTGTTCGTGTGATCGTGCGTTCGTCCGTTCGTGCGTTCGTGTATTCGTGGGTTCGTGTGTTCGTGTGTTCGTGCGTTTGTGTGTTTGTGTGTTTGTGTGTTTGTGTGTTCATGTGTTTCTTTGTTCATGTGTTTGTGTGTCCGTGTGTTTGTGTGTTCGTGTGTTCGTGCGTTCGTGTATTCGTGTGTTCGTGGGTTCGTGTGTTCGTCCGTTCATGCGTTCGTGCATTCGTTCGTTCGTGCGTTCGTGCGTTCATGCGTTCATGCGTTCGTGTGTTCGTTTGTCCGTGTGTTCGTGTGTTCGTGTGATCGTGTGTTTGTGTCTTCGTGTGTTCTTGCGTTCTCAAGTTCGTGTGTTCGTGTGTTTGCGTGTTCATGTGTTTGATTGTTCATGTGTTCGTGTGTTCGTGTGGATGTGTGTTCATGTGTTCGTGTGATCGTGTGTTCGTGCGTTCGTGTATTCGTGTATTCGTGTGTTCGTGTGTTCGTGTGTTCGTGTGTTCGTGTGTTCGTGTGTTCGTGTGTTCGTGTGTTCGTGTGTTCGTGTGTTCGTATTTTCGTGTGTTTAAGTGTTCGTGTGTTCGTGTGTTCGTGTGTTCGTGTGTTCGTGCGTTCGTGCGTTCGTGCGTTCTTGAGTTCGTGTGTCGTGTGTTCTTGTGTTCGTGTGTTCGTGTGTTCACGTGTTTGTGTGTCTAGTTTTCGTGTGTTCGTGTGTTTGTGTGTCGTGTGTTTGTGTGTTCGTCTGCTCGTGTGTTCGTGTGTTCGTACGTTCGTGTGTTCGTGTGTTCGGGTGTTTGTGTGTTCGTGTGTTCGTGTATTCGTGCGTTCGTGCGTTTGTCTGTTTGTATGTTCGTGTGTTCGTGTGGTCGTGTGTTCGTGTGTTCGTGTGTTCGTGTGTTTGTGTGTTCGTGTGTTCGTGTGTTCGTGTGTTCGTGTGTTCGTGTGTTCGCGTGTTTCTGTTTCGAGTGTTCGTGTGTTCGTGTGTTCGTGTGTTCGTGTGCTCGTGTGTTCGTGTGTTCGTGTATTCGTGTGCTTGTGCGTATGTGTGTTCGTGTGTTTGTGTGTTCGTGTGTTTGTGCGTTCGTGCGGTATTGTGTTCGTGTGTCGTGTGTCGTGTGTTCGTGTGTTCGTGTGTTCGTGTGTTCGTGTGTTCGTGTGTTCGTGTGTTCATGTGCTCGTGTGTTCGTGTGGATGTGTGTTCATGTGTTCGTGTGTTCGTGTGTTCGTGCGTTCGTGTATTCGTGTATTCGTGTGTTCGTGTGTTCGTGTGTTCGTGTGTTCGTATTTTCGTGTGTTTAAGTGTTCGTGTGTTCGTGTGTTCGTGTGTTCGTGTGTTCGTGTGTTCGTGTGTTCGTGTGTTCGTGTGTTAGTGTGTCCGTGAGTTCGTGTGTTCGTGTGTTCGTGTGTTCGTGTGTTCGTGTGTTCGTGTGTTCGTGCGTTCGTGCGTTCGTGCGTTCTTGGGTTCCTGTGTCGTGTGTCTTGTGTTCGTGTGTTTGTGTGTTCGTGTGTTCGTGTGTTCGTCTGTTCGTGTGTTCGTGTGTTCGTGTGTTCGTGTGTTCGTGTGGTCGTGTGTTCGTGTGTTCGTGTGTTCGTGTGTTGGTGTGCTCGTGTGTTCGTGCGTTCATGTGTTCGTGTGTTCGTGTGTTCGTGTGTTCGTGTGTTTGTGTGTTCGTGTGTTCACGTGTTTGTGTGTCTAGTTTTCGTGTGTTCGTGTGTTTGTGTGTCGTGTGTTCGTGTGTTCGTGTGCTCGTGTGTTCGTGTGTTCGTGTGTTTGTGTGTTCGTGTGTTCGTGTGTTCGTGTGTTCGTGTGTTCGTGTGTTCGTGTGTTCGTGTGTTCGTGTGTTCGTGTGTTGGTGTGTTCGTGTATTCGTGCGTTCGTGCGTTTGTCTGGTTGTGTGTTCGTGTGTTCGTGCTTTCGTGTGTTCGTGTGTTCGTGTGTTCGTGTTTTCGTGTGTTCGTGTGTTCGTGTGTTCGTGTGTTCGTGTGTTCGTGTTTGTGTGTTCGTGTGTTCGTGTGTTCGTGTGTTCGTGTGTTCGTGTGTTCGTGTGTTCGTGTGTTCGTGTGTTCGTGTGTTCGTGTGTTCGTGGGTTCGTGTGTTCGTGTGTTCGTGTGTTAGTGTGTCCGTGTGTTCGTGTGTTCGTGTGTTCGTGTGTTCGTGTGTTCGTGTGTTCGTGTGTTCGTGCGTTCGTGCGTTCGTGCGTTCTTGGGTTCGTGTGTCGTGTGTCTTGTGTTCGTGTGTTCGTGTGTTCGTGTGTTCGTGTGTTCGTCTGTTCGTGTGTTCGCGTGTTCCTGTTTCGAGTATTCGTGTGTTCGTGTGTTCGTGTGTTCGTATGCTCGTGTGTTCGTGTGTTCGTGTATTCGTGTGCCCGTGCGTTCGTGTGTTTGTGTGTTCGTGAGTTTGTGCGTTCGTGCGGTATTGTGTTCGTGTGTCGTGTGTCGTGTGTTCGTGTGTTCGTTTGTTCGTGTGTTCGTGTGTTCGTGCGTTCGTGTATTCGTGTATTCGTGTGTTCGTGTGTTCGTGTGTTCGTGTGTTCGTGTGTTCGTGTGTTCGTATTTTCGTGTGTTTAAGTGTTCGTGTGTTCGTGTGTTCGTCTGTTCGTGTGTTCGTGTGTTCGTGTGTTCGTGCGTTTGTCTGTTTGTATGTTCGTGTGTTCGTGTGGTCGTGTGTTCGTGTGTTCGTGTGTTCGTGTGTTTGTGTGTTCGTGTGTTCGTGTGTTCGTGTGTTCGTGTGTTCGTGTGTTCGTGTGTTCGCGTGTTTCTGTTTCGAGTGTTCGTGTGTTCGTGTGTTCGTGTGTTCGTGTGCTCGTGTGTTCGTGTGTTCGTGTATTCGTGTGCTTGTGCGTATGTGTGTTCGTGTGTTTGTGTGTTCGTGTGTTTGTGCGTTCGTGCGGTATTGTGTTCGTGTGTCGTGTGTCGTGTGTTCGTGTGTTCGTGTGTTCGTGTGTTCGTGTGTTCGTGTGTTCGTGTGTTCGTGTGTTCATGTGCTCGTGTGTTCGTGTGGATGTGTGTTCATGTGTTCGTGTGTTCGTGTGTTCGTGCGTTCGTGTATTCGTGTATTCGTGTGTTCGTGTGTTCGTGTGTTCGTGTGTTCGTGTGTTCGTATTTTCGTGTGTTTAAGTGTTCGTGTGTTCGTGTGTTCGTGTGTTCGTGTGTTCGTGTGTTCGTGTGTTAGTGTGTCCGTGAGTTCGTGTGTTCGTGTGTCCGTGTGTTCGTGTGTTCGTGTGTTCGTGTGTTCGTGCGTTCGTGCGTTCGTGCGTTCTTGGGTTTGTGTGTCGTGTGTCTTGTGTTCGTGTGTTTGTGTGTTCGTGTGTTCGTGTGTTCGTCTGTTCGTGTGTTCGTGTGTTCGTGTGTTCGTGTGTTCGTGTGTTCGTGTGGTCGTGTGTTCGTGTGTTCGTGTGTTCGTGTGTTGGTGTGCTCGTGTGTTCGTGCGTTCATGTGTTCGTGTGTTCGTGTGTTCGTGTGTTTGTGTGTTTGTGTGTTCGTGTGTTCACGTGTTTGTGTGTCTAGTTTTCGTGTGTTCGTGTGTTTGTGTGTCGTGTGTTCGTGTGTTCGTGTGCTCGTGTGTTCGTGTGTTCGTGTGTTTGTGTGTTCGTGTGTTCGTGTGTTCGTGTGTTCGTGTGTTCGTGTGTTCGTGTGTTCGTGTGTTCGTGTGTTCGTGTGTTGGTGTGTTTGTGTATTCGTGCGTTCGTGCGTTTGTCTGGTTGTGTGTTCGTGTGTTCGTGCTTTCGTGTGTTCGTGTGTTCGAGTGTTTGTGTGTTCGTGTGTTCGTGTGTTTGTGTGTTCGTGTGTTCGTGCGTTCGTGTATTCGTGTGTTCGTGGGTTCGTGTGTTCGTCCGTTCATGCGTTCGTGCATTCGTGCGTTCGTGCGTTCATGCGTTCGTGCGTTCGTGTGTTCGTTTGTCCGTGTGTTCGTGTGTTCGTGTGTTCGTGTGTTCGTGTGTTCGTGTGTTCGTGTGTTCGTGTGTTCGTGTGTTCGTGTGTTCGTGTGTTTGTGTCTTCGTGTGTTCTTGCGTTCTCAAGTTCGTGTGTTCGTGTGTTTGTGTGTTCATGTGTTTGATTGTTCATGTGTTCGTGTGTTCGTGTGGATGTGTGTTCATGTGTTCGTGTGATCGTGTGTTCGTGCGTTCGTGTATTCGTGTATTCGTGTGTTCGTGTGTTCGTGTGTTCGTGTGTTCGTGTGTTCGTGTGTTCGTGTGTTCGTGTGTTCGTATTTTCGTGTGTTTAAGTGTTCGTGTGTTCGTGTGTTCGTGTGTTCGTGTGTTCGTGTGTCTGTGTGTTCGTGTGTTCTTGTGTTCGTGTGTTCGTGTGTTCGTGTGTTCGTGCGTTCGTGCGTTCGTGCGTTCTTGAGTTCGTGTGTCGTGTTTTGTGTTCGTGTGTTCGTCTGTTCGTGTGTTCGTGTGTTCGTGTGTTTGTGTGTTCGTGTGTTCGTGTGTTCGTGTGTTCGTGTGTTCGTGTGTTCGTGTGTTCGTGTGTTCGTGTGTTCGTGTGTTCGTGTGTTCGTGTGTTTGTGTGTTCGTGTGTTCTCGTGTTCATGTGTTTGTGTGTTCGGGCGTTCGTGCGTTTGTGCGTTCGTGCGTTCGTGCGTTCGTGCAGTCGTGCGTTCGTGCGTTCGTGCGTTGGTGCGTTCGTGCGTTCGTGCGTCCGTGCGTTCATGTGTTCGTGTGTTCGTGTGTTCGTGTGTTCGTGTGTTCGTGTGTTTGTGTCTTCGTGTGTTCTTGCGTTCTCAAGTTCGTGTGTTCGTGTGTTTGTGTGTTCATGTGTTCGTGTGTTCGTGTGGATGTGTGTTCATGTGTTCGTGTGATCGTGTGTTCGTGCGTTCGTGTATTCGTGTATTCGTGTGTTCGTGTGTTCGTGTGTTCGTGTGTTCGTGTGTTCGTGTGTTCGTGTGTTCGTATTTTCGTGTGTTTAAGTGTTCGTGTGTTCGTGTGTTCGTGTGTTCGTGTGTTCGTGTGTTCTTGTGTTCGTGTGTTCGTGTGTTCGTGTGTTCGTGCGTTCGTGCGTTCGTGCGTTCTTGAGTTCGTGTGTCGTGTGTCTTGTGTTCGTGTGTTCGTATGTTCGTGTGTTCGTGTGTTCGTGTGTTTGTGTGTTCGTGTGTTCGTGTGTTCGTGTGTTCGTGTGTTCGTGTGTTCGTGTGTTCGTGTTTTCGTGTGTTCGTGTGTTCGTGTGTTGGTGTGCTCGTGTGTTCGTGTGTTCGTGTGTTCGTGTGTTCGTGTGTTCGTGTGTTTGTGTGTTCGTGTGTTCTCGTGTTCATGTGTGTGTGTGTTCGGGCGTTCGTGCGTTTGTGCGTTCGTGCGTTCGTGCGTTCGTGCGTTCGTGCAGTCGTGCGTTCGTGCGTTCGTGCGTTCATGTGTTCGTATGTTCGTGTGTTCGTGTGTTCACGTGTGTTCGTGTGTTCACGTGTGTTCGTGTGTTCACGTGTTTGTGTGTCTAGTTTTCGTGTGTTCGTGTGTTTGTATGTCGTGTGTTCGTGTGTTCGTGGGCTCGTGTGTTCGTGTGTTCGTGTGTTTGTGTGTTCGTGTGTTCGTGTGTTCGTGTGTTCGTGTGTTCGTGTGTTCGTGTGTTCGTGTGTTCGTGTGTTCGTGTGTTCGTGTGTTCGTGTAGTCGTGTAGTCGTGTGTTCGTGTATTCGTGCATTTGTGCGTTTGTCTGGTTGTGTGTTCGTGTGTTCGTGCTTTCGTGTGTTCGTGTGTTCGTGTGTTTGTGTGTTCGTGTGTTCGTGTGTTCGTGTGTTCGTGTGTTCGTGTGTTCGTGTGTTCGTGTGTTCGTGTGTTCGTGTGTTCTTGAGTTCGTGTGTCGTGTGTCTTGTGTCCGTGTGTTTGTGTGTTCGTGTGTTCGTGTGTTCGTGTGTTCGTGTGTTCGTGTGTTCGTGTGTCCGTGTGTTCGTGTGTTCGTGTGGTCGTGTGTTCGTGTGTTCGTGTGTTCGTGTGTTGGTGTGCTCGTGTGTTCGTGTGTTCGTGTGATCGTGTGTTCGTGTGTTCTCGTGTTCATGTGTTCGTGTGTTTGGGCGTTCGTGCGTTTGTGCGTTCGTGCAGTCGTGCGTTCGTGCGTTCGTGCGTTGGTGCGTTCGTGCGTTCGTGCGTTCGTGCGTTCATGTGTTCGTGTGTTCTTGTGTTCGTGTGTTCGTGTGTTCGTGTGTTCACGTGTTTGTGTGTCTAGTTTTCGTGTGTTCGTGTGTTTGTGTGTCGTGTGTTCGTGTGTTCGTCTGCTCGTGTGTTCGTGTGTTCGTGTGTTCGTGTGTTCGTGTGTTTGTGTGTTCGTGTGTTCGTGTATTCGTGCGTTCGTGCGTTTGTCTGTTTGTATGTTCGTGTGTTCGTGTGGTCGTGTGTTCGTGTGTTCGTGTGTTCGTGTGTTCGTGTGTTTGTGTGTTCGTGTGTTCGTGTGTTCGTGTGTTCGTGTGCTTGCGCGTTCCTGTTTCGAGTGTTCGTGTGTTCGTGTGTTCGTGTGTTCGTGTGCTCGTGTGTTCGTGTGTTCGTGTATTCGTGTGCTCGTGCGTATGTGTGTTTGTGTGTTTGTGTGTTCGTGTGTTTGTGCGTTCGTGCGGTATTGTGTTCGTGTGTCCTGTGTCGTGTGTTCGTGTGTTCGTGTGTTCGTGTGTTCGTGTGTTCGTGTGTTCATGTGCTCGTGTGTTCGTAAGGATGTGTGTTCATGTGTTCGTGTGTTCGTGTGTTCGTGCGTTCGTGTATTCGTGTATTCGTGTGTTCGTGTGTTCGTGTGTTCGTGTGTTCGTGTGTTCGTGTGTTCGTGTGTTCGTGTGTTCGTTTGTTCGTATTATCGTGTGTTTAAGTGTTCGTGTGTTCGTGTGTTCGTGTGTTCGTGTGTTCGTGTGTTCGTGTGTTCGTGTGTTCGTGTGTTCGTGTGTTCGTGTGTTCGTGTGTTCGTGTGTTCGTGTGTTCGTGTGTTCGTGTGTTCGTGTGTTCGTGTGTTCGTGTGTTCGTGTGTTCGTGTGTTCGTGTGTTCGTGTGTTCGTGCGTTCGTGCGTTCGTGCGTTCGTGCGTTCTTGAGTTCGTGTGTCGTGTGTCTTGTGTTCGTGTGTTCGTGTGTTCAAGTGTTCGTGTGTTCGTGTGTTTGTGTGTTCGTGTGTTCGTGTGTTCGTGTGTTCGTGTTTTCGTGTGTTCGTGTGTTCGTGTGTTGGTGTGCTCGTGTGTTCGTGTGTTCGCGTGTTCGTGTGTTCGTGTGTTCTCGTGTCCATGCGTTTGTGTGTTCGGGCGTTCGTGCGATTTTGCGTTCTTGCGTTCGTGCGTTCGTGCGTTCGTGCGTTCGTGCGTTCGTGCAGTCGTGCGTTCGTGCGCTCGTGCGTTGGTGCGTTCGTGCGTTCGAGCGTTCGTGCGTTCGTGCGTTCATGTGTTCGTGTGTTCGTGTGTTCGTGTGTTCGTGTGTTCGTGTGTTCGTGTGTTCACGTGTTTGTGTGTCTAGTTTTCGTGTGTTCGTGTGTTTGTGTGTCGTGTGTTCATGTGTTCGTGTGTTCTCGTGTTCATGTGTTCGTGTGTTCGTGCGTTCGTGCGTTCGTGCGTTCGTGCGTTCGTGCGTTCGTGCAGTCGTGCGTTCGTGCGTTCGTGCGATGGTGCGTTCGTGCGTTCGTGCGTTCGTGCGTTCATGTGTTCGTGTGTTCTTGTGTTCGTGTGTTCGTGTGTTCACGTGTTTGTGTGTCTAGTTTTCGTGTGTTCGTGTGTTTGTGTGTCGTGTGTTTGTGTGTTCGTCTGCTCGTGTGTTCGTGTGTTCGTGTGTTCGTGTGTTCGTGTGTTTGTGTGTTCGTGTGTTAAGGTGTTTGTGTGTTCGTGTGTTCGTGTATTCGTGCGTTCGTGCGTTTGTCTGTTTGTATGTTCGCTTGTTCGTGTGGTCGTGTGTTCGTGTGTTCGTGTTTTCGTGTGTTTGTGTGTTCGTGTGTTCGTGTGTTCGTGTTTTCGTGTGTTTGTGTGTTCGTGTGTTCGTGTGTTCGTGTGTTCGTGTGTTCGTGTGTTCGCGTGTTTCTGTTTCGAATGTTCGTGTGTTCGTGTGTTCGTGTGTTCGTATTTTCGTGTGTTTAAGTGTTCGTGTGTTCGTGTGTTCGTGTGTTCGTGTGTTCGTGTGTTCGTGTGTTCGTGTGTTCGTGTGTTCGTGTGTTCGTGTGTTTGTGTGTTCGTGTGTTCGTGTGTTCGTGTGTTCGTGTGTTCGGGTGTCCGTGTGTTCGTGTGTTCGTGTGTTCGTGTGTTCGTGTGTTCG
Organism: Sussaba pulchella; assembly: GCA_963971145.1. Classification (NCBI taxonomy): domain Eukaryota; kingdom Metazoa; phylum Arthropoda; class Insecta; order Hymenoptera; family Ichneumonidae; genus Sussaba; species Sussaba pulchella. Next base: position 318,438 of record CAXAQZ010001141.1, on the reverse strand, counting down.
TGTGTTCGTGTGTTCGTGTGTTCGTGTGTTCGTGTATTCGTGTGTTCATGTGTTCGTGTGTTCGTGTGTTCGTGTGTTCGCGTGTTCGTGTGTTCGTGTGTTCGTGTGTTCGTGTGTTCGTGTGTTCGTGTGTTCGTGTCTTCGTGTGTTCGTGTGATCGTGTGTTCGTGAGTTCGTGTGTTCGTGTGTTCGTATTTTCGTGTGTTTAAGTGTTCGTGTGTTCGTGTGTTCGTGTGTTCGTGTGTTTGTGTGTTCGTGTGTTCGTGCGTTCGTGCGTTCGTGCGTTCGTGCGTTCGTCCGTTCGTGCGTCCATGCGTTCGTGCGTTCCCGCGTTCGTGAGTTCGAGCGTTCGTGCGTTCGTGCGTTCGTACGTTAGAACGTTCGTGCGTTCGTGCGTTCGTGCGTTCGTGCGGTCGTGCGTTCGTGTGTTCGTGTGTTCGTGTGTTCCTGTGTTCCTGTGTTTGTGTGTTCGTGTGTTCGTGTGTTCCTGTGTTCGTGTGTTTGTGTGTGCATGTGTTCGTCCGTTCATGCGTTCGTGCGTTCGTGCCTCCGTCCGTTCGTGCGTTCGTGCGTTCGTGTTTTCGTATGTTTGTGTGTTTGTGTGTTCGTGTGTTCGCGTGTTCGTGTTTTCGTGTGCTCATGTGCTCGTGTGTTCGTGTGTTCGCGTGTTCGTGTGATCGTGCGTTCGTGCGTTCGTGCGTTCGTGTATTCGTGGGTTCGTGTGTTCGTGTGTTCGTGCGTTTGTGTGTTCGTGTGTTTGTGTGTTTGTGTGTTCATGTGTTTCTTTGTTTATGTGTTTGTGTGCCCGTGTGTTTGTGTGTTCGTGTGTTCGTGTATTCGTGTGTTCGTGGGTTCGTGTGTTCGTCCGTTCATGCGTTCGTGCATTCGTTCGTTCGTGCGTTCGTGCGTTCATGCGTTCGTGCGTTCGTGTGTTCGTTTGTCCGTGTGTTCGTGTGTTCGTGTGTTCGTGTGTTCGTGTGGATGTGTGTTCATGGGTTTGTGTGATCGTGTGTTCGTGCGTTCGTGTATTCGTGTATTCGTGTGTTCGTGTGTTCGTGTGTTCGTGTGTTCGTGTGTTCGTATTTTCGTGTGTTTAAGTGTTCGTGTGTTCGTGTGTTCGTGTGTCCGTGTGTTCGTGTGTCTTGTGTTCGTGTGTTCGTATGTTCGTGTGTTCGTGTGTTCGTGTGTTTGTGTGTTCGTGTGTTCGTGTGTTCGTGTGTTCGTGTGTTCGTGTTTTCGTGTGTTCGTGTGTTCGTGTGTTGGTGTGCTCGTGTGTTCGTGTGTTCGTGTGTTCGTGTGTTCGTGTGTTCGTGTGTTTGTGTGTTCGTGTGTTCGTGTGTTCGTGTGTTCTCGTGTTCATGTGTTTGTGTGTTCGAGCGTTCGTGCGTTTGTGCGTCCGTGCGTTCGTGCAGTCGTGCGTTCGTGCGTTCGTGCGTTGGTGCGTTCGTGCGTTCGTGCGTTCGTGCGTTCGTGCGTTCATGTGTTCGTGTGTTCGTGTGTTCGTGTGTTCATGTGTTCGTGTGTTCGTGTGTTCGTGTGTTCACGTGTTTGTGTGTCTAGTTTCCGTGTGTTCGTGTGTTTGTGTGTCGTGTGTTCGTGTGTTCGTGTGTTCGTGTGTTTGTGTGTTCGTGTGCTCGTGTGTTCGTGTGTTCGTGTGTTCGTGTGTTCGTGTGTTCGTGTGTTCGTGTGTTCGTGTGTTCGTGCGTTCGTGTGTTCGTGTGTTCGTGTGTTCGTGTGCGTTCGTACGTTAGAACGTTCGTGCGTTCGTGCGTTCGTGTTTTATGCGTTCGTGCGTTCGTGTGTTCGTGTGTTCCTGTGTTCGTGTGTTCGTGTGTTCGTGTGTTCGTGTGTTCGTGTCTTCGTGTGTTCGTGTGATCGTGTGTTCCAGAGTTCGTGTGTTCGTGTGTTCGTATTTTCGTGTGTTTAAGTGTTCGTGTGTTCGTGTGTTCGTGTGTTCGTGTGTTTGTGCGTTCGTGTGTTCGTGCGTTCGTGCGTTCGTGCGTTCGTGCGTTCGTGCGTTCGTGCGTTCATGCGTTCGTGCGTTCCCGCGTTCGTGAGTTCGAGCGTTCGTGCGTTCGTGCGTTCGTATGTTAGAACGTTCGTGCGTTCGTGCGTTCGTGTTTCATGCGTTCGTGCGTTCGTGTGTTCGTGTGTTCCTGTGTTCGTGTGTTCGTGTGTTCGTGTGTTTGTGTGTTCGTGAGTTCGTGTGTTCGTGTGTTCGTGTGTTCGTGTGTTCGTGTGTTCGTGTGTTCGTGTGTTCGTGTGTTCGTATGTTCGTGTGTTCGTGTGTTCGTGTGCTCGTGTGTTCGTGTGTTCGTGTGTTCGTGTGTTCGTGTGTTCGTGTGTTCGTGTGTTCGTGTGTTCGTGCGTTCGTGCGTTCGTGCGTTCGTGCGTTCGTGCGTTCGTGCGTTCGTGCAGTCGTGCGTTCGTGCGTTCGTGCGATGGTGCGTTCGTGCGTTCTCGCGTTCGTGCGTTCATGTGTTCGTGTGTTCTTGTGTTCGTGTGTTCGTGTGTTCGTGTGTTCACGTGTTTATGTGTCTAGTTTTCCTGTGTTCGTGTGTTTGTATGTCGTGTGTTCGTGTGTTCGTCTGCTCGTGTGTTCGTGTGTTCGTGTGTTCGTGTGTTCGTGTGTTTGTGTGTTCGTGTGTTCGTGTGTTCGTGTGTTCGTGTGTTCGTGTATTCGTGCGTTCGTGCGTTTGTCTGTTTGTATGTTCGTGTGTTCGTGTGGTCGTGTGTTCGTGTGTTCGTGTGTTCGTGTGTTTGTGTGTTCGTGTGCTCGTGTGTTCGTGTGTTCGTGTGTTCGCGTGTTCCTGTTTCGAGTGTTCGTGTGTTCGTGTGTTTGTGTGTCGTGTTTTCGTGTGTTCGTGTGTTCGTGTGTTCGTGTGTTTGTGTGTTCGTGTGTTCGTGTGTTTGTGTGTTCGTGTGTTCGTGTGTTCGTGTGTTCGTGTGTTCGTGTGTTGGTGTGTTCGTGTGTTCGTGTGTTCGTGTGTTCGGGTGTTCGTGTGTTCGTGTGTTCACGTGTTTGTGTGTCTAGTTTTCGTGTGTTCGTGTGTTTGTGTGTCGTGTGTTCGTGTGTTCGTGTGTTCGTGTGTTCGTGTGTTTGTGTGTTCGTGTGTTCGTGCGTTCGTGCGTTCGTGCGTTCGTGCGTTCGTCCGTTCGTGCGTCCATGCGTTCGTGCGTTCCCGCGTTCGTGAGTTCGAGCGTTCGTGCGTTCGTGCGTTCGTACGTTAGAACGTTCGTGCGTTCGTGCGTTCGTGCGTTCGTGCGGTCGTGCGTTCGTGTGTTCGTGTGTTCGTGTGTTCCTGTGTTCCTGTGTTTGTGTGTTCGTGTGTTCGTGTGTTCCTGTGTTCGTGTGTTTGTGTGTGCATGTGTTCGTCCGTTCATGCGTTCGTGCGTTCGTGCCTCCGTCCGTTCGTGCGTTCGTGCGTTCGTGTTTTCGTATGTTTGTGTGTTTGTGTGTTCGTGTGTTCGCGTGTTCGTGTTTTCGTGTGCTCATGTGCTCGTGTGTTCGTGTGTTCGCGTGTTCGTGTGATCGTGCGTTCGTGCGTTCGTGCGTTCGTGTATTCGTGGGTTCGTGTGTTCGTGTGTTCGTGCGTTTGTGTGTTCGTGTGTTTGTGTGTTTGTGTGTTCATGTGTTTCTTTGTTTATGTGTTTGTGTGCCCGTGTTTCATGCGTTCGTGCGTTCGTGTGTTCGTGTGTTCCTGTGTTCGTGTGTTCGTGTGTTCGTGTGTTTGTGTGTTCGTGAGTTCGTGTGTTCGTGTGTTCGTGTGTTCGTGTGTTCGTGTGTTCGTGTGTTCGTGTGTTCGTGTGTTCGTATGTTCGTGTGTTCGTGTGTTCGTGTGCTCGTGTGTTCGTGTGTTCGTGTGTTCGTGTGTTCGTGTGTTCGTGTGTTCGTGTGTTCGTGTGTTCGTGCGTTCGTGCGTTCGTGCGTTCGTGCGTTCGTGCGTTCGTGCGTTCGTGCAGTCGTGCGTTCGTGCGTTCGTGCGATGGTGCGTTCGTGCGTTCTCGCGTTCGTGCGTTCATGTGTTCGTGTGTTCTTGTGTTCGTGTGTTCGTGTGTTCGTGTGTTCACGTGTTTATGTGTCTAGTTTTCCTGTGTTCGTGTGTTTGTATGTCGTGTGTTCGTGTGTTCGTCTGCTCGTGTGTTCGTGTGTTCGTGTGTTCGTGTGTTCGTGTGTTTGTGTGTTCGTGTGTTCGTGTGTTCGTGTGTTCGTGTGTTCGTGTATTCGTGCGTTCGTGCGTTTGTCTGTTTGTATGTTCGTGTGTTCGTGTGGTCGTGTGTTCGTGTGTTCGTGTGTTCGTGTGTTTGTGTGTTCGTGTGCTCGTGTGTTCGTGTGTTCGTGTGTTCGCGTGTTCCTGTTTCGAGTGTTCGTGTGTTCGTGTGTTTGTGTGTCGTGTTTTCGTGTGTTCGTGTGTTCGTGTGTTCGTGTGTTTGTGTGTTCGTGTGTTCGTGTGTTTGTGTGTTCGTGTGTTCGTGTGTTCGTGTGTTCGTGTGTTCGTGTGTTGGTGTGTTCGTGTGTTCGTGTGTTCGTGTGTTCGGGTGTTCGTGTGTTCGTGTGTTCACGTGTTTGTGTGTCTAGTTTTCGTGTGTTCGTGTGTTTGTGTGTCGTGTGTTCGTGTGTTCGTGTGTTCGTGTGTTCGTGTGTTTGTGTGTTCGTGTGTTCGTGCGTTCGTGCGTTCGTGCGTTCGTGCGTTCGTCCGTTCGTGCGTCCATGCGTTCGTGCGTTCCCGCGTTCGTGAGTTCGAGCGTTCGTGCGTTCGTGCGTTCGTACGTTAGAACGTTCGTGCGTTCGTGCGTTCGTGCGTTCGTGCGGTCGTGCGTTCGTGTGTTCGTGTGTTCGTGTGTTCCTGTGTTCCTGTGTTTGTGTGTTCGTGTGTTCGTGTGTTCCTGTGTTCGTGTGTTTGTGTGTGCATGTGTTCGTCCGTTCATGCGTTCGTGCGTTCGTGCCTCCGTCCGTTCGTGCGTTCGTGCGTTCGTGTTTTCGTATGTTTGTGTGTTTGTGTGTTCGTGTGTTCGCGTGTTCGTGTTTTCGTGTGCTCATGTGCTCGTGTGTTCGTGTGTTCGCGTGTTCGTGTGATCGTGCGTTCGTGCGTTCGTGCGTTCGTGTATTCGTGGGTTCGTGTGTTCGTGTGTTCGTGCGTTTGTGTGTTCGTGTGTTTGTGTGTTTGTGTGTTCATGTGTTTCTTTGTTTATGTGTTTGTGTGCCCGTGTGTTTGTGTGTTCGTGTGTTCGTGTATTCGTGTGTTCGTGGGTTCGTGTGTTCGTCCGTTCATGCGTTCGTGCATTCGTTCGTTCGTGCGTTCGTGCGTTCATGCGTTCGTGCGTTCGTGTGTTCGTTTGTCCGTGTGTTCGTGTGTTCGTGTGTTCGTGTGTTCGTGTGGATGTGTGTTCATGGGTTTGTGTGATCGTGTGTTCGTGCGTTCGTGTATTCGTGTATTCGTGTGTTCGTGTGTTCGTGTGTTCGTGTGTTCGTGTGTTCGTATTTTCGTGTGTTTAAGTGTTCGTGTGTTCGTGTGTTCGTGTGTCCGTGTGTTCGTGTGTCTTGTGTTCGTGTGTTCGTATGTTCGTGTGTTCGTGTGTTCGTGTGTTTGTGTGTTCGTGTGTTCGTGTGTTCGTGTGTTCGTGTGTTCGTGTTTTCGTGTGTTCGTGTGTTCGTGTGTTGGTGTGCTCGTGTGTTCGTGTGTTCGTGTGTTCGTGTGTTCGTGTGTTCGTGTGTTTGTGTGTTCGTGTGTTCGTGTGTTCGTGTGTTCTCGTGTTCATGTGTTTGTGTGTTCGAGCGTTCGTGCGTTTGTGCGTCCGTGCGTTCGTGCAGTCGTGCGTTCGTGCGTTCGTGCGTTGGTGCGTTCGTGCGTTCGTGCGTTCGTGCGTTCGTGCGTTCATGTGTTCGTGTGTTCGTGTGTTCGTGTGTTCATGTGTTCGTGTGTTCGTGTGTTCGTGTGTTCACGTGTTTGTGTGTCTAGTTTCCGTGTGTTCGTGTGTTTGTGTGTCGTGTGTTCGTGTGTTCGTGTGTTCGTGTGTTTGTGTGTTCGTGTGCTCGTGTGTTCGTGTGTTCGTGTGTTCGTGTGTTCGTGTGTTCGTGTGTTCGTGTGTTCGTGTGTTCGTGCGTTCGTGTGTTCGTGTGTTCGTGTGTTCGTGTGCGTTCGTACGTTAGAACGTTCGTGCGTTCGTGCGTTCGTGTTTTATGCGTTCGTGCGTTCGTGTGTTCGTGTGTTCCTGTGTTCGTGTGTTCGTGTGTTCGTGTGTTCGTGTGTTCGTGTCTTCGTGTGTTCGTGTGATCGTGTGTTCCAGAGTTCGTGTGTTCGTGTGTTCGTATTTTCGTGTGTTTAAGTGTTCGTGTGTTCGTGTGTTCGTGTGTTCGTGTGTTTGTGCGTTCGTGTGTTCGTGCGTTCGTGCGTTCGTGCGTTCGTGCGTTCGTGCGTTCGTGCGTTCATGCGTTCGTGCGTTCCCGCGTTCGTGAGTTCGAGCGTTCGTGCGTTCGTGCGTTCGTATGTTAGAACGTTCGTGCGTTCGTGCGTTCGTGTTTCATGCGTTCGTGCGTTCGTGTGTTCGTGTGTTCCTGTGTTCGTGTGTTCGTGTGTTCGTGTGTTTGTGTGTTCGTGAGTTCGTGTGTTCGTGTGTTCGTGTGTTCGTGTGTTCGTGTGTTCGTGTGTTCGTGTGTTCGTGTGTTCGTATGTTCGTGTGTTCGTGTGTTCGTGTGCTCGTGTGTTCGTGTGTTCGTGTGTTCGTGTGTTCGTGTGTTCGTGTGTTCGTGTGTTCGTGTGTTCGTGCGTTCGTGCGTTCGTGCGTTCGTGCGTTCGTGCGTTCGTGCGTTCGTGCAGTCGTGCGTTCGTGCGTTCGTGCGATGGTGCGTTCGTGCGTTCTCGCGTTCGTGCGTTCATGTGTTCGTGTGTTCTTGTGTTCGTGTGTTCGTGTGTTCGTGTGTTCACGTGTTTATGTGTCTAGTTTTCCTGTGTTCGTGTGTTTGTATGTCGTGTGTTCGTGTGTTCGTCTGCTCGTGTGTTCGTGTGTTCGTGTGTTCGTGTGTTCGTGTGTTTGTGTGTTCGTGTGTTCGTGTGTTCGTGTGTTCGTGTGTTCGTGTATTCGTGCGTTCGTGCGTTTGTCTGTTTGTATGTTCGTGTGTTCGTGTGGTCGTGTGTTCGTGTGTTCGTGTGTTCGTGTGTTTGTGTGTTCGTGTGCTCGTGTGTTCGTGTGTTCGTGTGTTCGCGTGTTCCTGTTTCGAGTGTTCGTGTGTTCGTGTGTTTGTGTGTCGTGTTTTCGTGTGTTCGTGTGTTCGTGTGTTCGTGTGTTTGTGTGTTCGTGTGTTCGTGTGTTTGTGTGTTCGTGTGTTCGTGTGTTCGTGTGTTCGTGTGTTCGTGTGTTGGTGTGTTCGTGTGTTCGTGTGTTCGTGTGTTCGGGTGTTCGTGTGTTCGTGTGTTCACGTGTTTGTGTGTCTAGTTTTCGTGTGTTCGTGTGTTTGTGTGTCGTGTGTTCGTGTGTTCGTGTGCTCGTGTGTTCGTGTGTTCGTGTGTTCGTGTGTTTGTGTGTTCGTGTGCTCGTGTGTTCGTGTGTTCGTGTGTTCGCGTGTTCCTGTTTCGAGTGTTCGTGTGTTCGTGTGTTCGTGTGTTCGTGTGTTTGTGTGTTCGTGTGTTCGTGTGTTCGCGTGTTTCTGTTTCGAGTGTTCGTGTGTTCGTGTGTTCGTGTGTTCGTATTTTCGTGTGTTTAAGTGTTCGTGTGTTCGTGTGTTCGTGTGTTCGTGTTTGTGTGTTCGTGTGTTCGTGTGTTCGTGTGTTCGTGTGTTCGTGTGTTCGTGTGTTCGTGTGTTCGTGTGTTCGTGTGTTCGGGTGTCCGTGTGTTCGTGTGTTCGTGTGTTCGTGTGTTCGCGTGTTTCTGTTTCGTGTGTTCGTGTGTTCGTGTGTTCGTGTATTCGTGTGTTCATGTGTTCGTGTGTTCGTGTGTTCGTGTGTTCGCGTGTTCGTGTGTTCGTGTGTTCGTGTGTTCGTGTGTTCGTGTGTTCGTGTGTTCGTGTCTTCGTGTGTTCGTGTGATCGTGTGTTCGTGAGTTCGTGTGTTCGTGTGTTCGTATTTTTGTGTGTTTAAGTGTTCGTGTGTTCGTGTGTTCGTGTGTTCGTGTGTTTGTGTGTTCGTGTGTTCGTGCGTTCGTGCGTTCGTGCGTTCGTGCGTTCGTGCGTTCGTGCGTTCGTGCGTCCATGCGTTCGTGCGTTCCCGCGTTCGTGAGTTCGAGCGTTCGTGCGTTCGTGCGTTCGTACGTTAAAACGTTCGTGCGTTCGTGCGTTCGTGCGTTCGTGCGGTCGTGCGTTCGTGTGTTCGTGTGTTCGTGTGTTCCTGTGTTCCTGTGTTCGTGTGTTCGTGTGTTCGTGTGTTCCTGTGTTCGTGTGTTTGTGTGTGCATGTGTTCGTCCGTTCATGCGTTCGTGCGTTCGTGCCTCCGTGCGTTCGTGCGTTCGTGCGTTCGTGTTTTCGTATGTTTGTGTGTTTGTGTGTTCGTGTGTTCGCGTGTTCGTGTTTTCGTGTGCTCATGTGCTCGTGTGTTCGTGTATTCGCGTGTTCGTGTGATCGTGCGTTCGTGCGTTCGTGCGTTCGTGTATTCGTGGGTTCGTGTGTTCGTGTGTTCGTGCGTTTGTGTGTTCGTGTGTTTGTGTGTTTGTGTGTTCATGTGTTTCTTTGTTTATGTGTTTGTGTGCCCGTGTGTTTGTGTGTTCGTGTGTTCGTGCGTTCGTGTATTCGTGTGTTCGTGGGTTCGTGTGTTCGTCCGTTCATGCGTTCGTGCATTCGTTCGTTCGTGCGTTCGTGCGTTCATGCGTTCGTGCGTTCGTGCGTTCGTGTGTTCGTTTGTCCGTGTGTTCGTGTGTTCGTGTGTTCGTGTGTTCGTGTGTTCGCGTGTTTGTGTCTTCGTGTGATCTTGCGTTCTCAAGTTCGTGTGTTCGTGTGTTTGCGTGTTCATGTGTTTGATTGTTCATGTGTTCGTGTGTTCGTGTGGATGTGTGTTCATGGGTTTGTGTGATCGTGTGTTCGTGCGTTCGTGTATTCGTGTATTCGTGTGTTCGTGTGTTCGTGTGTTCGTGTGTTCGTGTGTTCGTGTGTTCGTATTTTCGTGTGTTTAAGTGTTCGTGTGTTCGTGTGTTCGTGTGTTCGTGTGTTCGTGTGTCTTGTGTTCGTGTGTTCGTATGTTCGTGTGTTCGTGTGTTCGTGTGTTTGTGTGTTCGTGTGTTCGTGTGTTCGTGTGTTCGTGTGTTCGTGTTTTCGTGTGTTCGTGTGTTCGTGTGTTGGTGTGCTCGTGTGTTCGTGTGTTCGTGTGTTCGTGTGTTTGTGTGTTCGTGTGTTCGTGTGTTCGTGTGTTCTCGTGTTCATGTGTTTGTGTGTTCGAGCGTTCGTGCGTTTGTGCGTCCGTGCGTTCGTGCGTTCGTGCAGTCGTGCGTTCGTGCGTTCGTGCGTTGGTGCGTTCGTGCGTTCGTGCGTTCGTGCGTTCGTGCGTTCATGTGTTCGTGTGTTCGTGTGTTCGTGTGTTCATGTGTTCGTGTGTTCGTGTGTTCGTGTGTTCACGTGTTTGTGTGTCTAGTTTCCGTGTGTTCGTGTGTTTGTGTGTCGTGTGTTCGTGTGTTCGTGTGTTCGTGTGTTTGTGTGTTCGTGTGCTCGTGTGTTTGTGTGTTCGTGTGTTCGTGTGTTCGTGCGTTCGTGTATTCGTGTATTCGTGTGTTCGTGTGTTCGTGTGTTCGTGTGTTCGTGTGTTCGTGTGTTCGTGTGTTCGTGTGTTCGTGTGTTCGTGTGTTCGTGTGTTCGTGTGTTCGTGTGCGTTCGTACGTTAGAACGTTCGTACGTTCGTGTTTCATGCGTTCGTGCGTTCGTGTGTTCGTGTGTTCCTGTGTTCGTGTGTTCGTGTGTTCGTGTGTTCGTGTGTTCGTGTCTTCGTGTGTTCGTGTGATCGTGTGTTCGTGAGTTCGTGTGTTCGTGTGTTCGTGTGTTCGTATTTTCGTGTGTTTAAGTGTTCGTGTGTTCGTGTGTTCGTGTGTTCGTGTGTTTGTGTGTTCGTGTGTTCGTGCGTTCGTGCGTTCGTGCGTTCGTGCGTTCGTGCGTTCATGCGTTCGTGCGTTCCCGCGTTCGTGAGTTCGAGCGTTCGCGCGTTCGTGCGTTCGTACGTTAGAACGTTCGTGCGTTCGTGCGTTCGTGCGTTCGTGTTTCATGCGTTCGTGCGTTCGTGTGTTCGTGTGTTCCTGTGTTCGTGTGTTCGTGTGTTCGTGTGTTTGTGTGTTCGTGAGTTCGTGTGTTCGTGTGTTCGTGTGTTCGTGTGTTCGTGTGTTCGTGTGTTCGTGTGTTCGTGTGTTCGTATGTTCGTGTGTTCGTGTGTTCGTGTGCTCGTGTGTTCGTGTGTTCGTGTGTTCGTGTGTTCGTGTGTTCGTGTGTTCGTGTGTTCGTGTGTTCGTGCGTTCGTGCGTTCGTGCGTTCGTGCGTTCGTGCGTTCGTGCAGTCGTGCGTTCGTGCGTTCGTGCGATGGTGCGTTCGTGCGTTCTCGCGTTCGTGCGTTCATGTGTTCGTGTGTTCTTGTGTTCGTGTGTTCACGTGTTTGTGTGTCTAGTTTTCCTGTGTTCGTGTGTTTGTATGTCGTGTGTTCGTGTGTTCGTCTGCTCGTGTGTTCGTGTGTTCGTGTGTTCGTGTGTTCGTGTGTTTGTGTGCTCGTGTGTTCGTGTGTTCGTGTGTTCGTGTGTTCGTGTATTCGTGCGTTCGTGCGTTTGTCTGTTTGTATGTTCGTGTGTTCGTGTGGTCGTGTGTTCGTGTGTTCGTGTGTTCGTGTGTTTGTGTGTTCGTGTGCTCGTGTGTTCGTGTGTTCGTGCGTTCGCGTGTTCCTGTTTCGAGTGTTCGTGTGTTCTCGTGTTTGTGTGTCGTGTTTTCGTGTGTTCGTGTGCTCGTGTGTTCGTGTGTTCGTGTGTTTGTGTGTTCGTGTGTTCGTGTGTTTGTGTGTTCGTGTTTTCGTGTGTTCGTGTGTTCGTGTGTTCGTGTGTTGGTGTGTTCGTGTGTTCGTGTGTTCGTGTGTTCGGGTGTTCGTGTGTTCGTGTGTTCACGTGTTTGTGTGTCTAGTTTTCGTGTGTTCGTGTGTTTGTGTGTCGTGTGTTCGTGTGTTCGTGTGCTCGTGTGTTCGTGTGTTCGTGTGTTCGTGTGTTTGTGTGTTCGTGTGTTCGTGTGTTTGTGTGTTCGTGTGTTCGTGTGTTCGTGTGGTCGTGTGTTCGTGTGTTCGTGTGTTCGTGTATTCGTGTGTCCGTGAGTTTGTGTGTTCGTGTGTTCGTGTGTTCGTGTGTTCATGTGTTCGTGTGTTCGTGTGTTTGTGTGTTCGTGTGTTCGTGTGTTCGTGTGTTCGTGTAATCGTGTATTCGTGCGTTCGTGCGTTTGTCTGTTTGTATGTTCGTGTGTTCGTGTGGTCGTGTGTTCGTGTGTTCGTGTGTTCGTGTGTTTGTGTGTTCGTGTGCTCGTGTGTTCGTGTGTTCGTGTGTTCGCGTGTTCCTGTTTCGAGTGTTCGTGTGTTCGTGTGTTCGTGTGTTCGTGTGCTCGTGTGTTCGTGTGTTCGTGTATTCGTGTGTTCGTGTGTTCGTGTATTCGTGTGCTCGTGCGTATGTGTGTTCGTTTGTTTGTGTGTTCGTGTGTTTGTGCGTTCGTGCGGTATTGTGTTCGTGTGTCGTGTGTCGTGTGTTCGTGTGTTCGTGTGTTCGTGTGTTCGTGTGTTCATGTGCTCGTGTGTTCGTGTGTTCGTGTGTTTGTGTTCTCGTGTGTTTTTTTGCTCGGCTGTTGTAGTGTTCCTGTGTTCGTGTGTTCGTGTGTTCGTGTGTTCGTGTGTTCGTGTTTTCGTGTGTTCGTGTGTTCGTGTGTTCGTGTGTTCGTGTGTTCGTGTGTTCGTGTGTTCGTGTGTTCGTGTGTTCGTGTGTTCGTGTGTTCGTGTGTTCGTGTGTTCGTGTGTCCGTGTATTCGTGTGTTCGTGAGTTTGTGTGTTCGTGTGTTCGTGCTTTCGTGTGTTCGTGTGTTCGTGTGTTTGTGTGTTCGTGTGTTCGTGTGTTCGTGTGTTCGTGTGTTCGTGTGTTCGTGTGTTCGTGCGTTCGTGTGTTCGTGTGTTCGTGTGTTCGTGTGTTCGTGTGTTCGTGTGTTCGTGTGTTCGTGTGTTCGTGTGTTCGTGTGTTCGTGTGTTCGTGTGTCCGTGTATTCGTGTGTTCGTGAGTTTGTGTGTTCTTGTGTTCGTGCTTTCGTGTGTTCGTGTGTTCGTGTGTTTGTGTGTTCGTGTGTTCGTGTGTTCGTGTGTTCGTGTGTTCGTGTGTTCGTGTGTTCGTGTGTTCGTGTGTTCGTGTGTTCGTGTGTTCGTGTGTTCGTGTGTTCGTGTGTTCGTGTGTTCGTGTGTTCGTGTGTTCGTGTGTTCGTGTGTTCGTGTGTTTGTGTGTTCGTGTGTTCGTGTGTTTGTGTGGTCGTGTGTTCGTGTGTTCGTGTATTCGTGTGTCCGTGAGTTTGTGTGTTCGTGTGTTCGTGTGTTCGTGTGTTCATGTGTTCGTGTGTTCGTGTGTTCGTGTGTTTGTGTGTTCGTGTGTTCGTGTGTTCGTGTGTTCGTGTAATCGTGTATTCGTGCGTTCGTGCGTTTGTCTGTTTGTATGTTCGTGTGTTCGTGTGTTCGTGTGTTCGTGTGTTCGTGTGTTCGTGTGTTCGTGTGTTCGTGTGTTCGTGTGTTCGTGTGTTCGTGTGTTCGTGTATTCGTGTGTTCGTGTGTTCGTGTGTTCGTGTGTTCGTGTGTTCGTGTGTTCGTGTGTTCGTGTGTTCGTGTGTTCGTGTGTTCGTGTGTTCGTGTGTTCGTGTGTTCGTGTGTTCGTGTGTTAGTGTGTCCGTGAGTTCGTGTGTTCGTGTGTTCGTGTGTTCGTGTGTTCGTGCGTTCGTGCGTTCGTGCGTTCTTGGGTTCGTGTGTCGTGTGTCTTGTGTTCGTGTGTTTGTGTTTTCGTGTGTTCGTGTGTTCGTCTGTTCGTGTGTTCGTGTGTTCGTGTGTTCGTGTGTTCGTGTGGTCGTGTGTTCGTGTGTTCGTGTGTTCGTGTGTTGGTGTGCTCTTGTGTTCGTGCGTTCATGTGTTCGTGTGTCCGTGTGTTCGTGTGTTCGTGTGTTCGTGTGTTCGTGTGTTCGTGTGTTCGTGTGTTCACGTGTTTGTGTGTCTAGTTTTCGTGTGTTCGTGTGTTTGTGTGTCGTGTGTTCGTGTGTTCGTGTGCTCGTGTGTTCGTTTGTTCGTGTGTTTGTGTGTTCGTGTGTTCGTGTGTTTGTGTGTTCGTGTGTTCGTGTGTTCGTGTGTTCGTGTGTTGGTGTGTTCGTGTATTCGTGTGTTCGTGTGTTCGTGTGTTCTCGTGTTCATGTGTTCGTGTGTTTGGGCGTTCGTGCGTTCGTGCTTTCGTGCGTTCGTGCGTTCGTGCGTTCGTGCGTTCGTGCGTTCGTGCGTTCGTGCGTTCGTGCAGTCGTGCGTTCGTGCGTTCGTGCGATGGTGCGTTCGTGCGTTCTCGCGTTCGTGCGTTCATGTGTTCGTGTGTTCGTGTGTTCGTGTGTTCATGTGCTCGTGTGTTCGTGTGTTCGTGTGTTTGTGTTCTCGTGTGTTTTTTTGCTCGGCTGTTGTAGTGTTCCTGTGTTCGTGTGTTCGTATGTTCGTGTTTTCGTTTGTTCGTGTGTTTGTGTGTTCGTGTGTTTGTGTGTTCGTGTGTTCGTGTGTTCGTGTGTTCGTGTGTTCGTGTGTTCGTGTGTTCGTGTGTTCGTGTGTCCGTGTATTCGTGTGTTCGTGAGTTTGTGTGTTCGTGTGTTCGTGCTTTCGTGTGTTCGTGTGTTCGTGTGTTTGTGTGTTCGTGTGTTCGTGTGTTTGTGTGTTCGTGTGTTCGTGTGTTCGTGTGTTCGTGCGTTCGTGTGTTCGTGTGTTCGTGTGTTCGTGTGTTCGTGTGTTCGTGTGTTCGTGTGTTCGTGTGTTCGTGTGTTCGTGTGTTCGTGTGTTCGTGTGTTCGTGTGTCCGTGTATTCGTGTGTTCGTGAGTTTGTGTGTTCGTGTGTTCGTGCTTTCGTGTGTTCGTGTGTTCGTGTGTTTGTGTGTTCGTGTGTTCGTGTGTTCGTGTGTTCGTGTGTTCGTGTGTTCGTGTGTTCGTGTGTTCGTGTGTTCGTGTGTTCGTGTGTTCGTGTGTTCGTGTGTTCGTGTGTTCGTGTGTTCGTGTGTTCGTGTGTTCGTGTGTTCGTGTGTTCGTGTGTTCGTGTGTTCGTGTGTTCGTGTGTTCGTGTGTTTGTGTGTTCGTGTGTTCGTGTGTTTGTGTGGTCGTGTGTTCGTGTGTTCGTGTGTTCGTGTATTCGTGTGTCCGTGAGTTTGTGTGTTCGTGTGTTCGTGTGTTCGTGTGTTCATGTGTTCGTGTGTTCGTGTGTTTGTGTGTTCGTGTGTTCGTGTGTTCGTGTGTTCGTGTAATCGTGTATTCGTGCGTTCGTGCGTTTGTCTGTTTGTATGTTCGTGTGTTCGTGTGGTCGTGTGTTCGTGTGCTCGTCTGTTCGTGTGTTTGTGTGTTCGTGTGCTCGTGTGTTCGTGTGTTCGTGTGTTCGCGTGTTCCTGTTTCGAGTGTTCGTGTGTTCGTGTGTTCGTGTGTTCGTGTGCTCGTGTGTTCGTGTGTTCGTGTATTCGTGTGTTCGTGTGTTCGTGTATTCGTGTGCTCGTGCGTATGTGTGTTCGTTTGTTTGTGTGTTCGTGTGTTTGTGCGTTCGTGCGGTATTGTGTTCGTGTGTCGTGTGTCGTGTGTTCGTGTGTTCGTGTGTTCGTGTGTTCGTGTGTTCATGTGCTCGTGTGTTCGTGTGTTCGTGTGTTTGTGTTCTCGTGTGTTTTTTTGCTCGGCTGTTGTAGTGTTCCTGTGTTCGTGTGTTCGTGTGTTCGTGTGTTCGTGTGTTCGTATTTTCGTGTGTTCGTGTGTTCGTGTGTTCGTGTGTTCGTGTGTTCGTGTGTTCGTGTGTTCTCGTGTTCGTGTGTTCGTGTGTTCGTGTGTTCGTGTGTTCGTGTGTCCGTGTATTCGTGTGTTCGTGAGTTTGTGTGTTCGTGTGTTCGTGCTTTCGTGTGTTCGTGTGTTCGTGTGTTTGTGTGTTCGTGTGTTCGTGTGTTCGTGTGTTCGTGTGTTCGTGTGTTCGTGTGTTCGTGCGTTCGTGTGTTCGTGTGTTCGTGTGTTCGTGTGTTCGTGTGTTGGTGTGTTCGTGTGTTCGTGTGTTCGTGTGTTCGTGTGTTCGTGTGTTCGTGTGTCCGTGTATTCGTGTGTTCGTGAGTTTGTGTGTTCGTGTGTTCGTGCTTTCGTGTGTTCGTGTGTTCGTGTGTTTGTGTGTTCATGTGTTCGTGTGTTCGTGTGTTCGTGTGTTCGTGTGTTCGTGTGTTCGTGTGTTCGTGTGTTCGTGTGTTCGTGTGTTCGTGTGTTCGTGTGTTCGTGTGTTCGTGTGTTCGTGTGTTCGTGTGTTCGTGTGTTCGTGTGTTCGTGTGTTCGTGTGTTCGTGTGTTCGTGTGTTCGTGTGTTCGTGTGTTCGTGTGTTCGTGTGATCGTGTGTTCGTGTGTTCGTGTGTTCGTGTGTTCGTGTGTTAGTGTGTCCGTGAGTTCGTGTGTTCGTGTGTTCGTGTGTTCGTGTGTTCGTGTGTTCGTGTGTTCGTGTGTTCGTGTGTTCGTGTGTTCGTGCGTTCGTGCGTTCGTGCGTTCTTGGGTTCGTGTGTCGTGTGTCTTGTGTTCGTGTGTTTGTGTTTTCGTGTGTTCGTGTGTTCGTCTGTTCGTGTGTTCGTGTGTTCGTGTGTTCGTGTGTTCGTGTGGTCGTGTGTTCGTGTGTTCGTGTGTTCGTGTGTTGGTGTGCTCGTGTGTTCGTGCGTTCATGTGTTCGTGTGTCCGTGTGTTCGTGTGTTCGTGTGTTCGTGTGTTCGTGTGTTCGTGTGTTCACGTGTTTGTGTGTCTAGTTTTCGTGTGTTCGTGTGTTTGTGTGTCGTGTGTTCGTGTGTTCGTGTGCTCGTGTGTTCGTTTGTTCGTGTGTTTGTGTGTTCGTGTGTTCGTGTGTTTGTGTGTTCGTGTGTTCGTGTGTTCGTGTGTTCGTGTGTTGGTGTGTTCGTGTATTCGTGTGTTCGTGTGTTCGTGTGTTCTCGTGTTCATGTGTTCGTGTGTTCGGGCGTTCGTGCGTTCGTGCGTTCGGTCGTTCGTGCGTTCGTGCGTTCGTGCGTTCGTGCGTTCGTGCGTTCGTGCGTTCGTGCAGTCGTGCGTTCGTGCGTTCGTGCGATGGTGCGTTCGTGCGTTCTCGCGTTCGTGCGTTCATGTGTTCGTGTGTTCTTGTGTTCGTGTGTTCGTGTGTTCGTGTGTTCACGTGTTTGTGTGTCTAGTTTTCCTGTGTTCGTGTGTTTGTATGTCGTGTGTTCGTGTGTTCGTCTGCTCGTGTGTTCGTGTGTTCGTGTGTTCGTGTGTTTGTGTGTTCGTGTGTTCGTGTGTTCGTGTGTTCGTGTGTTCGTGTATTCGTGCGTTCGTGCGTTTGTCTGTTTGTATGTTCGTGTGTTCGTGTGGTCGTGTGTTCGTGTGTTCGTGTGTTCGTGTGTTTGTGTGTTCGTGTGCTCGTGTGTTCGTGTGTTCGTGTGTTCGCGTGTTCCTGTTTCGAGTGTTCGTGTGTTCGTGTGTTTGTGTGTCGTGTTTTCGTGTGTTCGTGTGCTCGTGTGTTCGTGTGTTCGTGTGTTTGTGTGTTCGTGTGTTCGTGTGTTTGTCCGTTCGTGTGTTCGTGTGTTCGTGTGTTCGTGTGTTCGTGTGTTGGTGTGTTCGTGTGTTCGTGTGTTCGTGTGTTCGGGTGTTCGTGTGTTCGTGTGTTCACGTGTTTGTGTGTCTAGTTTTCGTGTGTTCGTGTGTTTGTGTGTCGTGTGTTCGTGTGTTCGTGTGTTCGTGTGTTCGTGTGTTTGTGTGTTCGTGTGTTCGTGTGTTTGTGTGTTCGTGTGTTCGTGTGTTCGTGTGGTCGTGTGTTCGTGTGTTCGTGTGTTCGTGTATTCGTGTGTCCGTGAGTTTGTGTGTTCGTGTGTTCGTGTGTTCGTGTGTTCGTGTGTTCGTGTGTTCGTGCGTTCGTGCGTTCGTGCGTTCTTGGGTTCGTGTGTCGTGTGTCTTGTGTTCGTGTGTTTGTGTGTTCGTGTTTTCGTGTGTTCGTCTGTTCGTGTGTTCGTGTGTTCGTGTGTTCGTGTGTTCGTGTGTTCGTGTGGTCGTGTGTTCGTTTGTTCGTGTGTTCGTGTGTTCGTGTGCTCGTGTGTTCGTGCGTTCATGTGTTCGTGTGTTCGTGTGTTCCTGTGTTCGTGTGTTCGTGTGTTCACGTGTTTGTGTGTCTAGTTTTCGTGTGTTCGTGTGTTTGTGTGTCGTGTTTCCGTGTGTTCGTGTGCTCGTGTGTTCGTGTGTTTGCGTGTTCGTGTGTTTGTGTGTTCGTGTCTTCGTGTGTTTGTGTGTTCGTGTGTTCGTGTGTTCGTGTGTTTGTGTGTTCGTGTGTTGGTGTGTTCGTGTATTCGTGCGTTCGTGCGTTTGTCTGGTTGTGTGTTCGTGTGTTCGTGCTTTCGTGTGTTCGTGTGTTCGTGTGTTTGTGTGTTCGTGTGTTCGTGTGTTCGTGTGTTCGTGTGTTCGTGTGTTCGTGTGTTCGTGTGTTCGTGTGTTCGTGTGTTCGTGTGTTCGTGTGTTCGTGTGTTCGTGTGTTCGTGTGTTCGTGTGTTCGTGTGTTCGTGTGTTCGTGTGTTCGTGTGTTCGTGTGTTCGTGTGTTAGTGTGCCCGTGTGTTCGTGTGTTCGTGTGTTTGTGTGTTCGTGCGTTCGTGCGTTCGTGCGTTCTTGGGTTCGTGTGTCGTGTGTCTTATGTTCGTGTGTTTGTGTGTTCGTGTGTTCGTGTGTTCGTCTGTTCGTGTGTTCGCGTGTTCCTGTTTCGAGTGTTCGTGTGTTCGTGTGTTCGTGTGTTCGTGTGCTCGTGTGTTCGTGTGTTCGTGTATTCGTGTGCTCGTGCGTTCGTGTGTTTGTGTGTTCGTGAGTTTGTGCGTTCGTGTGTCGTGTGTCGTGTGTTCGTGTGTTCGTGTGTTCGTGTGTTCGTGTGTTCGTGCGTTCGTGTATTCGTGTATTCGTGTGTTCGTGTGTTCGTGTGTTCGTGTGTTCGTGTGTTCGTGTGTTCGTATTTTCGTGTGTTTAAGTGTTCGTGTGTTCGTGTGTTCGTGTGTTCGTGTGTTCGTCTGTTCGTGTGTTCGTTTGTTCGTGTGTTCGTGTGTTCGTGTGTTCGTGTGTTCGTGTGTTCGTGTGTTCGTGTGTTCGTGTGTTCGTGTGTTCGTGTGTTCGTGTGTTCGTGTGTTCGTGTGTTCGTGTGTTCGTGTGTTCGTGTGTTCGTGTGTTCGTGTGTTCGTGCGTTCGTGCGATCGTGCGTTCTTGAGTTCGTGTGTCGTGTGTCTTGTGTTCGTGTGTTTGTGTGTTCATGTGTTCAAGTGTTCGTGTGTTCGTGTGTTTGTGTGTTCGTGTGTTCGTGTGTTCGTGTGTTCGTGTGTTCGTGTGTTCGTGTGTTCGTGTGTTCGTGTTTTCGTGTGTTCGTGTTTTCGTGTGTTCGTGTTTTCGTGTGTTCGTGTGTGCGTGTGTTGGTGTGCTCGTGTGTTCGTGTTTGTGTGTTCGTGTGTTTGTCTGTTCTCGTGTTCATGTGCTTGTGTGTTCGGGCGTTCGTGCGTTTGTGCGTTCGTGCGTTCGTGCGTTCGTGCGTTCGTGCAGTCGTGCGTTCGTGCGTTCATGCGTTGGTGCGTTCGTGCGTTCATGTGTTCGTGTTTTCGTGTGTTCGTGTGTTCGTGTGTTCGTGTGTTCGTGTGTTCACGTGTTTGTGTGTCTAGTTTTCGTGTGTTCGTGTGTTTGTGTGTCGTGTGTTCGTGTGTTCGTGTGCTCGTGTGTTGGTGTGTTCGTGTGTTTGTGTGTTCGTGTGTTCGTGTGTTTGTGTGTTCGTGTGTTCGTGTGTTCGTGCTTTCGTGTGTTCGTGTGTTCGTGTGTTTGTGTGTTCGTGTGTTCGTGTGTTCGTGTGTTCGTGTGTTCGTGTGTTCGTGTGTTCGTGTGTTCGTGTGTTCGTGTGTTCGTGTGTTCGTGTGTTCGTGTGTTCGTGTGTTCGTGTTTTCGTGTGTTCGTGTGTTCGTGTGTTCGTGTGTTCGTGTGTTAGTGTGGCCGTGTGTTCGTGTGTTCGTGTGTAAGTGTGTCCGTGTGTTCGTGTGTTCGTGTGTTCGTGTGTTCGTGCGTTCGTGCGTTCGTGCGTTCTTGAGTTCATGTGTCGTGTGTCTTGTGTTCGTGTGTTCGTGTGTTCGTGTGTTCGTGTGTTCGTGTGTTCGTGTGTTCGTGTGTTCGTGTGTTCGTGTGTTCGTGTGCTTGTGTGTTCGTGTGTTCGTGTGTTCGTGTGTTCGTGTGTTCGTGTGTTCTCGTGTTCATGTGTTCGTGTGTTCGGGCGTTCGTGCGTTCGTGCGTTCGTGCGTTCGTGCGTTCGTGCGTTCGTGCAGTCGTGCAGTCGTGGGTTCGTGCGTTCGTGCGATGGTGCGTTCGTGCGTTCTCGCGTTCGTGCGTTCATGTGTTCGTGTGTTTTTGTGTTCGTGTGTTCGTGTGTTCGTGTGTTCACATGTCTAGTTTTCCTGTGTTCGTGTGTTTGTATGTCGTGTGTTCGTGTGTTCGTCTGCTCGTGTGTTCATGTGTTCGTGTGTTCGTGTGTTCGTGTCTTTGTGTGTTCGTGTGTTCGTGTGTTCGTGTGTTCGTGTGTTCGTGTATTCGTGCGTTCGTGCGTTTGTCTGTTTGTATGTTCGTGTGTTCGTGTGGTCGTGTGTTCGTGTGTTCGTGTGTTCGTGTGTTCGTGTGTTTGTGTGTCGTGTTTCCGTGTGTTCGTGTGCTCGTGTGTTCGTGTGTTCGTGTGTTCGTGTGTTTGTGTGTTCGTGTCTTCGTGTGTTTGTGTGTTCGTGTGTTCGTGTGTTTGTGTGTTCGTGTGTTCGTGTGTTGGTGTGTTCGTGTATTCGTGCGTTCGTGCGTTTGTCTGGTTGTGTGTTCGTGTGTTCGTGCTTTCGTGTGTTCGTGTGTTCGTGTGTTTGTGTGTTCGTGTGTTCGTGTGTTCGTGTGTTCGTGTGTTCGTGTGTTCGTGTGTTCGTGTGTTCGTGTGTTCGTGTGTTCGTGTGTTCGTGTGTTCGTGTGTTCGTGTGTTCGTGTGTTCGTGTGTTCGTGTGTTCGTGTGTTCGTGTGTTCGTGTGTTCGTGTGTTCGTGTGTTCGTGTGTTAGTGTGTCCGTGTGTTCGTGTGTTCGTGTGTTCGTGTGTTCGTGCGTTCGTGCGTTCGTGCGTTCTTGGGTTCGTGTGTCGTGTGTCTTATGTTCGTGTGTTTGTGTGTTCGTGTGTTCGTCTGTTCGTGTGTTCGCGTGTTCCTGTTTCGAGTGTTCGTGTGTTCGTGTGTTCGTGTGTTCGTGTGCTCGTGTGTTCGTGTGTTCGTGTATTCGTGTGCTCGTGCGTTCGTGTGTTTGTGTGTTCGTGAGTTTGTGCGTTCGTGTGTCGTGTGTCGTGTGTTCGTGTGTTCGTGTGTTCGTGTGTTCGTGTGTTCGTGCGTTCGTGTATTCGTGTATTCGTGTGTTCGTGTGTTCGTGTGTTCGTGTGTTCGTGTGTTCGTGTGTTCGTACGTTAGAACGTTCGTGCGTTCGTGCGTTCGTGTTTCATGCGTTCGTGCGTTCGTGTGTTCGTGTGTTCCTGTGTTCGTGTGTTCGTGTGTTCGTGTGTTTGTGTGTTCGTGAGTTCGTGTGTTCGTGTGTTCGTGTGTTCGTGTGTTCGTGTGTTCGTGTGTTCGTGTGTTCGTGTGTTCGTATGTTCGTGTGTTCGTGTGTTCGTGTGCTCGTGTGTTCGTGTGTTCGTGTGTTCGTGTGTTCGTGTGTTCGTGTGTTCGTGTGTTCGTGTGTTCGTGCGTTCGTGCGTTCGTGCGTTCGTGCGTTCGTGCGTTCGTGCAGTCGTGCGTTCGTGCGTTCGTGCGATGGTGCGTTCGTGCGTTCTCGCGTTCGTGCGTTCATGTGTTCGTGTGTTCTTGTATTCGTGTGTTCGTGTGTTCGTGTGTTCACGTGTTTGTGTGTCTAGTTTTCCTGTGTTCGTGTGTTTGTATGTCGTGTGTTCGTGTGTTCGTCTGCTCGTGTGTTCGTGTGTTCGTGTGTTCGTGTGTTCGTGTGTTTGTGTGTTCGTGTGTTCGTGTGTTCGTGTGTTCGTGTGTTCGTGTATTCGTGCGTTCGTGCGTTTGTCTGTTTGTATGTTCGTGTGTTCGTGTGGTCGTGTGTTCGTGTGTTCGTGTGTTCGTGTGTTCGTGTGTTTGTGTGTTCGTGTGCTCGTGTGTTCGTGTGTTCGTGTGTTCGCGTGTTCCTGTTTCGAGTGTTCGTGTGTTCGTGTGTTTGTGTGTCGTGTTTTCGTGTGTTCGTGTGCTCGTGTGTTCGTGTGTTCGTGTGTTTGTGTGTTCGTGTGTTCGTGTGTTTGTGTGTTCGTGTGTTCGTGTGTTCGTGTGTTCGTGTGTTCGTGTGTTGGTGTGTTCGTGTGTTCGTGTGTTCGTGTGTTCGGGTGTTCGTGTGTTCGTGTGTTCACGTGTTTGTGTGTCTAGTTTTCGTGTGTTCGTGTGTTTGTGTGTCGTGTGTTCGTGTGTTCGTGTGCTCGTGTGTTCGTGTGTTCGTGTGTTCGTGTGTTTGTGTGTTCGTGTGCTCGTGTGTTCGTGTGTTCGTGTGTTCGCGTGTTCCTGTTTCGAGTGTTCGTGTGTTCGTGTGTTCGTGTGTTCGTGTGCTCGTGTGTTCGTGTGTTCGTGTATTCGTGTGTTCGTGTGTTCGTGTATTCGTGTGCTCGTGCGTATGTGTGTTCGTTTGTTTGTGTGTTCGTGTGTTTGTGCGTTCGTGCGGTATTGTGTTCGTGTGTTCGTGTGTTCGTGTGTTTGTGTGTTCGTGTGTTCGTGTGTTCGCGTGTTTCTGTTTCGAGTGTTCGTGTGTTCGTGTGTTCGTGTGTTCGTATTTTCGTGTGTTTAAGTGTTCGTGTGTTCGTGTGTTCGTGTGTTCGTGTGTTCGTGTGTTCGTGTGTTCGTGTGTTCGTGTGTTCGTGTGTTCGTGTGTTCGTGTGTTCGTGTGTTCGTGTGTTCGTGTGTTCGTGTGTTCGTGTGTTCGGGTGTCCGTGTGTTTGTGTGTTCGTGTGTTCGTGTGTTCGTGTGTTCGTGTGTTCGTGTGTTCGTGTGTTCGTGTGTTCGTGTGTTCGTGTATTCGTGTGTTCATGTGTTCGTGTGTTCGTGTGTTCGCGTGTTCGTGTGTTCGTGTGTTCGTGTGTTCGTGTGTTCGTGTGTTCGTGTGTTCGTGTGTTCGTGTCTTCGTGTGTTCGTGTGATCGTGTGTTCGTGAGTTCGTGTGTTCGTGTGTTCGTATTTTTGTGTGTTTAAGTGTTCGTGTGTTCGTGTGTTCGTGTGTTCGTGTGTTTGTGTGTTCGTGTGTTCGTGCGTTCGTGCGTTCGTGCGTTCGTGCGTTCGTGCGTTCGTGCGTCCATGCGTTCGTGCGTTCCCGCGTTCGTGAGTTCGAGCGTTCGTGCGTTCGTGCGTTCGTACGTTAGAACGTTCGTGCGTTCGTGCGTTCGTGCGTTCGTGCGGTCGTGCGTTCGTGTGTTCGTGTGTTCGTGTGTTCCTGTGTTCCTGTGTTCGTGTGTTCGTGTGTTCGTGTGTTCCTGTGTTCGTGTGTTTGTGTGTGCATGTGTTCGTCCGTTCATGCGTTCGTGCGTTCGTGCCTCCGTGCGTTCGTGCGTTCGTGCGTTCGTGTTTTCGTATGTTTGTGTGTTTGTGTGTTCGTGTGTTCGCGTGTTCGTGTTTTCGTGTGCTCATGTGCTCGTGTGTTCGTGTGTTCGCGTGTTCGTGTGATCGTGCGTTCGTGCGTTCGTGCGTTCGTGTATTCGTGGGTTCGTGTGTTCGTGTGTTCGTGCGTTTGTGTGTTCGTGTGTTTGTGTGTTTGTGTGTTCATGTGTTTCTTTGTTTATGTGTTTGTGTGCCCGTGTGTTTGTGTGTTCGTGTGTTCGTGCGTTCGTGTATTCGTGTGTTCGTGGGTTCGTGTGTTCGTCCGTTCATGCGTTCGTGCATTCGTTCGTTCGTGCGTTCGTGCGTTCATGCGTTCGTGCGTTCGTGTGTTCGTTTGTCCGTGTGTTCGTGTGTTCGTGTGTTCGTGTGTTCGTGTGTTCGTGTGTTTGTGTCTTCGTGTGATCTTGCGTTCTCAAGTTCGTGTGTTCGTGTGTTTGCGTGTTCATGTGTTTGATTGTTCATGTGTTCGTGTGTTCGTGTGGATGTGTGTTCATGGGTTTGTGTGATCGTGTGTTCGTGCGTTCGTGTATTCGTGTATTCGTGTGTTCGTGTGTTCGTGTGTTCGTGTGTTCGTGTGTTCGTGTGTTCGTATTTTCGTGTGTTTAAGTGTTCGTGTGTTCGTGTGTTCGTGTGTTCGTGTGTTCGTGTGTCTTGTGTTCGTGTGTTCGTATGTTCGTGTGTTCGTGTGTTCGTGTGTTTGTGTGTTCGTGTGTTCATGTGTTCGTGTGTTCGTGTTTTCGTGTGTTCGTGTGTTCGTGTGTTGGTGTACTCGTGTGTTCGTGTGTTCGTGTGTTTGTGTGTTCGTGTGTTCGTGTGTTCGTGTGTTCTCGTGTTCGTGTGTTCGTGTGTTCGTGTGTTTGTGTGTTCGTGTGCTCGTGTGTTTGTGTGTTCGTGTGTTCGTGTGTTCGTGCGTTCGTGTATTCGTGTATTCGTGTGTTCGTGTGTTCGTGTGTTTGTGTGTTCGTGTGTTCGTGTGTTCGTGTGTTCGTGTGTTCGTGTGTTCGTGTGTTCGTGTGTTCGTGTGTTCGTGTGCGTTCGTACGTTAGAACGTTCGTGCGTTCGTGCGTTCGTGTTTCATGCGTTCGTGCGTTCGTGTGTTCGTGTGTTCCTGTGTTCGTGTGTTCGTGTGTTCGTGTGTTCGTGTGTTCGTGTGTTCGTGTCTTCGTGTGTTCGTGTGATCGTGTGTTCGTGAGTTCGTGTGTTCGTGTGTTCGTATTTTCGTGTGTTTAAGTGTTCGTGTGTTCGTGTGTTCGTGTGTTCGTGTGTTTGTGTGTTCGTGTGTTCGTGCGTTCGTGCGTTCGTGCGTTCGTGCGTTCGTGCGTTCATGCGTTCGTGCGTTCCCGCGTTCGTAAGTTCGAGCGTTCGTGCGTTCGTGCGTTCGTACGTTAGAACGTTCGTGCGTTCGTGCGTTCGTGCGTTCGTGTTTCATGCGTTCGTGCGTTCGTGTGTTCGTGTGTTCCTGTGTTCGTGTGTTCGTGTGTTCGTGTGTTTGTGTGTTCGTGAGTTCGTGTGTTCGTGTGTTCGTGTGTTCGTGTGTTCGTGTGTTCGTGTGTTCGTGTGTTCGTGTGTTCGTATGTTCGTGTGTTCGTGTGTTCGTGTGCTCGTGTGTTCGTGTGTTCGTGTGTTCGTGTGTTCGTGTGTTCGTGTGTTCGTGTGTTCGTGTGTTCGTGCGTTCGTGCGTTCGTGCGTTCGTGCGTTCGTGCGTTCGTGCAGTCGTGCGTTCGTGCGTTCGTGCGATGGTGCGTTCGTGCGTTCTCGCGTTCATGCGTTCATGTGTTCGTGTGTTCTTGTGTTCGTGTGTTCGTGTGTTCGTGTGTTCACGTGTTTGTGTGTCTAGTTTTCCTGTGTTCGTGTGTTTGTATGTCGTGTGTTCGTGTGTTCGTCTGCTCGTGTGTTCGTGTGTTCGTGTGTTCGTGTGTTCGTGTGTTTGTGTGTTCGTGTGTTCGTGTGTTCGTGTGTTCGTGTGTTCGTGTATTCGTGCGTTCGTGCGTTTGTCTGTTTGTATGTTCGTGTGTTCGTGTGGTCGTGTGTTCGTGTGTTCGTGTGTTCGTGTGTTTGTGTGTTCGTGTGCTCGTGTGTTCGTGTGTTCGTGTGTTCGCGTGTTCCTGTTTCGAGTGTTCGTGTGTTCTCGTGTTTGTGTGTCGTGTTTTCGTGTGTTCGTGTGCTCGTGTGTTCGTGTGTTCGTGTGTTTGTGTGTTCGTGTGTTCGTGTGTTTGTGTGTTCGTGTGTTCGTGTGTTCGTGTGTTCGTGTGTTCGTGTGTTGGTGTGTTCGTGTGTTCGTGTGTTCGTGTGTTCGGGTGTTCGTGTGTTCGTGTGTTCACGTGTTTGTGTGTCTAGTTTTCGTGTGTTCGTGTGTTTGTGTGTCGTGTGTTCGTGTGTTCGTGTGCTCGTGTGTTCGTGTGTTCGTGTGTTCGTGTGTTTGTGTGTTCGTGTGTTCGTGTGTTTGTGTGTTCGTGTGTTCGTGTGTTCGTGTGGTCGTGTGTTCGTGTGTTCGTGTGTTCGTGTATTCGTGTGTCCGTGAGTTTGTGTGTTCGTGTGTTCGTGTGTTCGTGTGTTCATGTGTTCGTGTGTTCGTGTGTTTGTGTGTTCGTGTGTTCGTGTGTTCGTGTGTTCGTGTAATCGTGTATTCGTGCGTTCGTGCGTTTGTCTGTTTGTATGTTCGTGTGTTCGTGTGGTCGTGTGTTCGTGTGTTCGTGTGTTCGTGTGTTTGTGTGTTCGTGTGCTCGTGTGTTCGTGTGTTCGTGTGTTCGCGTGTTCCTGTTTCGAGTGTTCGTGTGTTCGTGTGTTCGTGTGTTCGTGTGCTCGTGTGTTCGTGTGTTCGTGTATTCGTGTGTTCGTGTGTTCGTGTATTCGTGTGCTCGTGCGTATGTGTGTTCGTTTGTTTGTGTGTTCGTGTGTTTGTGCGTTCGTGCGGTATTGTGTTCGTGTGTCGTGTGTCGTGTGTTCGTGTGTTCGTGTGTTCGTGTGTTCGTGTGTTCATGTGCTCGTGTGTTCGTGTGTTCGTGTGTTTGTGTTCTCGTGTGTTTTTTTGCTCGGCTGTTGTAGTGTTCCTGTGTTCGTGTGTTCGTGTGTTCGTGTGTTCGTGTGTTCGTGTTTTCGTGTGTTCGTGTGTTCGTGTGTTCGTGTGTTCGTGTGTTCGTGTGTTCGTGTGTTCGTGTGTTCGTGTGTTCGTGTGTCCGTGTATTCGTCTGTTCGTGAGTTTGTGTGTTCGTGTGTTCGTGCTTTCGTGTGTTCGTGTGTTCGTGTGTTTGTGTGTTCGTGTGTTCGTGTGTTCGTGTGTTCGTGTGTTCGTGTGTTCGTGTGTTCGTGTGTTCGTGCGTTCGTGTGTTCGTGTGTTCGTGTGTTCGTGTGTTCGTGTGTTCGTGTGTTCGTGTGTTCGTGTGTTCGTGTGTTCGTGTGTTCGTGTGTTCGTGTGTTCGTGTGTCCGTGTATTCGTGTGTTCGTGAGTTTGTGTGTTCGTGTGTTCGTGCTTTCGTGTGTTCGTGTGTTCGTGTGTTTGTGTGTTCGTGTGTTCGTGTGTTCGTGTGTTCGTGTGTTCGTGTGTTCGTGTGTTCGTGTGTTCGTGTGTTCGTGTGTTCGTGTGTTCGTGTGTTCGTGTGTTCGTGTGTTCGTGTGTTCGTGTGTTCGTGTGTTCGTGTGTTCGTGTGTTCGTGTGTTCGTGTGTTCGTGTGTTTGTGTGTTCGTGTGTTCGTGTGTTTGTGTGGTCGTGTGTTCGTGTGTTCGTGTGTTCGTGTATTCGTGTGTCCGTGAGTTTGTGTGTTCGTGTGTTCGTGTGTTCGTGTGTTCATGTGTTCGTGTGTTCGTGTGTTTGTGTGTTCGTGTGTTCGTGTGTTCGTGTGTTCGTGTAATCGTGTATTCGTGCGTTCGTGCGTTTGTCTGTTTGTATGTTCGTGTGTTCGTGTGGTCGTGTGTTCGTGTGCTCGTGTGTTCGTGTGTTTGTGTGTTCGTGTGCTCGTGTGTTCGTGTGTTCGTGTGTTCGCGTGTTCCTGTTTCGAGTGTTCGTGTGTTCGTGTGTTCGTGTGTTCGTGTGCTCGTGTGTTCGTGTGTTCGTGTATTCGTGTGTTCGTGTGTTCGTGTATTCGTGTGCTCGTGCGTATGTGTGTTCGTTTGTTTGTGTGTTCGTGTGTTTGTGCGTTCGTGCGGTATTGTGTTCGTGTGTCGTGTGTCGTGTGTTCGTGTGTTCGTGTGTTCGTGTGTTCGTGTGTTCGTGTGTTCATGTGCTCGTGTGTTCGTGTGTTCGTGTGTTTGTGTTCTCGTGTGTTTTTTTGCTCGGCTGTTGTAGTGTTCCTGTGTTCGTGTGTTCGTGTGTTCGTGTGTTCGTGTGTTCGTGTTTTCGTGTGTTCGTGTGTTCGTGTGTTCGTGTGTTCGTGTGTTCGTGTGTTCGTGTGTTCGTGTGTTCTCGTGTTCGTGTGTTCGTGTGTTCGTGTGTTCGTGTGTCCGTGTATTCGTGTGTTCGTGAGTTTGTGTGTTCGTGTGTTCGTGCTTTCGTGTGTTCGTGTGTTCGTGTGTTTGTGTGTTCGTGTGTTCGTGTGTTCGTGTGTTCGTGTGTTCGTGTGTTCGTGTGTTCGTGCGTTCGTGTGTTCGTGTGTTCGTGTGTTCGTGTGTTCGTGTGTTCGTGTGTTCGTGTGTTCGTGTGTTCGTGTGTTCGTGTGTTCGTGTGTTCGTGTGTCCGTGTATTCGTGTGTTCGTGAGTTTGTGTGTTCGTGTGTTCGTGCTTTCGTGTGTTCGTGTGTTCGTGTGTTTGTGTGTTCGTGTGTTCGTGTGTTCGTGTGTTCGTGTGTTCGTGTGTTCGTGTGTTCGTGTGTTCGTGTGTTCGTGTGTTCGTGTGTTCGTGTGTTCGTGTGTTCGTGTGTTCGTGTGTTCGTGTGTTCGTGTGTTCGTGTGTTCGTGTGTTCGTGTGTTCGTGTGTTCGTGTGTTCGTGTGTTCGTGTGTTCGTGTGTTCGTGTGTTAGTGTGCCCGTGAGTTCGTGTGTCCGTGTGTTCGTGTGTTCGTGTGTTCGTGTGTTCGTGTGTTCGTGTGTTCGTGTGTTCGTGTGTTCGTGTGTTCGTGTGTTCGTGCGTTCGTGCGTTCGTGCGTTCTTGGGTTCGTGTGTCGTGTGTCTTGTGTTCGTGTGTTTGTGTTTTCGTGTGTTCGTGTGTTCGTCTGTTCGTGTGTTCGTGTGTTCGTGTGTTCGTGTGTTCGTGTGGTCGTGTGTTCGTGTGTTCGTGTGTTTGTGTGTTGGTGTGCTCGTGTGTTCGTGCGTTCATGTGTTCGTGTGTCCGTGTGTTCGTGTGTTCGTGTGTTCGTGTGTTCGTGTGTTCGTGTGTTCGTGTGTTCGTGTGTTCGTGTGCTCGTGTGTTCGTTTGTTCGTGTGTTTGTGTGTTCGTGTGTTCGTGTGTTTGTGTGTTCGTGTGTTCGTGTGTTCGTGTGTTCGTGTGTTGGTGTGTTCGTGTATTCGTGTGTTCGTGTGTTCGTGTGTTCTCGTGTTCATGTGTTCGTGTGTTCGGGCGTTCGTGCGTTCGTGCTTTCGTGCGTTCGTGCGTTCGTGCGTTCGTGCGTTCGTGCGTTCGTGCGTTCGTGCGTTCGTGCAGTCGTGCGTTCGTGCGTTCGTGCGATGGTGCGTTCGTGCGTTCTCGCGTTCGTGCGTTCATGTGTTCGTGTGTTCGTGTGTTCGTGTGTTCATGTGCTCGTGTGTTCGTGTGTTCGTGTGTTTGTGTTCTCGTGTGTTTTTTTGCTCGGCTGTTGTAGTGTTCCTGTGTTCGTGTGTTCGTGTGTTCGTGTTTTCGTGTGTTCGTGTGTTCGTGTGTTCGTGTGTTCGTGTGTTCGTGTGTTCGTGTGTCCGTGTATTCGTGTGTTCGTGAGTTTGTGTGTTCGTGTGTTCGTGCTTTCGTGTGTTCGTGTGTTCGTGTGTTTGTGTGTTCGTGTGTTCGTGTGTTCGTGTGTTCGTGTGTTCATGTGTTCGTGTGTTCGTGCGTTCGTGTGTTCGTGTGTTCGTGTGTTCGTGTGTTCGTGTGTTCGTGTGTTCGTGTGTTCGTGTGTTCGTGTGTTCGTGTGTTCGTGTGTCCGTGTATTCGTGTGTTCGTGAGTTTGTGTGTTCGTGTGTTCGTGCTTTCGTGTGTTCGTGTGTTCGTGTGTTTGTGTGTTCGTGTGTTCGTGTGTTCGTGTGTTCGTGTGTTCGTGTGTTCGTGTGTTCGTGTGTTCGTGTGTTCGTGTGTTCGTGTGTTCGTGTGTTCGTGTGTTCGTGTGTTCGTGTGTTCGTGTGTTCGTGTGTTCGTGTGTTCGTGTGTTCGTGTGTTCGTGTGTTCGTGTGTTTGTGTGTTCGTGTGTTCGTGTGTTTGTGTGGTCGTGTGTTCGTGTGTTCATGTGTTCGTGTATTCGTGTGTCCGTGAGTTTGTGTGTTCGTGTGTTCGTGTGTTCGTGTGTTCATGTGTTCGTGTGTTCGTGTGTTTGTGTGTTCGTGTGTTCGTGTGTTCGTGTGTTCGTGTAATCGTGTATTCGTGCGTTCGTGCGTTTGTCTGTTTGTATGTTCGTGTGTTCGTGTGGTCGTGTGTTCGTGTGCTCGTGTGTTCGTGTGTTTGTGTGTTCGTGTGCTCGTGTGTTCGTGTGTTCGTGTGTTCGCGTGTTCCTGTTTCGAGTGTTCGTGTGTTCGTGTGTTCGTGTGTTCGTGTGCTCGTGTGTTCGTGTGTTCGTGTATTCGTGTGTTCGTGTGTTCGTGTATTCGTGTGCTCGTGCGTATGTGTGTTCGTTTGTTTGTGTGTTCGTGTGTTTGTGCGTTCGTGCGGTATTGTGTTCGTGTGTCGTGTGTCGTGTGTTTGTGTGTTCGTGTGTTCGTGTGTTCGTGTGTTCATGTGCTCGTGTGTTCGTGTGTTCGTGTGTTTGTGTTCTCGTGTGTTTTTTTGCTCGGCTGTTGTAGTGTTCCTGTGTTCGTGTGTTCGTGTGTTCGTGTTTTCGTGTGTTCGTGTGTTCGTGTGTTCGTGTGTTCGTGTGTTCGTGTGTTCGTGTGTTCTCGTGTTCGTGTGTTCGTGTGTTCGTGTGTTCGTGTGTCCGTGTATTCGTGTGTTCGTGAGTTTGTGTGTTCGTGTGTTCGTGCTTTCGTGTGTTCGTGTGTTCGTGTGTTTGTGTGTTCGTGTGTTCGTGTGTTCGTGTGTTCGTGTGTTCGTGTGTTCGTGTGTTCGTGCGTTCGTGTGTTCGTGTGTTCGTGTGTTCGTGTGTTCGTGTGTTCGTGTGTTCGTGTGTTCGTGTGTTCGTGTGTTCGTGTGTTCGTGTGTTCGTGTGTCCGTGTATTCGTGTGTTCGTGAGTTTGTGTGTTCGTGTGTTCGTGCTTTCGTGTGTTCGTGTGTTCGTGTGTTTGTGTGTTCATGTGTTCGTGTGTTCGTGTGTTCGTGTGTTCGTGTGTTCGTGTGTTCGTGTGTTCGTGTGTTCGTGTGTTCGTGTGTTCGTGTGTTCGTGTGTTCGTGTGTTCGTGTGTTCGTGTGTTCGTGTGTTCGTGTGTTCGTGTGTTCGTGTGTTCGTGTGTTCGTGTGTTCGTGTGTTCGTGTGTTCGTGTGTTCGTGTGTTCGTGTGTTAGTGTGTCCGTGAGTTCGTGTGTTCGTGTGTTCGTGTGTTCGTGTGTTCGTGTGTTCGTGTGTTCGTGTGTTCGTGTGTTCGTGCGTTCGTGCGTTCGTGCGTTCTTGGGTTCGTGTGTCGTGTGTCTTGTGTTCGTGTGTTTGTGTTTTCGTGTGTTCGTGTGTTCGTCTGTTCGTGTGTTCGTGTGTTCGTGTGTTCGTGTGTTCGTGTGGTCGTGTGTTCGTGTGTTCGTGTGTTCGTGTGTTGGTGTGCTCGTGTGTTCGTGTGTTCGTGTGTTTGTGTGTTCGTGTGTTCGTGTGTTCGTGTGTTCGTGTGTTCATGTGTTCGTGTGTTCGTGCGTTCGTGTGTTCGTGTGTTCGTGTGTTCGTGTGTTCGTGTGTTCGTGTGTTCGTGTGTTCGTGTGTTCGTGTGTTCGTGTGTTCGTGTGTCCGTGTATTCGTGTGTTCGTGAGTTTGTGTGTTCGTGTGTTCGTGCTTTCGTGTGTTCGTGTGTTCGTGTGTTTGTGTGTTCGTGTGTTCGTGTGTTCGTGTGTTCGTGTGTTCGTGTGTTCGTGTGTTCGTGTGTTCGTGTGTTCGTGTGTTCGTGTGTTCGTGTGTTCGTGTGTTTGTGTGTTCGTGTGTTCGTGTGTTCGTGTGTTCGTGTGTTCGTGTGTTCGTGTGTTCGTGTGTTCGTGTGTTCGTGTGTTTGTGTGTTCGTGTGTTCGTGTGTTTGTGTGGTCGTGTGTTCGTGTGTTCGTGTGTTCGTGTATTCGTGTGTCCGTGAGTTTGTGTGTTCGTGTGTTCGTGTGTTCGTGTGTTCATGTGTTCGTGTGTTCGTGTGTTTGTGTGTTCGTGTGTTCGTGTGTTCGTGTGTTCGTGTAATCGTGTATTCGTGCGTTCGTGCGTTTGTCTGTTTGTATGTTCGTGTGTTCGTGTGGTCGTGTGTTCGTGTGCTCGTGTGTTCGTGTGTTTGTGTGTTCGTGTGCTCGTGTGTTCGTGTGTTCGTGTGTTCGCGTGTTCCTGTTTCGAGTGTTCGTGTGTTCGTGTGTTCGTGTGTTCGTGTGCTCGTGTGTTCGTGTGTTCGTGTATTCGTGTGTTCGTGTGTTCGTGTATTCGTGTGCTCGTGCGTATGTGTGTTCGTTTGTTTGTGTGTTCGTGTGTTTGTGCGTTCGTGCGGTATTGTGTTCGTGTGTCGTGTGTCGTGTGTTTGTGTGTTCGTGTGTTCGTGTGTTCGTGTGTTCATGTGCTCGTGTGTTCGTGTGTTCGTGTGTTTGTGTTCTCGTGTGTTTTTTTGCTCGGCTGTTGTAGTGTTCCTGTGTTCGTGTGTTCGTGTGTTCGTGTTTTCGTGTGTTCGTGTGTTCGTGTGTTCGTGTGTTCGTGTGTTCGTGTGTTCGTGTGTTCTCGTGTTCGTGTGTTCGTGTG
The DNA here is from genome assembly GCA_963971145.1 of Sussaba pulchella. Lineage (NCBI taxonomy): Eukaryota > Metazoa > Arthropoda > Insecta > Hymenoptera > Ichneumonidae > Sussaba > Sussaba pulchella. Next base: position 286,694 of record CAXAQZ010001141.1, on the reverse strand, counting down.
TTCGTGTGTTCGTGTGTCCGTGTATTCGTGTGTTCGTGAGTTTGTGTGTTCGTGTGTTCGTGCTTTCGTGTGTTCGTGTGTTCGTGTGTTTGTGTGTTCGTGTGTTCGTGTGTTCGTGTGTTCGTGTGTTCGTGTGTTCGTGTGTTCGTGCGTTCGTGTGTTCGTGTGTTCGTGTGTTCGTGTGTTCGTGTGTTCGTGTGTTCGTGTGTTCGTGTGTTCGTGTGTTCGTGTGTTCGTGTGTTCGTGTGTTCGTGTGTCCGTGTATTCGTGTGTTCGTGAGTTTGTGTGTTCGTGTGTTCGTGCTTTCGTGTGTTCGTGTGTTCGTGTGTTTGTGTGTTCATGTGTTCGTGTGTTCGTGTGTTCGTGTGTTCGTGTGTTCGTGTGTTCGTGTGTTCGTGTGTTCGTGTGTTCGTGTGTTCGTGTGTTCGTGTGTTCGTGTGTTCGTGTGTTCGTGTGTTCGTGTGTTCGTGTGTTCGTGTGTTCGTGTGTTCGTGTGTTCGTGTGTTCGTGTGTTCGTGTGTTCGTGTGTTCGTGTGTTAGTGTGTCCGTGAGTTCGTGTGTTCGTGTGTTCGTGTGTTCGTGTGTTCGTGTGTTCGTGTGTTCGTGTGTTCGTGCGTTCGTGCGTTCGTGCGTTCTTGGGTTCGTGTGTCGTGTGTCTTGTGTTCGTGTGTTTGTGTTTTCGTGTGTTCGTGTGTTCGTCTGTTCGTGTGTTCGTGTGTTCGTGTGTTCGTGTGTTCGTGTGGTCGTGTGTTCGTGTGTTCGTGTGTTCGTGTGTTGGTGTGCTCGTGTGTTCGTGCGTTCATGTGTTCGTGTGTCCGTGTGTTCGTGTGTTCGTGTGTTCGTGTGTTCGTGTGTTCGTGTGTTCGTGTGTTCGTGTGTTCACGTGTTTGTGTGTCTAGTTTTCGTGTGTTCGTGTGTTTGTGTGTCGTGTGTTCGTGTGTTCGTGTGCTCGTGTGTTCGTTTGTTCGTGTGTTTGTGTGTTCGTGTGTTCGTGTGTTTGTGTGTTCGTGTGTTCGTGTGTTCGTGTGTTCGTGTGTTGGTGTGTTCGTGTATTCGTGTGTTCGTGTGTTCGTGTGTTCTCGTGTTCATGTGTTCGTGTGTTCGGGCGTTCGTGCGTTCGTGCGTTCGTGCGTTCGTGCGTTCGTGCGTTCGTGCGTTCGTGCGTTCGTGCGTTCGTGCAGTCGTGCGTTCGTGCGTTCGTGCGATGGTGCGTTCGTGCGTTCTCGCGTTCGTGCGTTCATGTGTTCGTGTGTTCTTGTGTTCGTGTGTTCGTGTGTTCGTGTGTTCACGTGTTTGTGTGTCTAGTTTTCCTGTGTTCGTGTGTTTGTATGTCGTGTGTTCGTGTGTTCGTCTGCTCGTGTGTTCGTGTGTTCGTGTGTTCGTGTGTTTGTGTGTTCGTGTGTTCGTGTGTTCGTGTGTTCGTGTGTTCGTGTATTCGTGCGTTCGTGCGTTTGTCTGTTTGTATGTTCGTGTGTTCGTGTGGTCGTGTGTTCGTGTGTTCGTGTGTTCGTGTGTTTGTGTGTTCGTGTGCTCGTGTGTTCGTGTGTTCGTGTGTTCGCGTGTTCCTGTTTCGAGTGTTCGTGTGTTCGTGTGTTTGTGTGTCGTGTTTCCGTGTGTTCGTGTGCTCGTGTGTTCGTGTGTTCGTGTGTTTGTGTGTTCGTGTGTTCGTGTGTTTGTGTGTTCGTGTGTTCGTGTGTTCGTGTGTTCGTGTGTTCGTGTGTTGGTGTGTTCGTGTGTTCGTGTGTTCGTGTGTTCGGGTGTTCGTGTGTTCGTGTGTTCACGTGTTTGTGTGTCTAGTTTTCGTGTGTTCGTGTGTTTGTGTGTCGTGTGTTCGTGTGTTCGTGTGTTCGTGTGTTTGTGTGTTCGTGTGTTCGTGTGTTTGTGTGTTCGTGTGTTCGTGTGTTCGTGTGGTCGTGTGTTCGTGTGTTCGTGTGTTCGTGTATTCGTGTGTCCGTGAGTTTGTGTGTTCGTGTGTTCGTGTGTTCGTGTGTTCGTGTGTTCGTGTGTTCGTGCGTTCGTGCGTTCGTGCGTTCTTGGGTTCGTGTGTCGTGTGTCTTGTGTTCGTGTGTTTGTGTGTTCGTGTTTTCGTGTGTTCGTCTGTTCGTGTGTTCGTGTGTTCGTGTGTTCGTGTGTTCGTGTGTTCGTGTGGTCGTGTGTTCGTTTGTTCGTGTGTTCGTGTGTTCGTGTGCTCGTGTGTTCGTGCGTTCATGTGTTCGTGTGTTCGTGTGTTCCTGTGTTCGTGTGTTCGTGTGTTCACGTGTTTGTGTGTCTAGTTTTCGTGTGTTCGTGTGTTTGTGTGTCGTGTTTCCGTGTGTTCGTGTGCTCGTGTGTTCGTGTGTTCGTGTGTTCGTGTGTTTGTGTGTTCGTGTCTTCGTGTGTTTGTGTGTTCGTGTGTTCGTGTGTTCGTGTGTTTGTGTGTTCGTGTGTTGGTGTGTTCGTGTATTCGTGCGTTCGTGCGTTTGTCTGGTTGTGTGTTCGTGTGTTCGTGCTTTCGTGTGTTCGTGTGTTCGTGTGTTTGTGTGTTCGTGTGTTCGTGTGTTCGTGTGTTCGTGTGTTCGTGTGTTCGTGTGTTCGTGTGTTCGTGTGTTCGTGTGTTCGTGTGTTCGTGTGTTCGTGTGTTCGTGTGTTCGTGTGTTCGTGTGTTCGTGTGTTCGTGTGTTCGTGTGTTCGTGTGTTCGTGTGTTCGTGTGTTAGTGTGCCCGTGTGTTCGTGTGTTCGTGTGTTCGTGTGTTCGTGCGTTCGTGCGTTCGTGCGTTCTTGGGTTCGTGTGTCGTGTGTCTTATGTTCGTGTGTTTGTGTGTTCGTGTGTTCGTGTGTTCGTCTGTTCGTGTGTTCGCGTGTTCCTGTTTCGAGTGTTCGTGTGTTCGTGTGTTCGTGTGTTCGTGTGCTCGTGTGTTCGTGTGTTCGTGTATTCGTGTGCTCGTGCGTTCGTGTGTTTGTGTGTTCGTGAGTTTGTGCGTTCGTGTGTCGTGTGTCGTGTGTTCGTGTGTTCGTGTGTTCGTGTGTTCGTGTGTTCGTGCGTTCGTGTATTCGTGTATTCGTGTGTTCGTGTGTTCGTGTGTTCGTGTGTTCGTGTGTTCGTGTGTTCGTATTTTCGTGTGTTTAAGTGTTCGTGTGTTCGTGTGTTCGTGTGTTCGTGTGTTCGTCTGTTCGTGTGTTCGTTTGTTCGTGTGTTCGTGTGTTCGTGTGTTCGTGTGTTCGTGTGTTCGTGTGTTCGTGTGTTCGTGTGTTCGTGTGTTCGTGTGTTCGTGTGTTCGTGTGTTCGTGTGTTCGTGTGTTCGTGTGTTCGTGTGTTCGTGCGTTCGTGCGTTCGTGCGTTCTTGAGTTCGTGTGTCGTGTGTCTTGTGTTCGTGTGTTCGTGTGTTCATGTGTTCAAGTGTTCGTGTGTTCGTGTGTTTGTGTGTTCGTGTGTTCGTGTGTTCGTGTGTTCGTGTGTTCGTGTGTTCGTGTTTTCGTGTGTTCGTGTTTTCGTGTGTTCGTGTTTTCGTGTGTTCGTGTGTGCGTGTGTTGGTGTGCTCGTGTGTTCGTGTTTGTGTGTTCGTGTGTTTGTCTGTTCTCGTGTTCATGTGCTTGTGTGTTCGGGCGTTCGTGCGTTTGTGCGTTCGTGCGTTCGTGCGTTCGTGCGTTCGTGCAGTCGTGCGTTCGTGCGTTCATGCGTTGGTGCGTTCGTGCGTTCATGTGTTCGTGTTTTCGTGTGTTCGTGTGTTCGTGTGTTCACGTGTTTGTGTGTCTAGTTTTCGTGTGTTCGTGTGTTTGTGTGTCGTGTGTTCGTGTGTTCGTGTGCTCGTGTGTTCGTGTGTTCGTGTGTTTGTGTGTTCGTGTGTTCGTGTGTTTGTGTGTTCGTGTGTTCGTGTGTTCGTGCTTTCGTGTGTTCGTGTGTTCGTGTGTTTGTGTGTTCGTGTGTTCGTGTGTTCGTGTGTTCGTGTGTTCGTGTGTTCGTGTGTTCGTGTGTTCGTGTGTTCGTGTGTTCGTGTGTTCGTGTGTTCGTGTGTTCGTGTGTTCGTGTTTTCGTGTGTTCGTGTGTTCGTGTGTTCGTGTGTTCGTGTGTTAGTGTGGCCGTGTGTTCGTGTGTTCGTGTGTTAGTGTGTCCGTGTGTTCGTGTGTTCGTGTGTTCGTGTGTTCGTGCGTTCGTGCGTTCGTGCGTTCTTGAGTTCATGTGTCGTGTGTCTTGTGTTCGTGTGTTCGTGTGTTCGTGTGTTCGTGTGTTCGTGTGTTCGTGTGTTCGTGTGTTCGTGTGTTCGTGTGTTCGTGTGTTCGTGTGGTCGTGTGTTCGTGTGTTCGTGTGTTCGTGTGTTGGTGTGCTCGTGTGTTCGTGTCTTCGTGTGTTCGTGTGTTCGTGTGTTCGTGTGTTCTCGTGTTCATGTGTTCGTGTGTTCGGGCGGTATTGTGTTCGTGTGTCGTGTGTCGTGTGTTCGTGTGTTCGTGTGTTCGTGTGTTCGTGTGTTCATGTGCTCGTGTGTTCGTGTGTTCGTGTGTTGGTGTTCTCGTGTGTTTTTTTGCTCGGCTGTTGTAGTGTTCCTGTGTTCGTGTGTTCGTGTGTTCGTGTGTTCGTGTGTTCGTGTTTTCGTGTGTTCGTGTGTTCGTGTGTTCGTGTGTTCGTGTGTTCGTGTGTTCGTGTGTTCGTGTGTTCGTGTGTTCGTGTGTTCGTGTGTCCGTGTATTCGTGTGTTCGTGAGTTTGTGTGTTCGTGTGTTCGTGCTTTCGTGTGTTCGTGTGTTCGTGTGTTTGTGTGTTCGTGTGTTCGTGTGTTCGTGTGTTCGTGTGTTCGTGTGTTCGTGTGTTCGTGCGTTCGTGTGTTCGTGTGTTCGTGTGTTCGTGTGTTCGTGTGTTCGTGTGTTCGTGTGTTCGTGTGTTCGTGTGTTCGTGTGTTCGTGTGTTCGTGTGTCCGTGTATTCGTGTGTTCGTGAGTTTGTGTGTTCGTGTGTTCGTGCTTTCGTGTGTTCGTGTGTTCGTGTGTTTGTGTGTTCGTGTGTTCGTGTGTTCGTGTGTTCGTGTGTTCGTGTGTTCGTGTGTTCGTGTGTTCGTGTGTTCGTGTGTTCGTGTGTTCGTGTGTTCGTGTGTTCGTGTGTTCGTGTGTTCGTGTGTTCGTGTGTTCGTGTGTTCGTGTGTTCGTGTGTTCGTGTGTTTGTGTGTTCGTGTGTTCGTGTGTTTGTGTGGTCGTGTGTTCGTGTGTTCGTGTGTTCGTGTATTCGTGTGTCCGTGAGTTTGTGTGTTCGTGTGTTCGTGTGTTCGTGTGTTCATGTGTTCGTGTGTTCGTGTGTTGGTGTGTTCGTGTGTTCGTGTGTTCGTGTGTTCGTGTAATCGTGTATTCGTGCGTTCGTGCGTTTGTCTGTTTGTATGTTCGTGTGTTCGTGTGGTCGTGTGCTCGTGTGCTCGTGTGTTCGTGTGTTTGTGTGTTCGTGTGCTCGTGTGTTCGTGTGTTCGTGTGTTCGCGTGTTCCTGTTTCGAGTGTTCGTGTGTTCGTGTATTCGTGTGTACGTGAGTTTGTGTGTTCGTGTGTTCGTGTGTTCGTGTGTTCATGTGTTCGTGTGTTCGTGTGTTTGTGTGTTCGTGTGTTCGTGTGTTCGTGTGTTCGTGTAATCGTGTATTCGTGCGTTCGTGCGTTTGTCTGTTTGTATGTTCGTGTGTTCGTGTGGTCGTGTGTTCGTGTGCTCGTGTGTTCGTGTGTTTGTGTGTTCGTGTGCTCGTGTGTTCGTGTGTTCGTGTGTTCGCGTGTTCCTGTTTCGAGTGTTCGTGTGTTCGTGTGTTCGTGTGTTCGTGTGCTCGTGTGTTCGTGTGTTCGTGTATTCGTGTGTTCGTGTGTTCGTGTATTCGTGTGCTCGTGCGTATGTGTGTTCGTTTGTTTGTGTGTTCGTGTGTTTGTGCGTTCGTGCGGTATTGTGTTCGTGTGTCGTGTGTCGTGTGTTCGTGTGTTCGTGTGTTCGTGTGTTCGTGTGTTCATGTGCTCGTGTGTTCGTGTGTTCGTGTGTTTGTGTTCTCGTGTGTTTTTTTGCTCGGCTGTTGTAGTGTTCCTGTGTTCGTGTGTTCGTGTGTTCGTGTGTTCGTGTGTTCGTGTTTTCGTGTGTTCGTGTGTTCGTGTGTTCGTGTGTTCGTGTGTTCGTGTGTTCGTGTGTTCGTGTGTTCTCGTGTTCGTGTGTTCGTGTGTTCGTGTGTTCGTGTGTCCGTGTATTCGTGTGTTCGTGAGTTTGTGTGTTCGTGTGTTCGTGCTTTCGTGTGTTCGTGTGTTCGTGTGTTTGTGTGTTCGTGTGTTCGTGTGTTCGTGTGTTCGTGTGTTCGTGTGTTCGTGTGTTCGTGCGTTCGTGTGTTCGTGTGTTCGTGTGTTCGTGTGTTCGTGTGTTCGTGTGTTCGTGTGTTCGTGTGTTCGTGTGTTCGTGTGTTCGTGTGTTCGTGTGTCCGTGTATTCGTGTGTTCGTGAGTTTGTGTGTTCGTGTGTTCGTGCTTTCGTGTGTTCGTGTGTTCGTGTGTTTGTGTGTTCATGTGTTCGTGTGTTCGTGTGTTCGTGTGTTCGTGTGTTCGTGTGTTCGTGTGTTCGTGTGTTCGTGTGTTCGTGTGTTCGTGTGTTCGTGTGTTCGTGTGTTCGTGTGTTCCTGTGTTCGTGTGTTCGTGTGTTCGTGTGTTCGTGTGTTCGTGTGTTCGTGTGTTCGTGTGTTCGTGTGTTCGTGTGTTCGTGTGTTCGTGTGTTCGTGTGTTCGTGTGTTCGTGTGTTCTAGTGTTCGTGTGTTAGTGTGTCCGTGAGTTCGTGTGTTCGTGTGTTCGTGTGTTCGTGTGTTCGTGTGTTCGTGTGTTCGTGTGTTCGTGTGTTCGTGTGTTCGTGCGTTCGTGCGTTCGTGCGTTCTTGGGTTCGTGTGTCGTGTGTCTTGTGTTCGTGTGTTTGTGTTTCCGTGTGTTCGTGTGTTCGTCTGTTCGTGTGTTCGTGTGTTCGTGTGTTCGTGTGTTCGTGTGGTCGTGTGTTCGTGTGTTCGTGTGTTCGTGTGTTGGTGTGCTCGTGTGTTCGTGCGTTCATGTGTTCGTGTGTCCGTGTGTTCGTGTGTTCGTGTGTTCGTGTGTTCGTGTGTTCGTGTGTTCACGTGTTTGTGTGTCTAGTTTTCGTGTGTTCGTGTGTTTGTGTGTCGTGTGTTCGTGTGTTCGTGTGCTCGTGTGTTCGTTTGTTCGTGTGTTTGTGTGTTCGTGTGTTCGTGTGTTTGTGTGTTCGTGTGTTCGTGTGTTCGTGTGTTCGTGTGTTGGTGTGTTCGTGTATTCGTGTGTTCGTGTGTTCGTGTGTTCTCGTGTTCATGTGTTCGTGTGTTCGGGCGTTCGTGCGTTCGTGCGTTCGTGCGTTCGTGCGTTCGTGCGTTCGTGCGTTCGTGCGTTCGTGCGTTCGTGCGTTCGTGCAGTCGTGCGTTCGTGCGTTCGTGCGATGGTGCGTTCGTGCGTTCTCGCGTTCGTGCGTTCATGTGTTCGTGTGTTCTTGTGTTCGTGTGTTCGTGTGTTCGTGTGTTCACGTGTTTGTGTGTCTAGTTTTCCTGTGTTCGTGTGTTTGTATGTCGTGTGTTCGTGTGTTCGTCTGCTCGTGTGTTCGTGTGTTCGTGTGTTCGTGTGTTTGTGTGTTCGTGTGTTCGTGTGTTCGTGTGTTCGTGTGTTCGTGTGTTCGTGTATTCGTGCGTTCGTCCGTTTGTCTGTTTGTATGTTCGTGTGTTCGTGTGGTCGTGTGTTCGTGTGTTCGTGTGTTCGTGTGTTTGTGTGTTCGTGTGCTCGTGTGTTCGTGTGTTCGTGTGTTCGCGTGTTCCTGTTTCGAGTGTTCGTGTGTTCGTGTGTTTGTGTGTCGTGTTTTCGTGTGTTCGTGTGCTCGTGTGTTCGTGTGTTCGTGTGTTTGTGTGTTCGTGTGTTCGTGTGTTTGTGTGTTCGTGTGTTCGTGTGTTCGTGTGTTCGTGTGTTCGTGTGTTGGTGTGTTCGTGTGTTCGTGTGTTCGTGTGTTCGGGTGTTCGTGTGTTCGTGTGTTCACGTGTTTGTGTGTCTAGTTTTCGTGTGTTCGTGTGTTTGTGTGTCGTGTGTTCGTGTGTTCGTGTGTTCGTGTGTTCGTGTGTTTGTGTGTTCGTGTGTTCGTGTGTTTGTGTGTTCGTGTGTTCGTGTGTTCGTGTGGTCGTGTGTTCGTGTGTTCGTGTGTTCGTGTATTCGTGTGTCCGTGAGTTTGTGTGTTCGTGTGTTCGTGTGTTCGTGTGTTCGTGTGTTCGTGTGTTCGTGCGTTCGTGCGTTCGTGCGTTCTTGGGTTCGTGTGTCGTGTGTCTTGTGTTCGTGTGTTTGTGTGTTCGTGTTTTCGTGTGTTCGTCTGTTCGTGTGTTCGTGTGTTCGTGTGTTCGTGTGTTCGTGTGTTCGTGTGGTCGTGTGTTCGTTTGTTCGTGTGTTCGTGTGTTCGTGTGCTCGTGTGTTCGTGCGTTCATGTGTTCGTGTGTTCGTGTGTTCCTGTGTTCGTGTGTTCGTGTGTTCACGTGTTTGTGTGTCTAGTTTTCGTGTGTTCGTGTGTTTGTGTGTCGTGTTTCCGTGTGTTCGTGTGCTCGTGTATTCGTGTGTTCGTGTGTTCGTGTGTTTGTGTGTTCGTGTCTTCGTGTGTTTGTGTGTTCGTGTGTTCGTGTGTTTGTGTGTTCGTGTGTTGGTGTGTTCGTGTATTCGTGCGTTCGTGCGTTTGTCTGGTTGTGTGTTCGTGTGTTCGTGCTTTCGTGTGTTCGTGTGTTCGTGTGTTTGTGTGTTCGTGTGTTCGTGTGTTCGTGTGTTCGTGTGTTCGTGTGTTCGTGTGTTCGTGTGTTCGTGTGTTCGTGTTTGTGTGTTCGTGTGTTCGTGTGTTCGTGTGTTCGTGTGTTCGTGTGTTCGTGTGTTCGTGTGTTCGTGTGTTCGTGTGTTCGTGTGTTCGTGTGTTAGTGTGCCCGTGTGTTCGTGTGTTCGTGTGTTCGTGTGTTCGTGCGTTCGTGCGTTCGTGCGTTCTTGGGTTCGTGTGTCGTGTGTCTTATGTTCGTGTGTTTGTGTGTTCGTGTGTTCGTGTGTTCGTCTGTTCGTGTGTTCGCGTGTTCCTGTTTCGAGTGTTCGTGTGTTCGTGTGTTCGTGTGTTCGTGTGCTCGTGTGTTCGTGTGTTCGTGTATTCGTGTGCTCGTGCGTTCGTGTGTTTGTGTGTTCGTGAGTTTGTGCGTTCGTGTGTCGTGTGTCGTGTGTTCGTGTGTTCGTGTGTTCGTGTGTTCGTGTGTTCGTGCGTTCGTGTATTCGTGTATTCGTGTGTTCGTGTGTTCGTGTGTTCGTGTGTTCGTGTGTTCGTGTGTTCGTATTTTCGTGTGTTTAAGTGTTCGTGTGTTCGTGTGTTCGTGTGTTCGTGTGTTCGTCTGTTCGTGTGTTCGTTTGTTCGTGTGTTCGTGTGTTCGTGTGTTCGTGTGTTCGTGTGTTCGTGTGTTCGTGTGTTCGTGTGTTCGTGTGTTCGTGTGTTCGTGTGTTCGTGTGTTCGTGTGTTCGTGTGTTCGTGTGTTCGTGTGTTCGTGTGTTCGTGCGTTCGTGCGTTCGTGCGTTCTTGAGTTCGTGTGTCGTGTGTCTTGTGTTCGTGTGTTCGTGTGTTCATGTGTTCAAGTGTTCGTGTGTTCGTGTGTTTGTGTGTTCGTGTGTTCGTGTGTTCGTGTGTTCGTGTGTTCGTGTTTTCGTGTGTTCGTGTTTTCGTGTGTTCGTGTGTGCGTGTGTTGGTGTGCTCGTGTGTTCGTGTTTGTGTGTTCGTGTGTTTGTCTGTTCTCGTGTTCATGTGCTTGTGTGTTCGGGCGTTCGTGCGTTTGTGCGTTCGTGCGTTCGTGCGTTCGTGCGTTCGTGCAGTCGTGCGTTCGTGCGTTCATGCGTTGGTGCGTTCGTGCGTTCATGTGTTCGTGTTTTCGTGTGTTCGTGTGTTCGTGTGTTCGTGTGTTCGTGTGTTCACGTGTTTGTGTGTCTAGTTTTCGTGTGTTCGTGTGTTTGTGTGTCGTGTGTTCGTGTGTTCGTGTGCTCGTGTGTTCGTGTGTTCGTGTGTTTGTGTGTTCGTGTGTTCGTGTGTTTGTGTGTTCGTGTGTTCGTGTGTTCGTGTGTTCGTGCTTTCGTGTGTTCGTGTGTTCGTGTGTTTGTGTGTTCGTGTGTTCGTGTGTTCGTGTGTTCGTGTGTTCGTGTGTTCGTGTGTTCGTGTGTTCGTGTGTTCGTGTGTTCGTGTGTTCGTGTGTTCGTGTGTTCGTGTGTTCGTGTGTTCGTGTGTTCGTGTGTTCGTGTGTTCGTGTTTTCGTGTGTTCGTGTGTTCGTGTGTTCGTGTGTTCGTGTGTTAGTGTGGCCGTGTGTTCGTGTGTTCGTGTGTTAGTGTGTCCGTGTGTTCGTGTGTTCGTGTGTTCGTGTGTTCGTGCGTTCGTGCGTTCGTGCGTTCTTGAGTTCATGTGTCGTGTGTCTTGTGTTCGTGTGTTCGTGTGTTCGTGTGTTCGTGTGTTCGTGTGTTCGTGTGTTCGTGTGTTCGTGTGTTCGTGTGTTCGTGTGTTCGTGTGTTCGTGTGTTGGTGTGCTCGTGTGTTCGTGTCTTCGTGTGTTCGTGTGTTCGTGTGTTCGTGTGTTCTCGTGTTCATGTGTTCGTGTGTTCGGGCGTTCGTGCGTTCGTGCGTTCGTGCGTTCGTGCGTTCGTGCGTTCGTGCAGTCGTGGGTTCATGCGTTCGTGCGATGGTGCGTTCGTGCGTTCTCGCGTTCGTGCGTTCATGTGTTCGTGTGTTTTTGTGTTCGTGTGTTCGTGTGTTCGTGTGTTCACGTGTTTGTGTGTCTAGTTTTCCTGTGTTCGTGTGTTTGTATGTCGTGTGTTCGTGTGTTCGTCTGCTCGTGTGTTCATGTGTTCGTGTGTTCGTGTGTTCGTGTGTTTGTGTGTTCGTGTGTTCGTGTGTTCGTGTGTTCGTGTGTTCGTGTATTCGTGCGTTCGTGCGTTTGTCTGTTTGTATGTTCGTGTGTTCGCGTGGTCGTGTGTTCGTGTGTTCGTGTGTTCGTGTGTTTGTGTGTCGTGTTTCCGTGTGTTCGTGTGCTCGTGTGTTCGTGTGTTCGTGTGTTCGTGTGTTTGTGTGTTCGTGTCTTCGTGTGTTTGTGTGTTCGTGTGTTCGTGTGTTCGTGTGTTCGTGTGTTCGTGTGTTGGTGTGTTCGTGTATTCGTGCGTTCGTGCGTTTGTCTGGTTGTGTGTTCGTGTGTTCGTGCTTTCGTGTGTTCGTGTGTTCGTGTGTTTGTGTGTTCGTGTGTTCGTGTGTTCGTGTGTTCGTGTGTTCGTGTGTTCGTGTGTTCGTGTGTTCGTGTGTTCGTGTGTTCGTGTGTTCGTGTGTTCGTGTGTTCGTGTGTTCGTGTGTTCGTGTGTTCGTGTGTTCGTGTGTTCGTGTGTTCGTGTGTTTGTGTGTTCGTGTGTTCGTGTGTTAGTGTGTCCGTGTGTTCGTGTGTTCGTGTGTTCGTGTGTTCGTGCGTTCGTGCGTTCGTGCGTTCTTGGGTTCGTGTGTCGTGTGTCTTATGTTCGTGTGTTTGTGTGTTCGTGTGTTCGTCTGTTCGTGTGTTCGCGTGTTCCTGTTTCGAGTGTTCGTGTGTTCGTGTGTTCGTGTGTTCGTGTGCTCGTGTGTTCGTGTGTTCGTGTATTCGTGTGCTCGTGCGTTCGTGTGTTTGTGTGTTCGTGAGTTTGTGCGTTCGTGTGTCGTGTGTCGTGTGTTCGTGTGTTCGTGTGTTCGTGTGTTCGTGTGTTCGTGCGTTCGTGTATTCGTGTATTCGTGTGTTCGTGTGTTCGTGTGTTCGTGTGTTCGTGTGTTCGTGTGTTCGTGTGTTCGTATTTTCGTGTGTTTAAGTGTTCGTGTGTTCGTGTGTTCGTGTGTTCGTCTGTTCGTGTGTTCGTTTGTTCGTGTGTTCGTGTGTTCGTGTGTTCGTGTGTTCGTGTGTTCGTGTGTTCGTGTGTTCGTGTGTTCGTGTGTTCGTGTGTTCGTGTGTTCGTGTGTTCGTGTGTTCGTGTGTTCGTGTGTTCGTGTGTTCGTGTGTTCGTGTGTTCGTGTGTTCGTGCGTTCGTGCGTTCGTGCGTTCTTGAGTTCGTGTGTCGTGTGTCTTGTGTTCGTGTGTTCGTGTGTTCATGTGTTCAAGTGTTCGTGTGTTCGTGTGTTTGTGTGTTCGTGTGTTCGTGTGTTCGTGTGTTCGTGTGTTCGTGTGTTCGTGTTTTCGTGTGTTCGTGTTTTCGTGTGTTCGTGTGTGCGTGTGTTGGTGTGCTCGTGTGTTCGTGTTTGTGTGTTCGTGTGTTTGTCTGTTCTCGTGTTCATGTGCTTGTGTGTTCGGGCGTTCGTGCGTTTGTGCGTTCGTGCGTTCGTGCGTTCGTGCGTTCGTGCAGTCGTGCGTTCGTGCGTTCATGCGTTGGTGCGTTCGTGCGTTCATGTGTTCGTGTTTTCGTGTGTTCGTGTGTTCGTGTGTTCGTGTGTTCGTGTGTTTGTGTGTCGTGTGTTCGTGTGTTCGTGTGCTCGTGTGTTCGTGTGTTCGTGTGTTTGTGTGTTCGTGTGTTCGTGTGTTTGTGTGTTCGTGTGTTCGTGTGTTCGTGCTTTCGTGTGTTCGTGTGTTCGTGTGTTTGTGTGTTCGTGTGTTCGTGTGTTCGTGTGTTCGTGTGTTCGTGTGTTCGTGTGTTCGTGTGTTCGTGTGTTCGTGTGTTCGTGTGTTCGTGTGTTCGTGTGTTCGTGTGTTCGTGTTTTCGTGTGTTCGTGTGTTCGTGTGTTCGTGTGTTCGTGTGTTAGTGTGGCCGTGTGTTCGTGTGTTCGTGTGTTAGTGTGTCCGTGTGTTCGTGTGTTCGTGTGTTCGTGTGTTCGTGCGTTCGTGCGTTCGTGCGTTCTTGAGTTCATGTGTCGTGTGTCTTGTGTTCGTGTGTTCGTGTGTTCGTGTGTTCGTGTGTTCGTGTGTTCGTGTGTTCGTGTGTTCGTGTGTTCGTGTGTTCGTGTGTTCGTGTGGTCGTGTGTTCGTGTGTTCGTGTGTTCGTGTGTTGGTGTGCTCGTGTGTTCGTGTCTTCGTGTGTTCGTGTGTTCGTGTGTTCGTGTGTTCTCGTGTTCATGTGTTCGTGTGTTCGGGCCATCGTGCGTTCGTGCGTTCGTGCGTTCGTGCGTTCGTGCGTTCGTGCAGTCGTGGGTTCGTGCGTTCGTGCGATGGTGCGTTCGTGCGTTCTCGCGTTCGTGCGTTCATGTGTTCGTGTGTTTTTGTGTTCGTGTGTTCGTGTGTTCGTGTGTTCACGTGTTTGTGTGTCTAGTTTTCCTGTGTTCGTGTGTTTGTATGTCGTGTGTTCGTGTGTTCGTCTGCTCGTGTGTTCATGTGTTCGTGTGTTCGTGTGTTCGTGTGTTTGTGTGTTCGTGTGTTCGTGTGTTCGTGTGTTCGTGTGTTCGTGTATTCGTGCGTTCGTGCGTTTGTCTGTTTGTATGTTCGTGTGTTCGTGTGGTCGTGTGTTCGTGTGTTCGTGTGTTCGTGTGTTTGTGTGTTCGTGTGCTCGTGTGTTCGTGTGTTCGTGTGTTCGCGTGTTCCTGTTTCAAGTGTTCGTGTGTTCGTGTGTTCGTGTGTTCGTGTGCTTGTGTGTTCGTGTGTTCGTGTGTTCGTGTGTTCGTGTGTTCGTGTGTTCGTGTGTTCGTGTGTTCGTGTGTCCGTGTATTCGTGTGTTCGTGAGTTTGTGTGTTCGTGTGTTCGTGCTTTCGTGTGTTCGTGTGTTCGTGTGTTTGTGTGTTCGTGTGTTCGTGTGTTCGTGTGTTCGTGTGTTCGTGTGTTCGTGTGTTCGTGCGTTCGTGTGTTCGTGTGTTCGTGTGTTCGTGTGTTCGTGTGTTCGTGTGTTCGTGTGTTCGTGTGTTCGTGTGTTCGTGTGTTCGTGTGTTCGTGTGTTCGTGTGTTCGTGTGTCCGTGTATTCGTGTGTTCGTGAGTTTGTGTGTTCGTGTGTTCGTGCTTTCGTGTGTTCGTGTGTTCGTTTGTTTGTGTGTTCGTGTGTTCGTGTGTTCGTGTGTTCGTGTGTTCGTGTGTTCGTGTGTTCGTGTGTTCGTGTGTTCGTGTGTTCGTGTGTTCGTGTGTTCGTGTGTTCGTGTGTTCGTGTGTTCGTGTGTTCGTGTGTTCGTGTGTTCGTGTGTTCGTGTGTTCGTGTGTTCGTGTGTTCGTGTGTTCGTGTGTTCGCGTGTTCCTGTTTCGAGTGTTCGTGTGTTCGTATGTTTGTGTGTCGTGTTTTCATGTGTTCGTGTGCTCGTGTGTTCGTGTGTTCGTGTGTTCGTGTGTTTGTGTGTTCGTGTGTTCGTGTGTTTGTGTGTTCGTGTGTTCGTGTGTTCGTGTGTTCGTGTGTTCGTGTGTTGGTGTGTTCGTGTGTTCGTGTGTTCGTGTGTTCGGGTGTTCGTGTGTTCGTGTGTCTAGTTTTCGTGTGTTCGTGTGTTTGTGTGTCGTGTGTTCGTGTGTTCGTGTGCTCGTGTGTTCGTGTGGTCGTGTGTTCGTGTGTTCGTGTGTTCGTGTATTCGTGTGTCCGTGAGTTTGTGTGTTCGTGTGTTCGTGTGTTCGTGTGTTCGTGTGTTCGTGCGTTCGTGCCTTCGTGCGTTCTTGGGTTCGTGTGTCGTGTGTCTTGTGTTCGTGTGTTTGTGTGTTCGTTTTTTCGTGTGTTCGTCTGTTCGTGTGTTCGTGTGTTCGTGTGTTCGTGTGTTCGTGTGTTCGTGTGGTCGTGTGTTCGTTTGTTCGTGTGTTCGTGTGTTCGTGTGCTCGTGTGTTCGTGCGTTCATGTGTTCGTGTGTTCGTGTGTTCCTGTGTTCGTGTGTTCGTGTGTTCACGTGTTTGTGTGTCTAGTTTTCGTGTGTTCGTGTGTTTGTGTGTCGTGTTTCCGTGTGTTCGTGTGCTCGTGTGTTCGTGTGTTCGTGTGTTCGTGTGTTTGTGTGTTCGTGTGTTCGTGTGTTTGTGTGTTCGTGTGTTCGTGTGTTCGTGTGTTCGTGTGTTCGTGTGTTGGTGTGTTCGTGTATTCGTGCGTTCGTGCGTTTGTCTGGTTGTGTGTTCGTGTGTTCGTGCTTTCGTGTGTTCGTGTGTTCGTGTGTTCGTGTGTTCGTGTGTTCGTGTGTTAGTGTGTCCGTGTGTTCGTGTGTTCGTGTGTTCGTGTGTTCGTGTGTTCGTGTGTTCGTGCGTTCGTGCGTTCGTGCGTTCTTGGGTTCGTGTGTCGTGTGTCTTATGTTCGTGTGTTTGTGTGTTCGTGTGTTCGTCTGTTCGTGTGTTCGCGTGTTCCTGTTTCGAGTGTTCGTGTGTTCGTGTGTTCGTGTGTTCGTGTGCTCGTGTGTTCGTGTGTTCGTGTATTCGTGTGCTCGTGCGTTTGTGTGTTTGTGTGTTCGTGAGTTTGTGCGTTCGTGTGTCGTGTGTCGTGTGTTCGTGTGTTCGTGTGTTCGTGTGTTCGTGTGTTCGTGCGTTCGTGTATTCGTGTATTCGTGTGTTCGTGAGTTCGTGTGTTCGTGTGTTCGTGTGTTCGTGTGTTCGTGTGTTCGTGTGTTCGTGTGTTCGTATTTTCGTGTGTTTAAGTGTTCGTGTTTTCGTGTGTTCGTGTGTTCGTGTGTTCGTCTGTTCGTCTGTTCGTGTGTTCGTTTGTTCGTGTGTTCGTGTGTTCGTGTGTTCGTGTGTTCGTGTGTTCGTGTGTTCGTGTGATCGTGTGTTCGTGTGTTCGTGTGTTCGTGTGTTCGTGTGTTCGTGTGTTCGTGTGTTCGTGTGTTCGTGTGTTCGTGCGTTCGTGCGTTCGTGCGTTCTTGAGTTCGTGTGTCGTGTGTCTCGTGTTCGTGTGTTCGTGTGTTCGTGCGTTCAAGTGTTCGTGTGTTCGTGTGTTTGTGTGTACGTGTGTTCGTGTCTTCGTGTGTTCGTGTGTTCGTGTGTTCGTGTTTTCGTGTGTTCGTGTTTTCGTGTGTTCGTGTGTGCGTGTGTTGGTGTGCTCGTGTGTTCGTGTTTGTGTGTTCGTGTGTTTGTCTGTTCTCGTGTTCATGTGCTTGTGTGTTCGGGCGTTCGTGCGTTTGTGCGTTCGTGCGTTCGTGCGTTCGTGCGTTCGTGCAGTCGTGCGTTCGTGCGTTCATGCGTTGGTGCGTTCGTGCGTTCATGTGTTCGTGTTTTCGTGTGTTCGTGTGTTCGTGTGTTCGTGTGTTCGTGTGTTCACGTGTTTGTGTGTCTAGTTTTCGTGTGTTCGTGTGTTTGTGTGTCGTGTGTTCGTGTGTTCGTGTGCTCGTGTGTTCGTGTGTTCGTGTGTTTGTGTGTTCGTGTGTTCGTGTGTTTGTGTGTTCGTGTGTTTGTGTGTTCGTGTGTTCTTGTGTTCGTGTGTTCGTGTGTTCGTGTATTTGTGCGTTCGTGCGTTTGTCTGGTTGTGTGTTCGTGTGTTCGTGCTTTCGTGTGTTCGTGTGTTCGTGTGTTCGTGTGTTCGTGTGTTCGTGTGTTCGTGTGTTCGTGTGTTCGTGTGTTCGTGTGTTCGTGTGTTCGTGTGTTCGTGTGTTCGTGTGTTCGTGTGTTCGTGTGTTCGTGTGTTCGTGTGTTCGTGTGTTCGTGTGTTCGTGTGTTCGTGTGTTCGTGTGTTCGTGTGTTCGTGCGTTCGTGTGTTCGTGTGTTCGTGTGTTCGTTTGTTCGTGTGTTCGTGTGTACGTGTGTTCGTGTGTTCGTGTGTTAGTGTGTCCGTGTGTTCGTGTGTTCGTGTGTTCGTGTGTTCGTGTGTTCGTGTGTTCGTGCGTTCGTGCGTTCGTGCGTTCTTGGGTTCGTGTGTCGTGTGTCTTATGTTCGTGTGTTTGTGTGTTCGTGTGTTCGTGTGTTCGTCTGTTCGTGTGTTCGCGTGTTCCTGTTTCGAGTGTTCGTGTGTTCGTGTGTTCGTGTGTTCGTGTGCTCGTGTGTTCGTGTGTTCGTGTATTCGTGTGCTCGTGCGTTCGTGTGTTTGTGTGTTCGTGAGTTTGTGCATTCGTGTGTCGTGTGTCGTGTGTTCGTGTGTTCGTGTGTTCGTGTGTTCGTGTGTTCGTGCGTTCGTGTATTCGTGTATTCGTGTGTTCGTGTGTTCGTGTGTTCGTGTGTTCGTGTGTTCGTGTGTTCGTATTTTCGTGTGTTTAAGTGTTCGTGTGTTCGTGTGTTCGTGTGTTCGTGTGTTCGTCTGTTCGTGTGTTCGTGTGTTCGTGTGTTCGTGTGTTCGTGTGTTCGTGTGTTCGTGTGTTCGTGTGTTCGTGTGTTCGTGTGTTCGTGTGTTCGTGTGTTCGTGTGTTCGTGTGTTCGTGTGTTCGTGTGTTCGTGTGTTCGTGTGTTCGTGTGTTCGTGCGTTCGTGCGTTCGTGCGTTCTTGAGTTCGTGTGTCGTGTGTCTTGTGTTCGTGTGTTCGTGTGTTCGTGTGTTTAAGTGTTCGTGTGTTCGTGTGTTTGTGTGTTCGTGTGTTCGTGTCTTCGTGTGTTCGTGTGTTCGTGTGTTCGTGTTTTCGTGTGTTCGTGTGTTCGTGTGTTGGTGTGCTCGTGTGTTCGTGTTTGTGTGTTCGTGTGTTTGTCTGTTCTCGTGTTCATGTGTTTGTGTGTTCGTGCGTTCGTGCGTTCATGCGTTGGTGCGTTCGTGCGTTCATGTGTTCGTGTTTTCGTGTGTTCGTGTGTTCGTGTGTTCGTGTGTTCGTGTGTTCGTGTGTTCGTGTGTTCGTGTGTTCACGTGTTTGTGTGTCTAATTTTCGTGTGTTCGTGTGTTTGTGTGTCGTGTGTTCGTGTGTTCGTGTGCTCGTGTGTTCGTGTGTTCGTGTGTTTGTGTGTTCGTGTGTTCGTGTGTTTGTGTGTTCGTGTGTTCGTGTGTTCGTGTGTTCTTGTGTTCGTGTGTTCGTGTGTTCGTGTGTTCGTGTGTTCGTGTATTCGTGCGTTCGTGCGTTTGTCTGGTTGTGTGTTCGTGTGTTTGTGCTTTCGTGTGTTCGTGTGTTTGTGTGTTCGTGTGTTCGTGTGTTCGTGTGTTCGTGTGTTCGTGTGTTCGTGTGTTCGTGTGTTCGTGTGTTCGTGTGTTCGTGTGTTCGTGTGTTCGTGTGTTCGTGTGTTCGTGTGTTTGTGTGTTCGTGTTTTCGTGTGTTCGTGTGTTCGTGTGTTCGTGTGTTCGTGTGTTCGTGTGTTAGTGTGTCCGTGTGTTCGTGTGTTCGTGTGATAGTGTGTCCGTGTGTTCGTGTGTTCGTGTGTTCGTGTGTTCGTTTGTTCGTGTGTTCGTGCGTTCGTGCGTTCGTGCGTTCGTGCGTTCGTGCGTTCTTGAGTTCGTGTGTCGTTTGTCTTGTGTTCGTGTGTTCGTGTGTTCGTGTGTTCGTGTGTTCGTGTGTTCGTGTGTTTGTGTGTTCGTGTGTTCGTGTGTTCGTGTGTTCGTGTGTTCGTGTGTTCGTGTGTTCGTGTGTTCGTGTGGTCGTGTGTTCGTGTGTTCGTGTGTTCGTGTGTTGGTGTGCTCGTGTGTTCGTGTGTTCGTGTGTTCGTGTGTTCGTGTGTTCGTGTGTTCTCGTGTTCATGTGTTCGTGTGTTCGGGCGTTCGTGCGTTCGTGCGTTCGTGCGTTCGTGCGTTCGTGCGTTCGTGCGTTCGTGCGTTCGTGCGTTCGTGCAGTCGTGCGTTCGTGCGATGGTGCGTTCGTGCGTTCTCGCGTTCGTGCGTTCATGTGTTCGTGTGTTCTTGTGTTCGTGTGTTCGTGTGTTCGTGTGTTCGTGTGTTCGTGTGTTTGTGTGCTCGTGTGTTCGTGTGTTCGTGTGTTCGTGTGTTCGTGTGTTCGTGTATTCGTGCGTTCGTGCGTTTGTCTGTTTGTATGTTCGTGTGTTCGTGTGGTCGTGTGTTCGTGTGTTCGTGTGTTCGTGTGTTCGCGTGTTCCTGTTTCGAGTGTTCGTGTGTTCGTGTGTTCGTGTGTTCGTGTGCTCGTGTGTTCGTGTGTTCGTGTATTCGTGTGTTCGTGTGTTCGTGTGTTTATGTGCTCGTGTGTTCGTGTGTTCGTGTGTTTGTGTTCTCGTGTGTTTTTTTGCTCGGCTGTTGTAGTGTTCCTGTGTTCGTGTGTTCGTGTGTTCGTGTGTTCGTGTGTTCGTGTGTTCGTGTGTTCGTGTGTTCATGTGTTCGTGTGTTCGTGTGTTCGTGTGTTCGTGTGTTCGTGTGTTCGTGTGTTCGTGTGTTGGTGTTTTCGTGTGTTCGTGTGTTCGTGTGTTCGTGTGTTCGTGTGTTCGTGTGTTCGTGTGTTCGTGTGTTCTTGTGTTCGTGTGTTCGTGTGTCCGTGTATTCGTGTGTTCGTGAGTTTGTGTGTTCGTGTGTTCGTGCTTTCGTGTGTTCGTGTGTTCGTGTGTTTGTGTGTTCGTGTGTTCGTGTGTTCGTGTGTTCGTGTGTTCGTGTGTTCGTGTGTTCGTGTGTTCGTGTGTTCGTCTGTTCGTGTGTTCGTGTGTTCGTGTGTTCGTGTGTTCGTGTGTTCGTGTGCTCGTGTGTTCGTGTGTTCGTGTGTTCGTGTGTTCGTGTGTTCGTGTGTTCGTGTGTTCGTGTGTTCGTGTGTTCGTGTGTTCGTGTGTTCGTGTGTTCGTGTGTTCGTGTGTTCGTGTGTTAGTGTGTCCGTGAGTTCGTGTGTTCGTGTGTTCGTGTGTTCGTGTGTTCGTGTGTTTGTGCGTTCGTGCGTTCGTGCGTTCTTGGGTTCGTGTGTCGTGTGTCTTGTGTTCGTGTGTTTGTGTGTTCGTGTGTTCGTGTGTTCGTCTGTTCGTGTGTTCGTGTGTTCGTGTGTTCGTGTGTTCGTGTGGTCGTGTGTTCGTGTGTTCGTGTGTTCGTGTGTTGGTGTGCTCGTGTGTTCGTGCGTTCATGTGTTCGTGTGTTCGTGTGTTCGTGTGTTCGTGTGTTCACGTGTTTGTGTGTCTAGTTTTCGTGTGTTCGTGTGTTTGTGTGTCGTGTGTTCGTGTGTTCGTGTGCTCGTGTGTTCGTGTGTTCGTGTGTTTGTGTGTTCGTGTGTTCGTGTGTTTGTGTGTTCGTGTGTTCGTGTGTTCGTGTGTTCGTGTGTTGGTGTGTTCGTGTATTCGTGCGTTCGTGCGTTTGTCTGGTCGTGTGTTCGTGTGTTCGTGCTTTCGTGTGTTCGTGTGTTCGAGTGTTTGTGTGTTCGTGTGTTCGTGTGTTCGTGTGTTCGTGTGTTCGTGTGTTCGTGTGTTCGTGTGTTCGTGTGTTCGTGTGTTCGTGTGTTCGTGTGTTCGTGTGTTCGTGTGTTCGTGTGTTCGTGTGTTCGTGTGTTCGTGTGTTCGTGTGTTCGTGTGTTCGTGTGTTCGTGTGTTCGTGTGTTCGTGTGTTCGTGTGTTCGTGTGTTAGTGTGTCCGTGTGTTCGTGTGTTCGTGTGTTCGTGTGTTGTCGTGTTCGTGTATTCGTGCGTTCGTGCGTTTGTCTGGTTGTGTGTTCGTGTGTTCGTGCTTTCGTGTGTTCGTGTGTTCGAGTGTTTGTGTGTTCGTGTGTTCGTGTGTTCGTGTGTTCGTGTTTTCGTGTGTTAGTGTGTTCGTGTGTTCGTGTGTTCGTGTGTTCGTGTGTTCGTGTGTTCGTGTGTTCGTGTGTTCGTGTGTTCGTGTGTTCGTGTGTTCGTGTGTTCGTGTGTTCGTGTGTTCGTGTGTTCGTGTGTTCGTGTGTTCGTGTGTTCGTGTGTTAGTGTGTCCGTGTGTTCGTGTGTTCGTGTGTTCGTGTGTTCGTGTGTTCGTCTGTTCGTGTGTTCGCGTGTTCCTGTTTCGAGTATTCGTGTGTTCGTGTGTTCGTGTGTTCGTGTGCTCGTGTGTTCGTGTGTTCGTGTATTCGTGTGGCCGTGCGTTCGTGTGTTTGTGTGTTCGTGAGTTTGTGCGTTCGTGCGGTATTGTGTTCATGTGTCGTGTGTCGTGTGTTCGTGTGTTCGTGTGTTCGTGTGTTCGTGTGTTCTCGCGTTCGTGTATTCGTGTATTCGTGTGTTCGTGTGTTCGTGTGTTCGTGTGTTCGTGTGTTCGTGTGTTCGTGTGTTCGTGTGTTCGTATTTTCGTGTGTTTAAGTGTTCGTGTGTTCGTGTGTTCGTGTGTTCGTGTGTTCGTCTGTTCGTGTGTTCGTGTGTTCGTGTGTTCGTGTGTTCGTGTGTTCGTGTGTTCGTGTGTTCGTGTGTTCGTGTGTTCGTGTGTTCGTGTGTTCGTGTGTTCGTGTGTTCGTGTGTTCGTGTGTTCGTGTGTTTGTGTGTTCGTGTGTTCGTGTGTTGGTGTGCTCGTGTGTTCGTGTTTGTGTGTTCGTGTGTTTGTGTGTTCTCGTCTTCATGTGTTTGTGTGTTCGGGCGTTCGTGCGTTTGTGTGTTTGTGTGTTCGTGTGTTCGTGTGTTCGTGTGTTCGTGTGTTCGTGTGTTCGTGTGTTCGTGTGTTCGTGTGTTCGTGTGTTCGTGTGTTCGTGTGTTCGTGTGTTCGTGTGTTCGTGTGTTCGTGTGTTCGTGCGTTCATGTGTTCGTGTGTTCGTGTGTTCGTGTGTTCGTGTGTTCGTGTGTTCGTGTGTTCGTGTGTTCGTGTGTTCGTGTGTTCGTGTGTTCGTGTGTTCACGTGTTTGTGTGTCTAGTTTTCGTGTGTTTGTGTGTTTGTGTGTCGTGTGTTCGTGTGTTCGTGTGCTCGTGTGTTCGTGTGTTCGTGTGTTTGTGTGTTCGTGTGTTCGTGTGTTTGTGTGTTCGTGTGTTCGTGTGTTCGTGTGTTCGTGTGTTCGTGTGTTCGTGTGTTCGTGTTTTCGTCCGTTCGTGTGTTCGTGTGTTGGTGTGCTCGTGTGTTTGTGTTTGTGTGTTCGTGTGTTTGTCTGTTCTCGTGTTCATGTGTTTGTGTGTTCGGGCGTTCGTGCGTTTGTGCGTTCGTGCGTTCGTGCGTTCGTGCGTTCGTGCAGTCGTGCGTTCGTGCGTTCATGCGTTGGTGCGTTCGTGCGTTCATGTGTTCGTGTGTTCGTGTGTTCGTGTGTTCGTGTGTTCGTGTGTTCGTGTGTTCACGTGTTTGTGTGTCTAGTTTTCGTGTGTTCGTGTGTTTGTGTGTCGTGTGTTCGTGTGTTCGTGTGCTCGTGTGTTCGTGTGTTCGTGTGTTTGTGTGTTCGTGTGTTCGTATGTTTGTGTGTTCGTGTGTTCGTGTGTTCGTGTGTTCGTGTGTTCTTGTGTTCGTGTGTTCGTGTGTTCGTGTATTCGTGCGTTCGTGCGTTTGTCTGGTTGTGTGTTCGTGTGTTCGTGCTTTCGTGTGTTCGTGTGTTCGTGTGTTTGTGTGTTCGTGTGTTCGTGTGTTCGTGTGTTCGTGTGTTCGTGTGTTCGTGTGTTCGTGTGTTCGAGTGTTCGTGTGTTCGTGTGTTCGTGTGTTCGTGTGTTCGTGTGTTCGTGTGTTCGTGTGTTCGTGTGTTCGTGTGTTTGTGTGTTCGTGTGTTAGTGTGTCCGTGTGTTCGTGTGTTCGTGTGTTCGTGTGTTCGTGTGTTCGTGTGTTCGTGTGTTCGTGCGTTCGTGCGTTCGTGCGTTCTTGAGTTCGTGTGTCGTGTGTCTTGTGTTCGTGTGTTCGTGTGTTCGTGTGTTCGTGTGTTCGTGTGTTCGTGTGTTCGTGTGTTCGTGTGTTCGTGTGTTCGTGTGGTCGTGTGTTCGTGTGTTCGTGTGTTCGTGTGTTCGTGTGTTCGTGTGTTGGTGTGCTCGTGTGTTCGTGTGTTCGTGTGTTCGTGTGTTCTCGTGTTCATGTGTTCGTGTGTTCGGGCGTTCGTGCGTTCGTGCGTTCATGCGTTCATGCGTTCGTGCGTTCGTGCGTTCGTGCGTTCGTGCGTCCGTGCGTTCGTGCGTTCGTGCAGTCGTGCGTTCGTGCGTTCGTGCGATGGTGCGTTCGTGCGTTCTCGCGTTCGTGCGTTCATGTGTTCGTGTGTTCTTGTGTTCGTGTGTTCGTGTGTTCGTGTGTTCACGTGTTTGTGTGTCTAGTTTTCCTGTGTTCGTGTGTTTGTATGTCGTGTGTTCGTGTGTTCGTCTGCTCGTGTGTTCGTGTGTTCGTGTGTTCGTGTGTTCGTGTGTTTGTGTGTTCGTGTGTTCGTGTGTTCGTGTGTTCGTGTGTTCGTGTGTTCGTGTATTCATGCGTTCGTGCGTTCCTGTTTCGAGTGTTCGTGTGGTCGTGTGTTCGTGTGTTCGTGTGCTCGTGTGTTCGTGTGTTCGTGTATTCGTGTGCTCGTGCGTATGTGTGTTCGTGTGTTTGTGTGTTCGTGTGTGTGTGCGTTCGTGCGGTATTGTGTTCGTGTGTTCATGTGCTCGTGTGTTCGTGTGTTCGTGTGTTTGTGTTCTCGTGTGTTTTTTTGCTCGGCTGTTGTAGTGTTCCTGTGTTCGTGTGTTCGTGTGTTCGTGTGTTCGTGTGTTCGTGTGTTCATGTGTTCGTGTGTTCGTGTGTTCGTGTGTTCGTGTGTTCGTGTGTTCGTGTGTTCGTGTGTTCACGTGTTTGTGTGTCTAGTTTTCCTGTGTTCGTGTGTTTGTATGTCGTGTGTTCGTGTGTTCGTCTGCTCGTGTGTTCGTGTGTTCGTGTGGTCGTGTGTTCGTGTGTTCGTGTGTTCGTGTGTTTGTGTGTTCGTGTGCTCGTGTGTTCGTGTGTTCGTGTGTTCGCGTGTTCCTGTTTCGAGTGTTCGTGTGTTCGTGTGTTCGTGTGTTCGTGTGCTCGTGTGTTCGTGTGTTCGTGTATTCGTGTGCTCGTGCGTATGTGTGTTCGTGTGTTTGTGTGTTCGTGTGTGTGTGCGTTCGTGCGGTATTGTGTTCGTGTGTCGTGTGTTCGTGTGTTCATGTGCTCGTGTGTTCGTGTGTTCGTGTGTTTGTGTTCTCGTGTTTTTTTTTGCTCGGCTGTTGTAGTGTTCCTGTGTTCGTGTGTTCGTGTGTTCGTGTGTTCGTGTGTTCGTGTGTTCATGTGTTCGTGTGTTCGTGTGTTCGTGTGTTCGTGTGTTCGTGTGTTCGTGTTTTCGTGTGTTCGTGTGTTCGTGTGTTCGTGTGTTCGTGTGTTCGTGTGTTCGTGTGTTCGTGTGTTCGTGTGTTCGTGTGTTCGTGTGTCCGTGTATTCGTGTGTTCGTGAGTTTGTGTGTTCGTGTGTTCGTGCTTTCGTGTGTTCGTGTGTTCGTGTGTTTGTGTGTTCGTGTGTTCGTGTGTTCGTGTGTTCGTGTGTTCGTGTGTTCGTGTGTTCGTGTGTTCGTGTGTTCGTGTGTTCGTGTGTTCGTGTGTTCGTGTGTTCGTGTGTTCGTGTGTTCGTGTGTTCGTGTGTTCGTGTGTTCGTGTGTTCGTGTGTTCGTGTGTTCGTGTGTTCGTGTGTTCGTGTGTTCGTGTATTCGTGTGATCGTGTGTTCGTGTGTTCGTGCGTTCGTGCGTTCGTGAGTTCTTGGGTTCGTGTGTCGTGTGTCTTGTGTTCGTGTGTTTGTGTTTTCGTGTGTTCGTGTGTTCGTCTGTTCGTGTGTTCGTGTGTTCGTGTGTTCGTGTGTTCGTGTGTTCGTGTGGTCGTGTGTTCGTGTGTTCGTGTGTTCGTGTGTTGGTGTGCTCGTGTGTTCGTGCGTTCATGTGTTCGTGTGTTCGTGTGTTCGTGTGTTCGTGTGTTCGTGTGTTCGAGTGTTCGTGTGTTCACGTGTTTGTGTGTCTAGTTTTCGTGTGTTCGTGTGTTTGTGTGTCGTGTGTTCGTGTGTTCGTGTGCTCGTGTGTTCGTGTGTTCGTGTGTTTGTGTGTTCGTGTGTTCGTGTGTTTGTGTGTTCGTGTGTTCGTGTGTTCGTGTGTTCGTGTGTTGGTGTGTTCGTGTATTCGTGCGTTCGTGCGTTTGTCTGGTTGTGTGTTCGTGTGTTCGTGCTTTCGTGTGTTCGTGTGTTCGAGTCTTTGTGTGTTCGTGTGTTCGTGTGTTCGAGTGTTTGTGTGTTCGTGTGTTCGTGTGTTCGTGTGTTCGTGTGTTCGTGTGTTCGTGTGTTCATGTGTTCGTGTATTCGTGTGTTCTGTGTTCGTGTGTTCGTGTGTTCGTGTGTTCGTGTGTTCGTGTGTTCGTGTGTTCGTGTGTTCGTGTGTTCGTGTGTTCGTGTGTTCGTGTGTTCGTGTGTTAGTGTGTCCGTGTGTTCGTGTGTTCGTGTGTTCGTGTGTTTGTGTGTTCGTGTGTTCGTGTGTTCGTGTGTTCGTGCGTTCGTGCGTTCGTGCGTTATGGGTTCGTGTGTCGTGTGTCTTGTGTTCGTGTGTTTGTGTGTTCGTGTGTTCGTGTGTTCGTCTGTTCGTGTGTTCGCGTGTTCCTGTTTCGAGTATTCGTGTGTTCGTGTGTTCGTGTGTTCGTGTGTTCGTGTGCTCGTGTGTTCGTGTGTTCGTGTATTCGTGTGCCCGTGCGTGCGTGTGTTTGTGTGTTCGTGAGTTTGTGCGTTCGTGCGGTATTGTGTTCGTGTGTCGTGTGTCGTGTGTTCGTGTGTTCGTGTGTTCGTGTGTTCGTGTGTTCGTGCGTTCGTGTATTCGTGTATTCGTGTGTTCGTGTGTTCGTGTGTTCGTGTGTTCGTGTGTTCGTGTGTTCGTATTTTCGTGTGTTCGTGTGTTCGTGTGTTCGTGTGTTCGTGTGTTCGTCTGTTTGTCTGTTCGTGTGTTCGTGTGTTCGTGTGCTCGTGTGTTCGTGTGTTCGTGTGTTCGTGTGTTCGTGTGTTCGTGTGTTCGTGTGTTCGTGTGTTCGTGTGTTCGTGTGTTCGTGTGTTCGTGTGTTCGTGTGTTGGTGTGCGCGTGTGTTCGTGTTTGTGTGTTCGTGTGTTTGTGTGTTCTCGTGTTCATGTGTTTGTGTGTTCGGGCGTTCGTGCGTTTGTGCGTTCGTGCGTTCGTGCGTTCGTGCGTTCGTGCAGTCGTGCGTTCGTGCGTTCATGCGTTGGTGCGTTCGTGCGTTCATGTGTTCGTGTGTTCGTGTGTTCGTGTGTTCGTGTGTTCGTGTGTTCGTGTGTTCGTGTGTTCGTGTGTTCGTGTGTTCGTGTGTTCGTGTGTTCGTGTGTTCGTGTGTTCGTGTGTTGGTGTGCGCGTGTGTTCGTGTTTGTGTGTTCGTGTGTTTGTGTCTTCTCGTGTTCATGTGTTTGTGTGTTCGGGCGTTCGTGCGTTTGTGCGTTCGTGCGTTCGTGCGTTTGTGCGTTCGTGCAGTCGTGCGTTCGTGCGTTCATGCGTTGGTGCGTTCGTGCGTTCATGTGTTCGTGTGATCGTGTGTTCGTGTGTTCGTGTGTTCGTGTGTTCGTGTGTTCGTGTGTTCGTGTGTTCACGTGTTTGTGTGTCTAGTTTTCGTGTGTTCGTGTGTTTGTGTGTCGTGTGTTCGTGTGTTCGTGTGCTCGTGTGTTCGTGTGTTCGTGTGTTTGTGTGTTCGTGTGTTCGTGTGTTTGTGTGTTCGTGTGTTCGTGTGTTCGTGTGTTCGTGTGTTCGTGTGTTCGTGTGCTCGTGTATTCGTGCGTTCGTGCGTTTGTCTGGTTGTGTGTTCGTGTGTTCGTGCATTCGTGTGTTCGTGTGTTCGTGTGTTTGTGTGTTCGTGTGTTTGTGTGTTCGTGTGTTCGTGTGTTCGTGTGTTCGTGTGTTCGTGTGTTCGTGTGTTCGTGTGTTCGTGTGTTCGTGTGTTCGTGTGTTCGTGTGTTCGTGTGTTCGTGTGTTCGTGTCTTCGTGTGTTCGTGTGTTCGTGTGTTCGTGTGTCCGTGTGTTGGTGTGTCCGTGTGTTCGTGTGTGCGTGTGTTCATGTGTTCGTGTGTTTGTGTCTTCGTGTGTTCGTGTGTTCGTGTGTTCGTGTGTTCGTGTGTTTTCGTGTCCGTGTGTTCGTGTGTTCGTGAGTTTGTGTGTTTGTGTGTTCGTGTGTTTTTGTGTTCCTGTGCTCGTGCGTTCGTGCGTTCGTGCGTTCAAGCGTTTGTGCGCTCGTGCGTTCGTACGTTAGTACGTTCGTGCGGTCGTGCGTTCGTGCGTTCGTGTTTCATGCGTTCGTGCGTTCGCGTGTTCGTGTATTCCTATGTTCGTGTGTTCGTGGGTTCGTGTGTTCTTGTGTTCGTGTGTTCGTGTGTTCGTGTGTTCGTGTGTTCGTGTGTTCGTGTGTTCGTGTGTTCGTGTGTTTGTGTGTTCGTGTGTTCCTGTGTTCGTGTGTTTGTGTGTTCATGTGTTCGTCCGTTCATGCGTTCGTGCGTTCGTGCGTTCGTGCGTTCGTGCGTTCATGCGTTCGTGCGTTCGTGCGTTCGAGCGTTCGAGCGTTCGTGCGTTCGTACGTTCCTGCGTTCGTGCGTTCGTGCTTTCGTGCGTTCGAGCGTTCGTGCGGTCGTGCGTTCGTGTGTTCATGTGTTCGCGTGTTCCTGTGTTCGTGTGTTCGTGTGTTCGTGTGTTCGTGTGTTCGTGTGTTCCTGTGTTCGTGTGGTTGTGTGTGCATGTGTTCTACCGTTCATGCGTTTGTGCGTTCGTGCGTTCGTGCGTTCGTGCGTCCGTGCGTTCGTGCGTTCGTGCGTTCGTGTTTTCGTATGTTTGTGTGTTTGTGTGTTCTTGTGTTCGCGTGTTCGTGTTTTCGTGTGCTCATGTGTTCGTGTGTTCGTGTGTTCGCGTGTTTGTGTGTCTAGTTTTCGTGTGTTCGTGTGTTTGTGTGTCGAGTGTTCGTGTGTTCGTGTGCTCGTGTGTTC
The DNA here is from genome assembly GCA_963971145.1 of Sussaba pulchella. Lineage (NCBI taxonomy): Eukaryota > Metazoa > Arthropoda > Insecta > Hymenoptera > Ichneumonidae > Sussaba > Sussaba pulchella. The sequence continues at coordinate 259,192 of CAXAQZ010001141.1, read as the reverse complement.
GTGTGTTCGTGTGTTCGTGTGTTCGTGTGTTCGTGTGTTTGTGTGTTCGTGTGTTCGTGTGTTCGTGAGTTCGTGTGTTCGTGTATTCGTGCGTTCGTGCGTTTGTCTGTTTGTGTGTTTGTGTGTTCGTGTGTTCGTGTGTTCGTGTGTTTGTGTGTTCGTGTGTTCGTGTGTTCGTGTGTTCGTGTGTTTGTGTGTTTGTGTGTTCGTGTGTTCGTGTGTTTGCGTGTTCCTGTTTCGAGTGTTCGTGTGTTTGTGTTTCCGTGTGTTCGTGTGCTTGTGTGTTCGTGTGTTCGCGTATTCGTGTGCTCGTGTGTATGTGTGTTTGTGTGTTTGTGTGTTCGTGTGCTTGTGCGTTCGTGCGTTCGTGCGGTATTGTGTTCGTGGTTCGTGTGTCGTGTGTTCGTGTGTTCGTGTGTTCGTGTGTTCGTGTGTTCATGTGCTCGTGTGTTCGTGTGTTCGTGTGTTTGTGTTCTCGTGTGTTCGTGTGTTCGTGTTCTCGTGTGTTTTTTTGCTTGGCTGTTGTAGTGTTCGTGTGTTCGTGTGTTTGTGTGTTCGTGTGTTCGTGTGTTCGTGTGTTCGTGTGTTCGTGTGTTCGTGTGTTCGTGTGTTCGTGTGTTCGTGTGTTTGTGTGTTCGTGTGTTTGCGTGTTCGTGTGTTCGTGTGTTTGTGTGTTCATGTGTTCGTGTGTTTGTGTCTTCGTGTGTTCGTGTGTTCGTGTGTTCGTGTGTTTGTGTGTCCGTGTGTTCGTGTGTTCGTGAGTTTGTGTGTTTGTGTGTTCGTGTGTTTGTGTGTTTCTGTGCTCGTGCGTTCGTGCGTTCGTGCGTTCGTGCGTTCGTGCGTCCATGCGTTCGTGCGTTCCCGCGTTCGTGCGTTCGAGCGTTCGTGCGTTCGTGCGTTCGTACGTTAGTACGTTCGTGCGTTCGTGCGTTCGTGCGTTCGTGTTTCATGCGTTCGTGCGTTTGTCTGTTCGTGTGTTCCTATGTTCGTGTGTTCGTGTGTTTGTGTGTTCGTGTTTTCGTGTGTTCGTGTGTTCGTGTGTTCGTGTGTTCGTGTGGTCGTGTGTCCGTGTGTTCGTGTGTTCGTGTGTTGGTGTGCTCGTGTGTTCGTGTGTTCGTGTGTTCGTGTGTTTCCGTGTTCATGTGTTTGTGTGTTCGGGCGTTCGTGTGTTCGTTCGTTCATGCGTTCGTGCATTTGTTCGTTCGTGCGTTCGTGTGTTCGTGTGTTCGTGTGTTCGTGTGTTCGTCTGTTCGTGTGTTTCTATGTTCGTGTGTTCGTGTGTTCGTGTGTTCGTGTGTTCGTGTGTGCGTGTGTTCGTGTGTTCGTGTGTTCGTGTGTTCGTGTGTTCGTGTGTTCGTGTGTTCATGTGTTCGTGTGTTCGTGTGTTCGTGTGTTTGTTCGTTCATGCGTTCGTGCATTTGTTCGTTCGTGCGTTCGTGTGTTCGTGTATTCGTGCGTTCGTGCGTTCTTGAGTTCGTGTGTCGTGTGTCTTGTGTTCGTGTGTTCGTGTGTTCGTGTGTTCGTGTGTTCGTGTGTTCGTGTGTTCGTGTGTTCGTGTGTTCGTGTGTTCGTGTGTTCGTGTGGTCGTGTGTCCGTGTGTTCGTGTGTTCGTGTGTTGGTGTGCTCGTGTGTTCGTGTGTTCGTGTGTTCGTGTGTTCGTGTGTTTACATGTTCATGTGTTTGTGTGTTCGGGCGTTCGTGTGTTCGTTCGTTCATGCGTTCGTGCATTTGTTCGTTCGTGCGTTCGTGTGTTCGTGTGTTCGTGCGTTCGTGCGTTCTTGAGTTCGTGTGTCGTGTGTCTTGTGTTCGTGTGTTCGTGTGTTCGTGTGTTCGAGTGTTCGTGTGTTCGTGTGTTCGTGTGTTCGTGTGTTCGTGTGTTCGTGCGTTCGTGCGTTCGTGCGTTCGTGCGTTCCTGCGTTCGTGCGTTCGTGCGTTCGTGCAGTCGTGCGTTCGCGCGTTCGTGCGTTGGTGCGTTCGTGCGTTCGTGAGTTCGTGCGTTCATGTGTTCGTGTGTTCGTGTGTTCGTGTGTTCGTGTGCTCGTGTGCTCGTGTGTTCGTGTGTTCGTGTGTTCGTGTGATCTCGTGTTCATGTGTTCGTGTGTTCGGGCGTTCGTGCGTTCGTGCGTTCGTGCGTTCGTGCGTTCGTGCGTTCGTGCGTTCGTGCGTTCGTGCGTTCGTGCAGTCGTGCGTTCGTGCGTTTGTGCGATGGTGCGTTCGTGCGTTCTCGCGTTCGTGCGTTCATGTGTTCGTGTGTTCTTGTGTTCGTGTGTTCGTGTGTTCGTGTGTTCACGTGTTTGTGTGTCTAGTTTTCCTGTGTTCGTGTGTTTGTATGTCGTGTGTTCGTGTGTTCGTCTGCTCGTGTGTTCGTGTGTTCGTGTGTTCGTGTGTTCGTGTGTTTGTGTGTTCGTGTGTTCGTGTGTTCGTGTGTTCGTGTGTTCCTGTATTCGTGCGTTCGTACGTTTGTCTGTTTGTATGTTCGTGTGTTCGTGTGGTCGTGTGTTCTTGTGTTCGTGTGTTCGTGTGTTCGTGTGTTTGTGTGTTCGTGTGTTCGTGTGCTCGTGTGTTCGTGTGTTTTTTGTGTTCGCGTGTTCCTGTTTCGAGTGTTCGTGTGTTCGTGTGTTCGTGTGTTCGTGTGTTCGTGTGTTCGTGTGCTCGTGTGTTCGTGTGTTCGTGTATTCGTGTGTTCGTGTGTTCGTGTATTCGTGTGCTCGTGCGTATGTGTGTTCGTGTGTTTGTGTGTTCGTGTGTTTCTGCGTTCGTGCGGTATTGTGTTCGTGTGTCGTGTGTCGTGTGTTCGTGTGTTCGTGTGTTCGTGTGTTCGTGTGTTCATGTGCTCGTGTGTTCGTGTGTTCGTGTGTTTGTGTTCTCGTGTGTTTTTTTGCTCGGCTGTTGTAGTGTTCCTGTGTTCGTGTGTTCGTGTGTTCGTGTGTTCGTGTGTTCGTGTGTTCGTGTGTTCGTGTGATCGTGTGTTCGTGTGTTCGTGTGTTCGTGTGTTCGTGTGTTCGTGTGTTCGTGTGTTCGTGTGTTCGTGTGTTCGTGTGTTCGTGTGTTCGTGTGTTCGTGTGTCCGTGTATTCGTGTGTTCGTGAGTTTGTGTGTTCGTGTGTTCGTGTGTTTGTGTGTTCGTGTGTTTGTGCGTTCGTGCGTTCGTGCGTCCATGCGTTCGTGCGTTCCCGCGTTCGTGCGTTCGAGCGTTCGTGCGCTCGTGCGTTCGTACGTTAGTACGTTCGTGCGTTCGTGCGTTCGTGCGTTCGTGCGTTCGTGCGTTCGTGCGTTCGTGTTTCATGCGTTCGCGCGTTCGTGTGTTCGTGTATTCCTATGTTCGTGTGTTCGTGTGTTCGTGTGTTCGTGTGTTCGTGTGTTCGTGTGTTCGTGTGTTCGTGTGTTCGTGTGTTCGTGTGTTCGTGTGTTTGTGTGTTCGTGTGTTCCTGTGTTCGTGTGCTTGTGTGTTCATGTGTTCGTCCGTTCATGCGTTCCCGCGTTCGTGCGTTCGTGCCTTCGTGCCTTCGTGCGTTCCTGCGTTCGTGCGTTCGTGCGTTCGAGCGTTCGAGCGTTCGCGCGTTCGTACGTTCCTGCGTTCGTGCGTTCGTGCTTTCGTGCGTTCGTGCATTCGTGCGGTCGTGCGTTCGTGTGTTTATGTGTTCGTGTGTTCCTGTGTTCGTGTGTTCGTGTGTTCGTGTGTTCGTGTGTTCGTGTGTTCCTGTGTTCGTGTGGTCGTGTGTGCATGTGTTCGTCCGTTCATGCGTTCGTGCGTTCGTGCGTTCGTGCTTCCGTGCGTTCGTGCGTTCGTGCGTTCGTGCGTTCGTGTTTTCGTATGTTTGTGTGTTTGTGTGTTCTTGTGTTCGCGTGTTCGTGTTTTCGTGTGCTCATGTGTTCGTATGTTCGTGTGTTCGTGTGTACGTGTGTTCGCGTGTTTGTGTGTCTAGTTTTTGTGTGTTTGTGTGTCGTGTGTTCGTGTGTTCGTCTGCTGGTTCGTTCGTGTGTTCGTGTGTTCGTGTGTTCGTGTGTTCGTGTGTTCGTGTGTTCTTGTGTTCGTGTATTCGTGCGTTCGTGCGTTTGTCTGTTTGTATGTTCGTGTGTTCGTGTGGTCGTGTGTTCGTGTGTTCGTGTGTTCGTGTGTTTGTGTGTTCGTGTGCTCGTGTTTTCGTGTGTTCGTGTGTTCGCGTGTTCCTGTTTCGAGTGTTCGTGTGTTCGTGTGTTCGTGTGTTCGTGTGTTCGTGTGCTCGTGTGTTCGTGTGTTCGTGTATTCGTGTGTTCGTGTGTTCGTGTATTCGTGTGCTCGTGCGTATGTGTGTTCGTGTGTTTGTGTGTTCGTGTGTTTGTGCGTTCGTGCGGTATTGTGTTCGTATGTCGTGTGTCGTGTGTTCGTGTGTTCGTGTGTTCGTGTTTGTGTGTTCATGTGCTCGTGTGTTCGTGTGTTCGTGTGTTGGTGTGTTTGTGTTCTCGTGTGTTTTTTTGCTCGGCTGTTGTAGTGTTCCTGTGTTCGTGTGTTCGTGTGTTCGTGTGTTCTCGTGTTCGTGTGTTCGTGTGTTCATGTGTTCGTGTGTTCGTGTGTTCGTGTGTTCGTGTGTCCGTGTGTTCGTGTGTTCGTGTGTTCGTGTGTTCGTGTGTTCGTGTGTTCGTGTGTTCGCGTGTTCGTGTGTTCGTGTGTTCGTGTGTTCGTGTGTCCGTGTATTCGTGTGTTAGTGAGTTTGTGTGTTCGTGTGTTCGTGTGTTTGTGTGTTCGTGTGTTCGTGCGTTCGTGCGTTCGTGCGTTCGTGCGTTCGTGCGTCCATGCGTTCGTGCGTTCCCGCGTTCGTGCGTTCGAGCGTTCGTGCGCTCGTGCGTTCGTACGTTAGTACGTTCGTGCGTTCGTGCGTTCGTGCGTTCGTGCGTCCATGCGTTCGTGCGTTCCCGCGTTCGTGCGTTCGAGCGTTCGTGCGCTCGTGCGTTCGTACGTTAGTACGTTCGTGCGGTCGTGCGTTCGTGTTTCATGCGTTCAGGCGTTCGCGTGTTCGTGTATTCCTTCGTTCGTGTGTTCGTGTGTTCGTGTGTTCGTGTGTTCGTGTGTTCGTGTGTTCGTGTGTTCGTGTATTCGTGCGTTCGTGCGTTTGTCTGTTTGTGTGTTCGTGTATTCGTGCGTTCGTGCGTTTGTCTGTTTGTATGTTCGTGTGTTCGTGTTTGTGTGTTCGCGTGTTCCTGTTTCGAGTGTTCGTGTGTTCGTGTGTTCGTGTGTTCGTGTGTTCGTGTGCTCGTGTGTTCGTGTGTTCGTGTATTCGTGTGTTCGTGTGTTCGTGTATTCGTGTGCTCGTGCGTATGTGTGTTCGTGTGTTTGTGTGTTCGTGTGTTTGTGCGTTCGTGCGGTATTGTGTTCGTGTGTCGTGTGTCGTGTGTTCGTGTGTCCGTGTGTTCGTGTGTTCGTGTGTTCATGTGCTCGTGTGTTCGTGTGTTCGTGTGTTCGTGTGTTTGTGTTCTCGTGTGTTTTTTTGCTCGGCTGTTGTAGTGTTCCTGTGTTCGTGTGTTCGTGTGTTCGTGTGTTCGTGTGTTCGTGTGTTCGTGTGTTCGCGTGTTCATGTGTTCGTGTGTTCGTGTGTTCGTGTGTTCGTGTGTCCGTGTGTTCGTGTGTTCGTGTGTGCGTGTGTTCGTGTGTTCGTGTGTTCGTGTGTTCGCGTGTTCGTGTGTTCGTGTGTTCGTGTGTTTGAGTGTTCGTGTGTCCGTGTATTCGTGTGTTAGTGTGTTCGTGTATTCGTGTGCCCGTGCGTGCGTGTGTTTGTGTGTTCGTGAGTTTGTGCGTTCGTGCGGTATTGTGTTCGTGTGTCGTGTGTCGTGTGTTCGTGTGTTCGTGTGTTCGTGTGTTCGTGTGTTCGTGCGTTCGTGTATTCGTGTATTCGTGTGTTCGTGTGTTCGTGTGTTCGTGTGTTCGTGTGTTCGTGTGTTCGTGTGTTCGTATTTTCGTGTGTTTAGGTGTTCGTGTGTTCGTGTGTTCGTGTGTTCGTGTGTTCGTCTGTTCGTGTGTTCGTGTGTTCGTGTGCTCGTGTGTTCGTGTGTTCGTGTGTTCGTGTGTTCGTGTGTTCGTGTGTTCGTGTGTTCGTGTGTTCGTGTGTTCGTGTGTTGGTGTGCTCGTGTGTTCGTGTTTGTGTGTTCGTGTGTTTGTGTGTTCTCGTGTTCATGTGTTCGTGTGTTCGGGCGTTCGTGCGTTTGTGCGTTCGTGCGTTCGTGCGTTCGTGCGTTCGTGCGTTCGTGCAGTCGTGCGTTCGTGCGTTCATGCGTTGGTGCGTTCGTGCGTTCATGTGTTTGTGTGTTCGTGTGTTCGTGTGTTCGTGTGTTCGTGTGTTCGTGTGTTCGTGTGTTCGTGCGTTCGTGTGTTCGTGTGTTCACGTGTTTGTGTGTCTAGTTTTCGTGTGTTCGTGTGTTTGTGTGTCGTGTGTTCGTGTGTTCGTGTGCTCGTGTGTTCGTGTGTTCGTGTGTTTGTGTGTTCGTGTGTTCGTGTGTTTGTGTGTTCGTGTGTTCGTGTGTTCGTGTGTTCGTGTGTTCGTGTGTTCGTGTGCTCGTGTATTCGTGCGTTCGTGCGTTTGTCTGGTTGTGTGTTCGTGTGTTCGTGCTTTCGTGTGTTCGTGTGTTCGTGTGTTTGTGTGTTCGTGTGTTCGTGTGTTCGTGTGTTCGTGTGTTCGTGTGTTCGTGTGTTCGTGTGTTCGTGTGTTCGTGTCTTCGTGTCTTCGTGTGTTCGTGTGTTCGTGTGTTCGTGTGTTCGTGTGTTCGTGTCTTCGTGTGTTCGTGTGTTCGTGTGTTCGTGTGTCCGTGTGTTGGTGTGTCCGTGTGTTCGTGTGTGCGTGTGTTCATGTGTTCGTGTGTTTGTGTCTTCGTGTGTTCGTGTGTTCGTGTGTTCGTGTGTTTTCGTGTCCGTGTGTTCGTGAGTTCGTGAGTTTGTGTGTTTGTGTGTTCGTGTGTTTGTGTGTTCCTGTGTTCGTTCGTTCGTGCGTTCGTGCGTTTAAGCGTTCGTGCGCTCGTGCGTTCGTACGTTAGTACGTTCGTGCGGTCGTGCGTTCGTGCGTTCGTGTTTCATGCGTTCGTGCGTTCGCGTGTTCGTGTATTCCTATGTTCGTGTGTTCGTGTGTTCGTGTGTTCGTGTGTTCGTGTGTTCGTGTGTTCGTGTGTTCGTGTGTTCGTGTGTTCTTGTGTTCGTGTGTTCGTGTGTTCGTGTGTTCGTGTGTTTGTGTGTTCGTGTGTTCCTGTGTTCGTGTGTTTGTGTGTTCATGTGTTCGTCCGTTCATGCGTTCGTGCGTTCGTGCGTTCGTGCGTTCGTGCGTTCGTGCGTTCATGCGTTCGTGCGTTCGTGCGTTCGAGCGTTCGAGCGTTCGTGCGTTCGTACGTTCCTGCGTTCGTGCGTTCGTGCTTTCGTGCGTTCGAGCGTTCGTGCGGTCGTGCGTTCGTGTGTTCATGTGTTCGCGTGTTCCTGTGTTCGTGTGTTCGTGTGTTCGTGTGTTCGTGTGTTCGTGTGTTCCTGTGTTCGTGTGGTTGTGTGTGCATGTGTTTTACCGTTCATGCGTTCGTGCGTTCGTGCGTTCGTGCGTTCGTGCGTCCGTGCGTTCGTGCGTTCGTGCGTTCGTGTTTTCGTATGTTTGTGTGTTTGTGTGTTCTTGTGTTCGCGTGTTCGTGTTTTCGTGTGCTCATGTGTTCGTATGTTCGTGTGTTCGTGTGTTCGTGTGTTCGCGTGTTTGTGAGTCTAGTTTTCGTGTGTTCGTGTGTTTGTGTGTCGAGTGTTCGTGTGTTCGTGTGCTCGTGTGTTCGTGTGTTCGTGTGTTCGTGTGTTCGTGTGTTCGTGTGTTCGTGTGTTTGTGTGTTCGTGTGTTCGTGGGTTCGTGAGTTTGTGTGTTCGTGTATTCGTGCGTTCGTGCGTTTGTCTGTTTGTGTGTTCGTGTGTTCGTGCTTTCGTGTGTTCGTGTGTTCGTGTGTTCGTGTGTTTGTGTGTTCGTGTGTTCGTGTGTTCGTGTGTTTGTGTGTTCGTGTGTTCGTGTGTTCGTGTGTTCGTGTGTTTGTGTGTTTGTGTGTTCGTGTGTTCGTGTGTTTGCGTGTTCCTGTTTCGTGTGCTCGTGTGTATGTGTGTTTGTGTGTTTGTGTGTTCGTGTGTTTGTGCGTTCGTGCGTTCGTGCGGTATTGTGTTCGTGGTTCGTGTGTCGTGTGTTCGTGTGTTCGTGTGTTTATGTGTTCGTGTGTTTGTGTCTTCGTGTGTTCGTGTGTTCGTGTGTTCGTGTGTTTGTGTGTCCGTGTGTTCGTGTGTTCGTGAGTTTGTGTGTTTGTGTGTTCGTGTGTTTGTGTGTTTCTGTGCTCGTGCGTTCGTGCGTTCGTGCGTTCGTGCGTTCGTGCGTCCATGCGTTCGTGCGTTCCCGCGTTCGTGCGTTCGAGCGTTCGTGCGTTCGTGCGTTCGTACGTTAGTACGTTCGTGCGTTCGTGCGTTCGTGCGTTCGTGTTTCATGCGTTCGTGCGTTTGTCTGTTCGTGTGTTCCTATGTTCGTGTGTTCGTGTGTTCGTGTGTTCGTGTGTGCGTGTGTTCGTGTGTTCGTGTGTTCGTGTGTTCGTGTGTTCGTGTGTTCATGTGTTCGTGTGTTCGTGTGTTCGTGTGTTTGTTCGTTCATGCGTTCGTGCATTTGTTCGTTCGTGCGTTCGTGTGTTCGTGTGTTCGTGCGTTCGTGCGTTCTTGAGTTCGTGTGTCGTGTGTCTTGTGTTCGTGTGTTCGTGTGTTCGTGTGTTCGTGTGTTCGTGTGTTCGTGTGTTCGTGTGTTCGTGTGTTCGTGTGTTCGTGTGTTCGTGTGTTCGTGTGTTCGTGTGTTCGTGTGGTCGTGTGTCCGTGTGTTCGTGTGTTCGTGTGTTGGTGTGCTCGTGTGTTCGTGTGTTCGTGTGTTCGTGTGTTTTCGTGTTCATGTGTTTGTGTGTTCGGGCGTTCGTGTGTTCGTTCGTTCATGCGTTCGTGCATTTGTTCGTTCGTGCGTTCGTGTGTTCGTGTGTTCGTGTGTTCGTGTGTTCGTCTGTTCGTGTGTTTCTATGTTCGTGTGTTCGTGTGTTCGTGTGTTCGTGTGTGCGTGTGTTCGTGTGTTCGTGTGTTCGTGTGTTCGTGTGTTCGTGTGTTCATGTGTTCGTGTGTTCGTGTGTTCGTGTGTTTGTTCGTTCATGCGTTCGTGCATTTGTTCGTTCGTGCGTTCGTGTGTTCGTGTGTTCGTGCGTTCGTGCGTTCTTGAGTTCGTGTGTCGTGTGTCTTGTGTTCGTGTGTTCGTGTGTTCGTGTGTTTGTGTGTTCGTGTGTTCGTGTGTTCGTGTGTTCGTGTGTTCGTGTGTTCGTGTGTTCGTGTGTTCGTGTGTTCGTGTGTTCGTGTGGTCGTGTGTCCGTGTGTTCGTGTGTTCGTGTGTTGGTGTGCTCGTGTGTTCGTGTGTTCGTGTGTTCGTGTGTTTTCATGTTTATGTGTTTGTGTGTTCGGGCGTTCGTGTGTTCGTTCGTTCATGCGTTCGTGCATTTGTTCGTTCGTGCGTTCGTGTGTTCGTGTGTTCGTGCGTTCGTGCGTTCTTGAGTTCGTGTGTCGTGTGTCTTGTGTTCGTGTGTTCGTGTGTTCGTGTGTTCGTGTGTTCGTGTGTTCGTGTGTTCGTGTGTTCGTGTGTTCGTGTGTTCGTGTGTTCGTGTGTTCGTGTGTTCGTGTGTTCGTGTGTTCGTGTGTTCGTGTGTTCGTGTGTTCGTGTGTTCGTGTGTTCGTGTGGTCTTGTGTCCGTGTGTTCGTGTGTTCGTGTGTTGGTGTGCTCGTGTGTTCGTGTGTTCGTGTGTTCGTGCGTTTTCGTGTTCATGTGTTTGTGTGTTCGGGCGTTCGTGCGTTCGTGCGTTCGTGCGTTCGTGCGTTCGTGCGTTCGTGCGTTCCTGCGTTCGTGCGTTCGTGCGTTCGTGCAGTCGTGCGTTCGCGCGTTCGTGCGTTGGTGCGTTCGTGCGTTCGTGAATTCGTGCGTTCATGTGGTCGTGTGTTCGTGTGTTCGTGTGTTGGTGTGCTCGTGTGTTCGTGTGTTCGTGTGTTCGTGTGTTTTCGTGTTCATGTGTTCGTGTGTTCGGGCGTTCGTGCGTTCGTGCGTTCGTGCGTTCGTGCGTTCGTGCGTTCGTGCGTTCGTGCGTTCGTGCGTTCGTGCAGTCGTGCGTTCGTGCGTTCGTGCGATGGTGCGTTCGTGCGTTCTCGCGTTCGTGCGTTCATGTGTTCGTGTGTTCTTGTGTTCGTGTGTTCGTGTGTTCGTGTGTTCACGTGTTTGTGTGTCTAGTTTTCCTGTGTTCGGGTGTTTGTATGTCGTGTGTTCGTGTGTTCGTCTGCTCGTGTGTTCGTGTGTTCGTGTGTTCGTGTGTTCGTGTGTTTGTGTGTTCGTGTGTTCGTGTGTTCGTGTGTTCGTGTGTTCGTGTATTCGTGCGTTCGTACGTTTGTCTGTTTGTATGTTCGTGTGTTCGTGTGGTCGTGTGTTCTTGTGTTCGTGTGTTCGTGTGTTCGTGTGTTTGTGTGTTCGTGTGTTCGTGTGCTCGTGTGTTCGTGTGTTCGTGTGTTCGCGTGTTCCTGTTTCGAATGTTCGTGTGTTCGTGTGTTTGTGTGTTCGTGTGTTCGTGTGCTCGTGTGTTCGTGTGTTCGTGTATTCGTGTGTTCGTGTGTTCGTGTATTCGTGTGCTCGTGCGTATGTGTGTTCGTGTGTTTGTGTGTTCGTGTGTTTCTGCGTTCGTGCGGTATTGTGTTCGTGTGTCGTGTGTCGTGTGTTCGTGTGTTCGTGTGTTCGTGTGTTCGTGTGTTCATGTGCTCGTGTGTTCGTGTGTTCGTGTGTTTGTGTTCTCGTGTGTTTTTCTGCTCGGCTGTTGTAGTGTTCCTGTGTTCGTGTGTTCGTGTGTTCGTGTGTTCGTGTGTTCGTGTGTTCGTGTGTTCGTGTGTTCGTGTGTTGGTGTGTTCGTGTGTTCGTGTGTTCGTGTGTTCGTGTGTTCGTGTGTTCGTGTGTTCGTGTATTCGTGCGTTCGTGCGTTTGTCTGTTTGTGTGTTTGTGTGTTCGTGTGTTCGTGTGTTCGTGTGTTTGTGTGTTCGTGTGTTCGTGTGTTCGTGTGTTCGTGTGTTTGTGTGTTTGTGTGTTCGTGTGTTCGTGTGTTTGCGTGTTCCTGTTTCGAGTGTTCGTGTGTTTGTGTTTCCGTGTGTTCGTGTGCTTGTGTGTTCGTGTGTTCGCGTATTCGTGTGCTCGTGTGTATGTGTGTTTGTGTGTTTGTGTGTTCGTGTGCTTGTGCGTTCGTGCGTTCGTGCGGTATTGTGTTCGTGGTTCGTGTGTCGTGTGTTCGTGTGTTCGTGTGTTCGTGTGTTCGTGTGTTCATGTGCTCGTGTGTTCGTGTGTTCGTGTGTTTGTGTTCTCGTGTGTTCGTGTGTTTGTGTTCTCGTGTGTTTTTTTGCTTGGCTGTTGTAGTGTTCGTGTGTTCGTGTGTTTGTGTGTTCGTGTGTTCGTGTGTTCGTGTGTTCGTGTGTTCGTGTGTTCGTGTGTTCGTGTGTTCGTGTGTTCGTGTGTCCGTGTGTTTGTGTGTTCGTGTGTTTGCGTGTTCGTGTGTTCGTGTGTTTGTGTGTTCATGTGTTCGTGTGTTTGTGTCTTCGTGTGTTCGTGTGTTCGTGTGTTTGTGTGTCCGTGTGTTCGTGTGTTCGTGAGTTTGTGTGTTTGTGTGTTCGTGTGTTTGTGTGTTTCTGTGCTCGTGCGTTCGTGCGTTCGTGCGTTCGTGCGTTCGTGCGTCCATGCGTTCGTGCGTTCCCGCGTTCGTGCGTTCGAGCGTTCGTGCGTTCGTGCGTTCGTACGTTAGTACGTTCGTGCGTTCGTGCGTTCGTGCGTTCGTGTTTCATGCGTTCGTGCGTTTGTCTGTTCGTGTGTTCCTATGTTCGTGTGTTCGTGTGTTTGTGTGTTCGTGTTTTCGTGTGTTCGTGTGTTCGTGTGTTCGTGTGTTCGTGTGGTCGTGTGTCCGTGTGTTCGTGTGTTCGTGTGTTGGTGTGCTCGTGTGTTCGTGTGTTCGTGTGTTCGTGTGTTTCCGTGTTCATGTGTTTGTGTGTTCGGGCGTTCGTGTGTTCGTTCGTTCATGCGTTCGTGCATTTGTTCGTTCGTGCGTTCGTGTGTTCGTGTGTTCGTGTGTTCGTGTGTTCGTCTGTTCGTGTGTTTCTATGTTCGTGTGTTCGTGTGTTCGTGTGTTCGTGTGTTCGTGTGTGCGTGTGTTCGTGTGTTCGTGTGTTCGTGTGTTCGTGTGTTCGTGTGTTCATGTGTTCGTGTGTTCGTGTGTTCGTGTGTTTGTTCGTTCATGCGTTCGTGCATTTGTTCGTTCGTGCGTTCGTGTGTTCGTGTATTCGTGCGTTCGTGCGTTCTTGAGTTCGTGTGTCGTGTGTCTTGTGTTCGTGTGTTCGTGTGTTCGTGTGTTCGTGTGTTCGTGTGTTCGTGTGTTCGTGTGTTCGTGTGTTCGTGTGTTCGTGTGTTCGTGTGTTCGTGTGGTCGTGTGTCCGTGTGTTCGTGTGTTCGTGTGTTGGTGTGCTCGTGTGTTCGTGTGTTCGTGTGTTCGTGTGTTCGTGTGTTTACATGTTCATGTGTTTGTGTGTTCGGGCGTTCGTGTGTTCGTTCGTTCATGCGTTCGTGCATTTGTTCGTTCGTGCGTTCGTGTGTTCGTGTGTTCGTGCGTTCGTGCGTTCTTGAGTTCGTGTGTCGTGTGTCTTGTGTTCGTGTGTTCGTGTGTTCGTGTGTTCGAGTGTTCGTGTGTTCGTGTGTTCGTGTGTTCGTGTGTTCGTGTGTTCGTGCGTTCGTGCGTTCGTGCGTTCGTGCGTTCGTGCGTTCCTGCGTTCGTGCGTTCGTGCGTTCGTGCAGTCGTGCGTTCGCGCGTTCGTGCGTTGGTGCGTTCGTGCGTTCGTGAGTTCGTGCGTTCATGTGTTCGTGTGTTCGTGTGTTCGTGTGTTCGTGTGCTCGTGTGTTTGTGTGTTCATGTGTTCGTGTGTTTGTGTCTTCGTGTGTTCGTGTGTTCGTGTGTTTGTGTGTCCGTGTGTTCGTGTGTTCGTGAGTTTGTGTGTTTGTGTGTTCGTGTGTTTGTGTGTTTCTGTGCTCGTGCGTTCGTGCGTTCGTGCGTTCGTGCGTTCGTGCGTCCATGCGTTCGTGCGTTCCCGCGTTCGTGCGTTCGAGCGTTCGTGCGTTCGTGCGTTCGTACGTTAGTACGTTCGTGCGTTCGTGCGTTCGTGCGTTCGTGTTTCATGCGTTCGTGCGTTTGTCTGTTCGTGTGTTCCTATGTTCGTGTGTTCGTGTGTTTGTGTGTTCGTGTTTTCGTGTGTTCGTGTGTTCGTGTGTTCGTGTGTTCGTGTGGTCGTGTGTCCGTGTGTTCGTGTGTTCGTGTGTTGGTGTGCTCGTGTGTTCGTGTGTTCGTGTGTTCGTGTGTTTCCGTGTTCATGTGTTTGTGTGTTCGGGCGTTCGTGTGTTCGTTCGTTCATGCGTTCGTGCATTTGTTCGTTCGTGCGTTCGTGTGTTCGTGTGTTCGTGTGTTCGTGTGTTCGTCTGTTCGTGTGTTTCTATGTTCGTGTGTTCGTGTGTTCGTGTGTTCGTGTGTTCGTGTGTGCGTGTGTTCGTGTGTTCGTGTGTTCGTGTGTTCGTGTGTTCGTGTGTTCATGTGTTCGTGTGTTCGTGTGTTCGTGTGTTTGTTCGTTCATGCGTTCGTGCATTTGTTCGTTCGTGCGTTCGTGTGTTCGTGTATTCGTGCGTTCGTGCGTTCTTGAGTTCGTGTGTCGTGTGTCTTGTGTTCGTGTGTTCGTGTGTTCGTGTGTTCGTGTGTTCGTGTGTTCGTGTGTTCGTGTGTTCGTGTGTTCGTGTGTTCGTGTGTTCGTGTGTTCGTGTGGTCGTGTGTCCGTGTGTTCGTGTGTTCGTGTGTTGGTGTGCTCGTGTGTTCGTGTGTTCGTGTGTTCGTGTGTTCGTGTGTTTACATGTTCATGTGTTTGTGTGTTCGGGCGTTCGTGTGTTCGTTCGTTCATGCGTTCGTGCATTTGTTCGTTCGTGCGTTCGTGTGTTCGTGTGTTCGTGCGTTCGTGCGTTCTTGAGTTCGTGTGTCGTGTGTCTTGTGTTCGTGTGTTCGTGTGTTCGTGTGTTCGAGTGTTCGTGTGTTCGTGTGTTCGTGTGTTCGTGTGTTCGTGTGTTCGTGCGTTCGTGCGTTCGTGCGTTCGTGCGTTCGTGCGTTCCTGCGTTCGTGCGTTCGTGCGTTCGTGCAGTCGTGCGTTCGCGCGTTCGTGCGTTGGTGCGTTCGTGCGTTCGTGAGTTCGTGCGTTCATGTGTTCGTGTGTTCGTGTGTTCGTGTGTTCGTGTGCTCGTGTGCTCGTGTGTTCGTGTGTTCGTGTGTTCGTGTGATCTCGTGTTCATGTGTTCGTGTGTTCGGGCGTTCGTGCGTTCGTGCGTTCGTGCGTTCGTGCGTTCGTGCGTTCGTGCGTTCGTGCGTTCGTGCAGTCGTGCGTTCGTGCGTTCGTGCGATGGTGCGTTCGTGCGTTCTCGCGTTCGTGCGTTCATGTGTTCGTGTGTTCTTGTGTTCGTGTGTTCGTGTGTTCGTGTGTTCACGTGTTTGTGTGTCTAGTTTTCCTGTGTTTGTGTGTTTGTATGTCGTGTGTTCGTGTGTTCGTCTGCTCGTGTGTTCGTGTGTTCGTGTGTTCGTGTGTTCGTGTGTTTGTGTGTTCGTGTGTTCGTGTGTTCGTGTGTTCGTGTGTTCGTGTGTTCGTGTATTCGTGCGTTCGTACGTTTGTCTGTTTGTATGTTCGTGTGTTCGTGTGGTCGTGTGTTCTTGTGTTCGTGTGTTCGTGTGTTCGTGTGTTTGTGTGTTCGTGTGTTCGTGTGCTCGTGTGTTCGTGTGTTGGTGTGTTCGCGTGTTTCTGTTTCGAGTGTTCGTGTGTTCGTGTGTTCGTGTGTTCGTGTGTTCGTGTGTTCGTGTGCTCGTGTGTTCGTGTGTTCGTGTGTTCGTGTGTTCGTGTGTTCGTGTGTTCGTGTGTTCGTGTGTTCGTGTGTTCGTGTGTTCGTGTGTTCGTGTGTTCGTGTGTTCGTGTGTTCGTGTGTTCGTGTGTTCGTGTGGTCTTGTGTCCGTGTGTTCGTGTGTTCGTGTGTTGGTGTGCTCGTGTGTTCGTGTGTTCGTGTGTTCGTGTGTTTTCGTGTTCATGTGTTTGTGTGTTCGGGCGTTCGTGCGTTCGTGCGTTCGTGCGTTCGTGCGTTCGTGCGTTCGTGCGTTCCTGCGTTCGTGCGTTCGTGCGTTCGTGCAGTCGTGCGTTCGCGCGTTCGTGCGTTGGTGCGTTCGTGCGTTCGTGAATTCGTGCGTTCATGTGGTCGTGTGTTCGTGTGTTCGTGTGTTGGTGTGCTCGTGTGTTCGTGTGTTCGTGTGTTCGTGTGTTCTCGTGTTCATGTGTTCGTGTGTTCGGGCGTTCGTGCGTTCGTGCGTTCGTGCGTTCGTGCGTTCGTGCGTTCGTGCGTTCGTGCGTTCGTGCGTTCGTGCAGTCGTGCGTTCGTGCGTTCGTGCGATGGTGCGTTCGTGCGTTCTCGCGTTCGTGCGTTCATGTGTTCGTGTGTTCTTGTGTTCGTGTGTTCGTGTGTTCGTGTGTTCACGTGTTTGTGTGTCTAGTTTTCCTGTGTTCGTGTGTTTGTATGTCGTGTGTTCGTGTGTTCGTCTGCTCGTGTGTTCGTGTGTTCGTGTGTTCGTGTGTTCGTGTGTTTGTGTGTTCGTGTGTTCGTGTGTTCGTGTGTTCGTGTGTTCGTGTATTCGTGCGTTCGTACGTTTGTCTGTTTGTATGTTCGTGTGTTCGTGTGGTCGTGTGTTCTTGTGTTCGTGTGTTCGTGTGTTCGTGTGTTTGTGTGTTCGTGTGTTCGTGTGCTCGTGTGTTCGTGTGTTCGTGTGTTCGCGTGTTCCTGTTTCGAGTGTTCGTGTGTTCGTGTGTTTGTGTGTTCGTGTGTTCGTGTGCTCGTGTGTTCGTGTGTTCGTGTATTCGTGTGTTCGTGTGTTCGTGTATTCGTGTGCTCGTGCGTATGTGTGTTCGTGTGTTTGTGTGTTCGTGTGTTTCTGCGTTCGTGCGGTATTGTGTTCGTGTGTCGTGTGTCGTGTGTTCGTGTGTTCGTGTGTTCGTGTGTTCGTGTGTTCATGTGCTCGTGTGTTCGTGTGTTCGTGTGTTTGTGTTCTCGTGTGTTTTTTTGCTCGGCTGTTGTAGTGTTCCTGTGTTCGTGTGTTCGTGTGTTCGTGTGTTCGTGTGTTCGTGTGTTCGTGTGTTCGTGTGTTCGTGTGTTCGTGTGTTCGTGTGTTCGTGTGTTCGTGTGTTCGTGTGTTCGTGTGTTCGTGTGTTCGTGTGTTCGTGTGTTCGTGTGTTCGTGTGTTCGTGTGTTCGTGTGTTCGTGTGTTCGTGTGTTCGTGTGTTCGTGTATTCGTGCGTTCGTGCGTTTGTCTGTTTGTGTGTTTGTGTGTTCGTGTGTTCGTGTGTTCGTGTGTTTGTGTGTTTGTGTGTTCGTGTGTTCGTGTGTTTGCGTGTTCCTGTTTCGAGTGTTCGTGTGTTTGTGTTTCCGTGTGTTCGTGTGCTTGTGTGTTCGTGTGTTCGCGTATTCGTGTGCTCGTGTGTATGTGTGTTTGTGTGTTTGTGTGTTCGTGTGCTTGTGCGTTCGTGCGTTCGTGCGGTATTGTGTTCGTGGTTCGTGTGTCGTGTGTTCGTGTGTTCGTGTGTTCGTGTGTTCGTGTGTTCATGTGCTCGTGTGTTCGTGTGTTCGTGTGTTCGTGTGTTTGTGTTCTCGTGTGTTCGTGTGTTTGTGTTCTCGTGTGTTTTTTTGCTTGGCTGTTGTAGTGTTCGTGTGTTCGTGTGTTTGTGTGTTCGTGTGTTCGTGTGTTCGTGTGTTCGTGTGTTCGTGTGTTCGTGTGTTCGTGTGTTCGTGTGTTCGTGTGTTCGTGTGTTCGTGTGTTCGTGTGTTCGTGTGTTCACGTGTTTGTGTGTCTAGTTTTCCTGTGTTCGTGTGTTTGTATGTCGTGTGTTCGTGTGTTCGTCTGCTCGTGTGTTCGTGTGTTCGTGTGTTCGTGTGTTCGTGTGTTTGTGTGTTCGTGTGTTCGTGTGTTCGTGTGTTCGTGTGTTCGTGTATTCGTGCGTTCGTACGTTTGTCTGTTTGTATGTTCGTGTGTTCGTGTGGTCGTGTGTTCTTGTGTTCGTGTGTTCGTGTGTTCGTGTGTTTGTGTGTTCGTGTGTTCGTGTGCTCGTGTGTTCGTGTGTTCGTGTGTTCGCGTGTTCCTGTTTCGAGTGTTCGTGTGTTCGTGTGTTTGTGTGTTCGTGTGTTCGTGTGCTCGTGTGTTCGTGTGTTCGTGTATTCGTGTGTTCGTGTGTTCGTGTATTCGTGTGCTCGTGCGTATGTGTGTTCGTGTGTTTGTGTGTTCGTGTGTTTCTGCGTTCGTGCGGTATTGTGTTCGTGTGTCGTGTGTCGTGTGTTCGTGTGTTCGTGTGTTCGTGTGTTCGTGTGTTCATGTGCTCGTGTGTTCGTGTGTTCGTGTGTTTGTGTTCTCGTGTGTTTTTTTGCTCGGCTGTTGTAGTGTTCCTGTGTTCGTGTGTTCGTGTGTTCGTGTGTTCGTGTGTTCGTGTGTTCGTGTGTTCGTGTGTTCGTGTGTTCGTGTGTTCGTGTGTTCGTGTGTTCGTGTGTTCGTGTGTTCGTGTGTTCGTGTGTTCGTGTGTTCGTGTATTCGTGCGTTCGTGCGTTTGTCTGTTTGTGTGTTTGTGTGTTCGTGTGTTCGTGTGTTCGTGTGTTTGTGTGTTTGTGTGTTCGTGTGTTCGTGTGTTTGCGTGTTCCTGTTTCGAGTGTTCGTGTGTTTGTGTTTCCGTGTGTTCGTGTGCTTGTGTGTTCGTGTGTTCGCGTATTCGTGTGCTCGTGTGTATGTGTGTTTGTGTGTTTGTGTGTTCGTGTGCTTGTGCGTTCGTGCGTTCGTGCGGTATTGTGTTCGTGGTTCGTGTGTCGTGTGTTCGTGTGTTCGTGTGTTCGTGTGTTCGTGTGTTCATGTGCTCGTGTGTTCGTGTGTTCGTGTGTTCGTGTGTTTGTGTTCTCGTGTGTTCGTGTGTTTGTGTTCTCGTGTGTTTTTTTGCTTGGCTGTTGTAGTGTTCGTGTGTTCGTGTGTTTGTGTGTTCGTGTGTTCGTGTGTTCGTGTGTTCGTGTGTTCGTGTGTTCGTGTGTTCGTGTGTTCGTGTGTTCGTGTGTTCGTGTGTTCGTGTGTTTGTGTGTTCGTGTGTTTGCGTGTTCGTGTGTTCGTGTGTTTGTGTGTTCATGTGTTCGTGTGTTTGTGTCTTCGTGTGTTCGTGTGTTCGTGTGTTTGTGTGTCCGTGTGTTCGTGTGTTCGTGAGTTTGTGTGTTTGTGTGTTCGTGTGTTTGTGTGTTTCTGTGCTCGTGCGTTCGTGCGTTCGTGCGTTCGTGCGTTCGTGCGTCCATGCGTTCGTGCGTTCCCGCGTTCGTGCGTTCGAGCGTTCGTGCGTTCGTGCGTTCGTACGTTAGTACGTTCGTGCGTTCGTGCGTTCGTGCGTTCGTGTTTCATGCGTTCGTGCGTTTGTCTGTTCGTGTGTTCCTATGTTCGTGTGTTCGTGTGTTTGTGTGTTCGTGTTTTCGTGTGTTCGTGTGTTCGTGTGTTCGTGTGTTCGTGTGGTCGTGTGTCCGTGTGTTCGTGTGTTCGTGTGTTGGTGTGCTCGTGTGTTCGTGTGTTCGTGTGTTCGTGTGTTTCCGTGTTCATGTGTTTGTGTGTTCGGGCGTTCGTGTGTTCGTTCGTTCATGCGTTCGTGCATTTGTTCGTTCGTGCGTTCGTGTGTTCGTGTGTTCGTGTGTTCGTGTGTTCGTCTGTTCGTGTGTTTCTATGTTCGTGTGTTCGTGTGTTCGTGTGTTCGTGTGTTCGTGTGTGCGCGTGTTCGTGTGTTCGTGTGTTCGTGTGTTCGTGTGTTCGTGTGTTCATGTGTTCGTGTGTTCGTGTGTTCGTGTGTTTGTTCGTTCATGCGTTCGTGCATTTGTTCGTTCGTGCGTTCGTGTGTTCGTGTATTCGTGCGTTCGTGCGTTCTTGAGTTCGTGTGTCGTGTGTCTTGTGTTCGTGTGTTCGTGTGTTCGTGTGTTCGTGTGTTCGTGTGTTCGTGTGTTCGTGTGTTCGTGTGTTCGTGTGTTCGTGTGTTCGTGTGTTCGTGTGGTCGTGTGTCCGTGTGTTCGTGTGTTCGTGTGTTGGTGTGCTCGTGTGTTCGTGTGTTCGTGTGTTCGTGTGTTCGTGTGTTTACATGTTCATGTGTTTGTGTGTTCGGGCGTTCGTGTGTTCGTTCGTTCATGCGTTCGTGCATTTGTTCGTTCGTGCGTTCGTGTGTTCGTGTGTTCGTGCGTTCGTGCGTTCTTGAGTTCGTGTGTCGTGTGTCTTGTGTTCGTGTGTTCGTGTGTTCGTGTGTTCGAGTGTTCGTGTGTTCGTGTGTTCGTGTGTTCGTGTGTTCGTGTGTTCGTGCGTTCGTGCGTTCGTGCGTTCGTGCGTTCCTGCGTTCGTGCGTTCGTGCGTTCGTGCAGTCGTGCGTTCGCGCGTTCGTGCGTTGTTGCGTTCGTGCGTTCGTGAGTTCGTGCGTTCATGTGTTCGTGTGTTCGTGTGTTCGTGTGTTCGTGTGCTCGTGTGCTCGTGTGTTCGTGTGTTCGTGTGTTCGTGTGATCTCGTGTTCATGTGTTCGTGTGTTCGGGCGTTCGTGCGTTCGTGCGTTCGTGCGTTCGTGCGTTCGTGCGTTCGTGCGTTCGTGCGTTCGTGCAGTCGTGCGTTCGTGCGTTCGTGCGATGGTGCGTTCGTGCGTTCTCGCGTTCGTGCGTTCGTGCAGTCGTGTGTTCTTGTGTTCGTGTGTTCGTGCGTTCGTGTGTTCACGTGTTTGTGTGTCTAGTTTTCCTGTGTTTGTGTGTTTGTATGTCGTGTGTTCGTGTGTTCGTCTGCTCGTGTGTTCGTGTGTTCGTGTGTTCGTGTGTTCGTGTGTTTGTGTGTTCGTGTGTTCGTGTGTTCGTGTGTTCGTGTGTTCGTGTGTTCGTGTATTCGTGCGTTCGTACGTTTGTCTGTTTGTATGTTCGTGTGTTCGTGTGGTCGTGTGTTCTTGTGTTCGTGTGTTCGTGTGTTCGTGTGTTTGTGTGTTCGTGTGTTCGTGTGCTCGTGTGTTCGTGTGTTGGTGTGTTCGCGTGTTTCTGTTTCGAGTGTTCGTGTGTTCGTGTGTTCGTGTGTTCGTGTGTTCGTGTGTTCGTGTGCTCGTGTGTTCGTGTGTTCGTGTATTCGTGTGTTCGTGTGTTCGTGTATTCGTGTGCTCGTGCGTATGTGTGTTCGTGTGTTTGTGTGTTCGTGTGTTTCTGCGTTCGTGCGGTATTGTGTTCGTGTGTCGTGTGTCGTGTGTTCGTGTGTTCGTGTGTTCGTGTGTTCGTGTGTCCATGTGCTCGTGTGTTCGTGTGTTCGTGTGTTTGTGTTCTCGTGTGTTTTTTTGCTTGGCTGTTGTAGTGTTCCTGTGTTCGTGTGTTCGTGTGTTCGTGTGTTCGTGTGTTCGTGTGTTCGTGTGTTCGTGTGATCGTGTGTTCGTGTGTTCGTGTGTTCGTGTGTTCGTGTGTTCGTGTGTTCGTGTGTTCGTGTGTTCGTGTGTTCGTGTGTTCGTGTGTTCGTGTGTTCGGGTGTTCGTGTGTCCGTGTATTCGTGTGTTCGTGAGTTTGTGTGTTCGTGTGTTCGTGTGTTTGTGTGTTCGTGTGTTTGTGCGTTCGTGCGTTCGTGCGTTCGTGCGTCCATGCGTTCGTGCGTTCCCGCGTTCGTGCGTTCGAGCGTTCGTGCGCTCGTGCGTTCGTACGTTAGTACGTTCGTGCGTTCGTGCGTTCGTGCGTTCGTGCGTTCGTGCGTTCGTGCGTTCGTGTTTCATGCGTTCGCGCGTTCGTGTGTTCGTGTATTCCTATGTTCGTGTGTTCGTGTGTTCGTGTGTTCGTGTGTTCGTGTGTTCGTGTGTTCGTGTGTTCGTGTGTTCGTGTGTTCGTGTGTTCGTGTGTTCGTGTGTTTGTGTGTTCGTGTGTTCCTGTGTTCGTGTGTTTGTGTGTTCATGTGTTCGTCCGTTCATGCGTTCCCGCGTTCGTGCGTTCGTGCCTCCGTGCCTTCGTGCGTTCCTGCGTTCGTGCGTTCGTGCGTTCGAGCGTTCGAGCGTTCGCGCGTTCGTACGTTCCTGCGTTCGTGCGTTCGTGCTTTCGTGCGTTCGTGCATTCGTGCGGTCGTGCGTTCGTGTGTTTATGTGTTCGTGTGTTCCTGTGTTCGTGTGTTCGTGTGTTCGTGTGTTCGTGTGTTCCTGTGTTCGTGTGGTCGTGTGTGCATGTGTTCGTCCGTTCATGCGTTCGTGCGTTCGTGCGTTCGTGCTTCCGTGCGTTCGTGCGTTCGTGCGTTCGTGCGTTCGTGTTTTCGTATGTTTGTGTGTTTGTGTGTTCTTGTGTTCGCGTGTTCGTGTTTTCGTGTGCTCATGTGTTCGTATGTTCGTGTGTTCGTGTGTACGTGTGTTCGCGTGTTTGTGTGTCTAGTTTTTGTGTGTTTGTGTGTCGTGTGTTCGTGTGTTCGTCTGCTGGTTCGTTCGTGTGTTCGTGTGTTCGTGTGTTCGTGTGTTCGTGTGTTCGTGTGTTCTTGTGTTCGTGTATTCGTGCGTTCGTGCGTTTGTCTGTTTGTGTGTCGTGTGTTCGTGTGTTCGTGTGCTCGTGTGTTCGTGTGTTCGTGTGTTTGTGTGTTCGTGTGTTCGTGTGTTTGTGTGGTCGTGTGTTCGTGTGCTCGTGTGTTCGTGTGTTCGTGTATTCGTGTGTTCGTGTGTTCGTGTATTCGTGTGCTCGTGCGTATGTGTGTTCGTGTGTTTGTGTGTTCGTGTGTTTGTGCGTTCGTGCGGTATTGTGTTCGTATGTCGTGTGTCGTGTGTTCGTGTGTTCGTGTGTTCGTGTTTGTGTGTTCATGTGCTCGTGTGTTCGTGTGTTCGTGTGTTGGTGTGTTTGTGTTCTCGTGTGTTTTTTTGCTCGGCTGTTGTAGTGTTCCTGTGTTCGTGTGTTCGTGTGTTCGTGTGTTCTCGTGTTCGTGTGTTCGTGTGTTCATGTGTTCGTGTGTTCGTGTGTTCGTGTGTTCGTGTGTCCGTGTGTTCGTGTGTTCGTGTGTTCGTGTGTTCGTGTGTTCGTGTGTTCGCGTGTTCGTGTGTTCGCGTGTTCGTGTGTTCGTGTGTCCGTGTATTCGTGTGTTAGTGAGTTTGTGTGTTCGTGTGTTCGTGTGTTTGTGTGTTCGTGTGTTCGTGCGTTCGTGCGTTCGTGCGTTCGTGCGTTCGTGCGTCCATGCGTTCGTGCGTTCCCGCGTTCGTGCGTTCGAGCGTTCGTGCGCTCGTGCGTTCGTACGTTAGTACGTTCGTGCGTTCGCGCGTTCGTGCGTCCATGCGTTCGTGCGTTCCCGCGTTCGTGCGTTCAAGCGTTCGTGCGCTCGTGCGTTCGTACGTTAGTACGTTCGTGCGGTCGTGCGTTCGTGTTTCATGCGTTCAGGCGTTCGCGTGTTCGTGTATTCCTTCGTTCGTGTGTTCGTGTGTTCGTGTGTTCGTGTGTTCGTGTGTTCGTGTTTTCGTGTGTTCGTGTGTTCGTGTGTTCGTGTATTCGTGCGTTCGTGCGTTTGTCTGTTTGTGTGTTCGTGTATTCGTGCGTTCGTGCGTTTGTCTGTTTGTATGTTCGTGTGTTCGTGTTTGTGTGTTCGCGTGTTCCTGTTTCGAGTGTTCGTGTGTTCGTGTGTTCGTGTGTTCGTGTGTTCGTGTGCTCGTGTGTTCGTGTGTTCGTGTATTCGTGTGTTCGTGTGTTCGTGTATTCGTGTGCTCGTGCGTATGTGTGTTCGTGTGTTTGTGTGTTCGTGTGTTTGTGCGTTCGTGCGGTATTGTGTTCGTGTGTCGTGTGTCGTGTGTTCGTGTGTCCGTGTGTTCGTGTGTTCGTGTGTTCATGTGCTCGTGTGTTCGTGTGTTCGTGTGTTCGTGTGTTTGTGTTCTCGTGTGTTTTTTTGCTCGGCTGTTGTAGTGTTCCTGTGTTCGTGTGTTCGTGTGTTCGTGTGTTCGTGTGTTCGTGTGTTCGTGTGTTCGTGTGTTCATGTGTTCGTGTGTTCGTGTGTTCGTGTGTTCGTGTGTCCGTGTGTTCGTGTGTTCGTGTGTTCGTGTGTTCGTGTGTTCGTGTGTTCGCGTGTTCGTGTGTTCGTGTGTTCGTGTGTTTGTGTGTTCGTGTGTCCGTGTATTCGTGTGTTAGTGTGTTCGTGTATTCGTGTGCCCGTGCGTGCGTGTGTTTGTGTGTTCGTGAGTTTGTGCGTTCGTGCGGTATTGTGTTCGTGTGTCGTGTGTCTTGTGTTCGTGTGCTCGTGTGTTCGTGTGTTCGTGTGTTCGTGCGTTCGTGTATTCGTGTATTCGTGTGTTCGTGTGTTCGTGTGTTCGTGTGTTCGTGTGTTCGTGTGTTCGTGTGTTCGTATTTTCGTGTGTTTAGGTGTTCGTGTGTTCGTGTGTTCGTGTGTTCGTGTGTTCGTCTGTTCGTGTGTTCGTGTGTTCGTGTGCTCGTGTGTTCGTGTGTTTGTGTGTTCGTGTGTTCGTGTGTTCGTGTGTTCGTGTGTTCGTGTGTTCGTGTGTTCGTGTGTTCGTGTGCTCGTGTGTTCGTGTTTGTGTGTTCGTGTGTTTGTGTGTTCTCGTGTTCATGTGTTCGTGTGTTCGGGCGTTCGTGCGTTTGTGCGTTCGTGCGTTCGTGCGTTCGTGCGTTCGTGCGTTCGTGCAGTCGTGCGTTCGTGCGTTCATGCGTTGGTGCGTTCGTGCGTTCATGTGTTTGTGTGTTCTTGTGTTCGTGTGTTCGTGTGTTCGTGTGTTCGTGTGTTCGTGTGTTCGTGTGTTCGTGTGTTCGTGCGTTCGTGTGTTCGTGTGTTCACGTGTTTGTGTGTCTAGTTTTCGTGTGTTCGTGTGTTTGTGTGTCGTGTGTTCGTGTGTTCGTGTGCTCGTGTGCTCGTGTGTTCGTGTGTTCGTGTGTTTGTGTGTTCGTGTGTTCGTGTGTTTGTGTGTTCGTGTGTTCGTGTGTTCGTGTGTTCGTGTGTTCGTGTGTTCGTGTGCTCGTGTATTCGTGCGTTCGTGCGTTTGTCTGGTTGTGTGTTCGTGTGTTCGTGCTTTCGTGTGTTCGTGTGTTCGTGTGTTTGTGTGTTCGTGTGTTCGTGTGTTCGTGTGTTCGTGTGTTCGTGTGTTCGTGTGTTCGTGTGTTCGTGTGTTCGTGTCTTCGTGTGTTCGTGTGTTCGTGTGTTCGTGTGTTCGTGTGTCCGTGTCTTCGTGTGTTCGTGTGTTCGTGTGTTCGTGTGTCCGTGTGTTGGTGTGTCCGTGTGTTCGTGTGTGCGTGTGTTCATGTGTTCGTGTGTTTGTGTCTTCGTGTGTTCGTGTGTTCGTGTGTTCGTGTGTTTTCGTCTCCGTGTGTTCGTGAGTTCGTGAGTTTGTGTGTTTGTGTGTTCGTGTGTTTGTGTGTTCCTGTGCTCGTTCGTTCGTGCGTTCGTGCGTTTAAGCGTTCGTGCGCTCGTGTTTCATGCGTTCGTGCGTTCGCGTGTTCGTGTATTCCTATGTTCGTGTGTTCGTGTGTTCGTGTGTTCGTGTGTTCGTGTGTTCGTGTGTTCGTGTGTTCGTGTGTTCGTGTGTTCGTGTGTTCGTGTGTTCGTGTGTTCTTGTGTTCGTGTGTTCGTGTGTTCGTGTGTTTGTGTGTTCGTGTGTTCCTGTGTTCGTGTGTTTGTGTGTTCATGTGTTCGTCCGTTCATGCGTTCGTGCGTTCGTGCTTTCGTGCGTTCGAGCGTTCGTGCGGTCGTGCGTTCGTGTGTTCATGTGTTCGCGTGTTCCTGTGTTCGTGTGTTCGTGTGTTCGTGTGTTCGCGTGTTCCTGTGTTCGTGTGGTTGTGTGTGCATGTGTTCTACCGTTCATGCGTTCGTGCGTTCGTGCGTTCGTGCGTTCGTGCGTCCGTGCGTTCGTGCGTTCGTGCGTTCGTGTTTTCGTATGTTTGTGTGTTTGTGTGTTCTTGTGTTCGCGTGTTCGTGTTTTCGTGTGCTCATGTGTTCGTATGTTCGTGTGTTCGTGTGTTCGTGTGTTCGCGTGTTTGTGTGTCTAGTTTTCGTGTGTTCGTGTGTTTGTGTGTCGAGTGTTCGTGTGTTCGTGTGCTCGTGTGTTCGTGTGTTCGTGTGTTCGTGTGTTCGTGTGTTCGTGTGTTCGTGTGTTTGTGTGTTCGTGTGTTCGTGGGTTCGTGAGTTTGTGTGTTCGTGTATTCGTGCGTTCGTGCGTTTGTCTGTTTGTGTGTTCGTGTGTTCGTGCTTTCGTGTGTTCGTGTGTTCGTGTGTTCGTGTGTTTGTGTGTTCGTGTGTTCGTGTGTTCGTGTGTTTGTGTGTTCGTGTGTTCGTGTGTTCGTGTGTTCGTGTGTTTGTGTGTTCGTGTGTTCGTGTGTTCGGGTGTTTGCGTGTTCCTGTTTCGAGTGTTCGTGTGTTTGTGTTTCCGTGTGTTCGTGTGCTCGTGTGTTCGTGTGTTCGCGTATTCGTGTGCTCGTGTGTATGTGTGTTTGTGTGTTTGTGTGTTCGTGTGTTTGTGCGTTCGTGCGTTCGTGCGGTATTGTGTTCGTGGTTCGTGTGTCGTGTGTTCGTGTGTTCGTGTGTTTATGTGTTCGTGTGTTTGTGTCTTCGTGTGTTCGTGTGTTCGTGTGTTCGTGTGTTTGTGTGTCCGTGTGTTCGTGTGTTCGTGAGTTTGTGTGTTTGTGTGTTCGTGTGTTTGTGTGTTTCTGTGCTCGTGCGTTCGTGCGTTCGTGCATTCGTGCGTTCGTGCGTCCATGCGTTCGTGCGTTCCCGCGTTCGTGCGTTCGAGCGTTCGTGCGTTCGTGCGTTCGTACGTTAGTACGTTCGTGCGTTCGTGCGTTCGTGCGTTCGTGTTTCATGCGTTCGTGCGTTTGTCTGTTCGTGTGTTCCTATGTTCGTGTGTTCGTGTGTTCGTGTGTTCGTGTGTTCGTGTGTTCATGTGTTCGTGTGTTCGTGTGTTCGTGTGTTTGTTCGTTCATGCGTTCGTGCATTTGTTCGTTCGTGCGTTCGTGTGTTCGTGTGTTCGTGCGTTCGTGCGTTCTTGAGTTCGTGTGTCGTGTGTCTTGTGTTCGTGTGTTCGTGTGTTCGTGTGTTCGTGTGTTCGTGTGTTCGTGTGTTCGTGTGTTCGTGTGTTCGTGTGTTCGTGTGTTCGTGTGTTCGTGTGTTCGTGTGTTCGTGTGTTCGTGTGTTCGTGTGTTCGTGTGGTCGTGTGTCCGTGTGTTCGTGTGTTCGTGTGTTGGTGTGCTCGTGTGTTCGTGTGTTCGTGTGTTCGTGTGTTTTCGTGTTCATGTGTTTGTGTGTTCGGGCGTTCGTGTGTTCGTTCGTTCATGCGTTTGTGCATTTGTTCGTTCGTGCGTTCGTGTGTTCGTGTGTTCGTGTGTTCGTGTGTTCGTCTGTTCGTGTGTTTCTATGTTCGTGTGTTCGTGTGTTCGTGTGTTCGTGTGTGCGTGTGTTCGTGTGTTCGTGTGTTCGTGTGTTCGTGTGTTCGTGTGTTCATGTGTTCGTGTGTTCGTGTGTTCGTGTGTTTGTTCGTTCATGCGTTCGTGCATTTGTTCGTTCGTGGATTCGTGTGTTCGTGTGTTCGTGCGTTCGTGCGTTCTTGAGTTCGTGTGTCGTGTGTCTTGTGTTCGTGTGTTCGTGTGTTCGTGTGTTTGTGTGTTCGTGTGTTCGTGTGTTCGTGTGTTCGTGTGTTCGTGTGTTCGTGTGTTCGTGTGTTCGTGTGTTCGTGTGTTCGTGTGGTCGTGTGTCCGTGTGTTCGTGTGTTCGTGTGTTGGTGTGCTCGTGTGTTCGTGTGTTCGTGTGTTCGTGTGTTTTCATGTTCATGTGTTTGTGTGTTCGGGCGTTCGTGTGTTCGTTCGTTCATGCGTTCGTGCATTTGTTCGTTCGTGCGTTCGTGTGTTCGTGTGTTCGTGCGTTCGTGCATTCTTGAGTTCGTGTGTCGTGTGTCTTGTGTTCGTGTGTTCGTGTGTTCGTGTGTTCGTGTGTTCGTGTGTTCGTGTGTTCGGGTGTTCGTGTGTTCGTGTGTTCGTGTGTTCGTGTGTTCGTGTGTTCGTGTGTTCGTGTGTTCGTGTGTTCGTGTGTTCGTGTGTTCGTGTGTTCGTGTGGTCTTGTGTCCGTGTGTTCGTGTGTTCGTGTGTTGGTGTGCTCGTGTGTTCGTGTGTTCGTGTGTTCGTGTGTTTTCGTGTTCATGTGTTTGTGTGTTCGGGCGTTCGTGCGTTCGTGCGTTCGTGCGTTCGTGCGTTCGTGCGTTCGTGCGTTCCTGCGTTCGTGCGTTCGTGCGTTCGTGCAGTCGTGCGTTCGCGCGTTCGTGCGTTGGTGCGTTCGTGCGTTCGTGAATTCGTGCGTTCATGTGGTCGTGTGTTCGTGTGTTCGTGTGTTGGTGTGCTTGTGTGTTCGTGTGTTCGTGTGTTTGTGTGTTCTCGTGTTCATGTGTTCGTGTGTTCGGGCGTTCGTGCGTTCGTGCGTTCGTGCGTTCGTGCGTTCGTGCGTTCGTGCGTTTGTGCGTTCGTGCGTTCGTGCAGTCGTGCGTTCGTGCGTTCGTGCGATGGTGCGTTCGTGCGTTCTCGCGTTCGTGCGTTCATGTGTTCGTGTGTTCTTGTGTTCGTGTGTTCGTGTGTTCGTGTGTTCACGTGTTTGTGTGTCTAGTTTTCCTGTGTTCGTGTGTTTGTATGTCGTGTGTTCGTGTGTTCGTCTGCTCGTGTGTTCGTGTGTTCGTGTGTTCGTGTGTTCGTGTGTTTGTGTGTTCGTGTGTTCGTGTGTTCGTTTGTTCGTGTGTTCGTGTATTCGTGCGTTCGTACGTTTGTCTGTTTGTATGTTCGTGTGTTCGTGTGGTCGTGTGTTCTTGTGTTCGTGTGTTCGTGTGTTCGTGTGTTCGTGTGTTTGTGTGTTCGTGTGTTCGTGTGCTCGTGTGTTCGTGTGTTCGTGTGTTCGCGTGTTCCTGTTTCGAGTGTTCGTGTGTTCGTGTGTTTGTGTGTTCGTGTGGTCGTGTGCTCGTGTGTTCGTGTGTTCGTGTATTCGTGTGTTCGTGTGTTCGTGTATTCGTGTGCTCGTGCGTATGTGTGTTCGTGTGTTTGTGTGTTCGTGTGTTTCTGCGTTCGTGCGGTATTGTGTTCGTGTGTCGTGTGTCGTGTGTTCGTGTGTTCGTGTGTTTGTGTGTTCGTGTGTTCATGTGCTCGTGTGTTCGTGTGTTCGTGTGTTTGTGTTCTCGTGTGTTTTTTTGCTCGGCTGTTGTAGTGTTCCTGTGTTCGTGTTTTCGTGTGTTCGTGTGTTCGTGTGTTCGTGTGTTCGTGTGTTCGTGTGTTCGTGTGTTCGTGTGTTCGTGTGTTCGTGTGTTCGTGTGTTCGTGTGTTCGTGTGTTCGTGTGTTCGTGTGTTCGTGTGTTCGTGTGTTCGTGTGTTCGTGTGTTCGTGTGTTCGTGTGTTCGTGTGTTCGTGTGTCCGTGTATTCGTGTGTTCGTGAGTTTGTGTGTTCGTGTGTTCGTGTGTTTGTGTGTTCGTGTGTTTGTGCGTTCGTGCGTTCGTGCGTTCGTGCGTCCATGCGTTCGTGCGTTCCCGCGTTCGTGCGTTCGTGCGTTCGTGTTTCATGCGTTCGCGCGTTCGTGTGTTCGTGTATTCCTATGTTCGTGTGTTCGTGTGTTCGTGTGTTCGTGTGTTCGTGTGTTCGTGTGTTCGTGTTTTCGTGTGTTCGTGTGTTCGTGTGTTCGTGTGTTTGTGTGTTCGTGTGTTCCTGTGTTCGTGTGTTTGTGTGTTCATTTGTTCGTCCGTTCATGCGTTTCCGCGTTCGTGCGTTCGTGCCTTCGTGCCTTTGTGCGTTCCTGCGTTCGTGCGTTCGTGCGTTCGAGCGTTCGAGCGTTCGTGCGTTCGTACGTTCCTGCGTTCGTGCGTTCGGGCTTTCGTGCGTTCGTGCGTTCGTGCGTTCGTGCGGTCGTGCGTTTGTGTGTTCATGTGCTCGTGTGTTCCTGTGTTCGTGTGTTCGTGTGTTGGTGTGTTCCTGTGTTCGTGTGGTTGTGTGTGCATGTGTTCTACCGTTCATGCGTTCGTGCGTTCGTGCGTTC
The DNA here is from genome assembly GCA_963971145.1 of Sussaba pulchella. Classification (NCBI taxonomy): domain Eukaryota; kingdom Metazoa; phylum Arthropoda; class Insecta; order Hymenoptera; family Ichneumonidae; genus Sussaba; species Sussaba pulchella. Next base: position 230,083 of record CAXAQZ010001141.1, on the reverse strand, counting down.
GTGCGTTCGTGCGTCCGTGCGTTCGTGCGTTCGTGCGTTCGTGTTTTCGTATGTTTGTGTGTTTGTGTGTTCTTGTGTTCGCGTGTTCGTGTTTTCGTGTGCTCATGTGTTCGTATGTTCGTGTGTTCGTGTGTTCGTGTGTTCGCGTGTTTGTGTGTCTAGTTTTCGTGTGTTCGTGTGTTTGTGTGTCGAGTGTTCATGTGTTCGTGTGCTCGTGTGTTCGTGTGTTCGTGTGTTCGTGTGTTCGTGTGTTCGTGTGTTTGTGTGTTCGTGTGTTCGTGGGTTCGTGAGTTCGTGTGTTCGTGTATTCGTGCGTTCGTGCGTTTGTCTGTTTGTGTGTTCGTGTGTTCGTGCTTTCGTGTGTTCGTGTGTTCGTGTGTTCGTGTGTTTGTGTGTTCGTGTGTTCGTGTGTTCGTGTGTTTGTGTGTTCGTGTGTTCGTGTGTTCGTGTGTTCGTGTGTTTGTGTGTTTGTGTGTTCGTGTGTTCGTGTGTTTGCGTGTTCCTGTTTCGAGTGTTCGTGTGTTTGTGTTTCCGTGTGTTCGTGTGCTCGTGTGTTCGTGTGTTCGCGTATTCGTGTGCTCGTGTGTATGTGTGTTTGTGTGTTTGTGTGTTCGTGTGTTTGTGCGTTCGTGCGTTCGTGCGGTATTGTGTTCGTGGTTCGTGTGTCGTGTGTTCGTGTGTTCGTGTGTTCGTGTGTTCGTGTGTTCGTGTGTTCATGTGCTCGTGTGTTCGTGTGTTCGTGTGTTTGTGTTCTCGTGTGTTCGTGTGTTTGTGTTCGCGTGTGTTTTTTTGCTTGGCTGTTGTAGTGTTCGTGTGTTCGTGTGTTCGTGTGTTCGTGTGTTCGTGTGTTCGTGTGTTCGTGTGTTCGTGTGTTCGTGTGTTCGTCTGTTCGTGTGTTCGTGTGTTCGTGTGTTTGTGTGTTCGTGTGTTTGCGTGTTCGTGTGTTCGTGTGTTCGTGTGTTTATGTGTTCGTGTGTTTGTGTCTTCGTGTGTTCGTGTGTTCGTGTGTTCGTGTGTTTGTGTGTCCGTGTGTTCGTGTGTTCGTGAGTTTGTGTGTTTGTGTGTTCGTGTGTTCGTGTGTTTGTGTGTTCGTGTGTTCGTGTGTTCGTGTGTTCGTGTGTTCGTGTGTTCGTGTGTTCGTGTGTTCGTGTGTTCGTGTGTTCGTGTGGTCGTGTGTCCGTGTGTTCGTGTGTTCGTGTGTTGGTGTGCTCGTGTGTTCGTGTGTTCGTGTGTTCGTGTGTTTTCATGTTCATGTGTTCGTGTGTTCGGGCGTTCGTGTGTTCGTTCGTTCATGCGTTCGTGCATTTGTTCGTTCGTGCGTTCGTGTGTTCGTGTGTTCGTGCGTTCGTGCATTCTTGAGTTCGTGTGTCGTGTGTCTTGTGTTCGTGTGTTCGTGTGTTCGTGTGTTCGTGTGTTCGTGTGTTCGTGTGTTCGTGTGTTCGTGTGTTCGTGTGTTCGTGTGTTCGTGTGTTCGTGTGTTCGTGTGTTCGTGTGTTCGTGTGTTCGTGTGTTCGTGTGTTCGTGTGTTCGTGTGTTCGTGTGGTCTTGTGTCCGTGTGTTCGTGTGTTCGTGTGTTGGTGTGCTCGTGTGTTCGTGTGTTCGTGTGTTCGTGTGTTTTCGTGTTCATGTGTTTGTGTGTTCGGGCGTTCGTGCGTTCGTGCGTTCGTGCGTTCGTGCGTTCGTGCGTTCGTGCGTTCCTGCGTTCGTGCGTTCGTGCGTTCGTGCAGTCGTGCGTTCGCGCGTTCGTGCGTTGGTGCGTTCGTGCGTTCGTGAATTCGTGCGTTCATGTGGTCGTGTGTTCGTGTGTTCGTGTGTTGGTGTGCTTGTGTGTTCGTGTGTTCGTGTGTTCGTGTGTTCTCGTGTTCATGTGTTCGTGTGTTCGGGCGTTCGTGCGTTCGTGCGTTCGTGCGTTCGTGCGTTCGTGCGTTCGTGCGTTCGTGCGTTCGTGCGTTCGTGCAGTCGTGCGTTCGTGCGTTCGTGCGATGGTGCGTTCGTGCGTTCTCGCGTTCGTGCGTTCATGTGTTCGTGTGTTCTTGTGTTCGTGTGTTCGTGTGTTCGTGTGTTCACGTGTTTGTGTGTCTAGTTTTCCTGTGTTCGTGTGTTTGTATGTCGTGTGTTCGTGTGTTCGTCTGCTCGTGTGTTCGTGTGTTCGTGTGTTCGTGTGTTCGTGTGTTTGTGTGTTCGTGTGTTCGTGTGTTCGTGTGTTCGTGTGTTCGTGTATTCGTGCGTTCGTACGTTTGTCTGTTTGTATGTTCGTGTGTTCGTGTGGTCGTGTGTTCTTGTGTTCGTGTGTTCGTGTGTTCGTGTGTTTGTGTGTTCGTGTGTTCGTGTGCTCGTGTGTTCGTGTGTTCGTGTGTTCGCGTGTTCCTGTTTCGAGTGTTCGTGTGTTCGTGTGTTTGTGTGTTCGTGTGGTCGTGTGCTCGTGTGTTCGTGTGTTCGTGTATTCGTGTGTTCGTGTGTTCGTGTATTCGTGTGCTCGTGCGTATGTGTGTTCGTGTGTTTGTGTGTTCGTGTGTTTCTGCGTTCGTGCGGTATTGTGTTCGTGTGTCGTGTGTCGTGTGTTCGTGTGTTCGTGTGTTCGTGTGTTCGTGTGTTCATGTGCTCGTGTGTTCGTGTGTTCGTGTGTTTGTGTTCTCGTGTGTTTTTTTGCTCGGCTGTTGTAGTGTTCCTGTGTTCGTGTGTTCGTGTGTTCGTGTGTTCGTGTGTTCGTGTGTTCGTGTGTTCGTGTGTTCGTGTGTTCGTGTGTTCGTGTGTTCGTGTGTTCGTGTGTTCGTGTGTTCGTGTGTTCGTGTGTTCGTGTGTTCGTGTGTTCGTGTGTTCGTGTGTTCGTGTGTTCGTGTGTTCGTGTGTTCGTGTGTCCGTGTATTCGTGTGTTCGTGAGTTTGTGTGTTCGTGTGTTCGTGTGTTTGTGTGTTCGTGTGTTTGTGCGTTCGTGCGTTCGTGCGTTCGTGCGGCCATGCGTTCGTGCGTTCCCGCGTTCGTGCGTTCGTGCGTTCGTGTTTCATGCGTTCGCGCGTTCGTGTGTTCGTGTATTCCTATGTTCGTGTGTTCGTGTGTTCGTGTGTTCGTGTGTTCGTGTGTTCGTGTGTTCGTGTGTTCGTGTTTTCGTGTGTTCGTGTGTTCGTGTGTTCGTGTGTTTGTGTGTTTGTGTGTTCCTGTGTTCGTGTGCTTGTGTGTTCATTTGTTCGTCCGTTCATGCGTTTCCGCGTTCGTGCGTTCGTGCCTTCGTGCCTTTGTGCGTTCCTGCGTTCGTGCGTTCGTGCGTTCGAGCGTTCGAGCGTTCGTGCGTTCGTACGTTCCTGCGTTCGTGCGTTCGGGCTTTCGTGCGTTCGTGCGTTCGTGCGTTCGTGCGGTCGTGCGTTTGTGTGTTCATGTGTTCGTGTGTTCCTGTGTTCGTGTGTTTGTGTGTTGGTGTGTTCCTGTGTTCGTGTGGTTGTGTGTGCATGTGTTCTACCGTTCATGCGTTCGTGCGTTCGTGCGTTCGTGCGTTCGTGCGTCCGTGCGTTCGTGCGTTCGTGCGTTCGTGTTTTCGTATGTTTGTGTGTTTGTGTGTTCTTGTGTTCGCGTGTTCGTGTTTTCGTGTGCTCATGTGTTCGTATGTTCGTGTGTTCGTGTGTTCGTGTGTTCGCGTGTTTGTGTGTCTAGTTTTCGTGTGTTCGTGTGTTTGTGTGTCGAGTGTTCGTGTGTTCGTGTGCTCGTGTGTTCGTGTGTTCGTGTGTTCGTGTGTTCGTGTGTTCGTGTGTTTGTGTGTTCGTGTGTTCGTGGGTTCGTGAGTTCGTGTGTTCGTGTATTCGTGCGTTCGTGCGTTTGTCTGTTTGTGTGTTCGTGTGTTCGTGCTTTCGTGTGTTCGTGTGTTCGTGTGTTCGTGTGTTTGTGTGTTCGTGTGTTCGTGTGTTCGTGTGTTTGTGTGTTCGTGTGTTCGTGTGTTCGTGTGTTCGTGTGTTTGTGTGTTTGTGTGTTCGTGTGTTCGTGTGTTTGCGTGTTCCTGTTTCGAGTGTTCGTGTGTTTGTGTTTCCGTGTGTTCGTGTGCTCGTGTGTTCTTGTGTTCGCGTATTCGTGTGCTCGTGTGTATGTGTGTTTGTGTGTTTGTGTGTTCGTGTGTTTGTGCGTTCGTGCGTTCGTGCGGTATTGTGTTCGTGGTTCGTGTGTCGTGTGTTCGTGTGTTCGTGTGTTCGTGTGTTCGTGTGTTCGTGTGTTCATGTGCTCGTGTGTTCGTGTGTTCGTGTGTTTGTGTTCTCGTGTGTTCGTGTGTTTGTGTTCTCGTGTGTTTTTTTGCTTGGCTGTTGTAGTGTTCGTGTGTTCGTGTGTTCGTGTGTTCGTGTGTTCGTGTGTTCGTGTGTTCGTGTGTTCGTGTGTTCGTGTGTTCGTCTGTTCGTGTGTTCGTGTGTTCGTGTGTTTGTGTGTTCGTGTGTTTGCGTGTTCGTGTGTTCGTGTGTTCGTGTGTTTATGTGTTCGTCTGTTTGTGTCTTCGTGTGTTCGTGTGTTCGTGTGTTCGTGTGTTTGTGTGTCCGTGTGTTCGTGTGTTCGTGAGTTTGTGTGTTTGTGTGTTTGTGTGTTCGTGTGTTTGTGTGTTTCTGTGCTCGTGCGTTCGTGCGTTCGTGCGTTCGTGCGTTCGTGCGTCCATGCGTTCGTGCGTTCCCGCGTTCCCGCGTTCGAGCGTTCGTGCGTTCGTGCGTTCGTACGTTAGTACGTTCGTGCGTTCGTGCGTTCGTGCGTTCGTGTTTCATGCGTTCGTGCGTTTGTCTGTTCGTGTGTTCCTATGTTCGTGTGTTCGTGTGTTCGTGTGTTCGTGTGTGCGTGTGTTCGTGTGTTCGTGTGTTCGTGTGTTCGTGTGTTCGTGTGTTCATGTGTTCGTGTGTTCGTGTGTTCGTGTGTTCGTGTGTTTGTTCGTTCATGCGTTCGTGCATTTGTTCGTTCGTGCGTTCGTGTGTTCGTGTGTTCGTGCGTTCGTGCGTTCTTGAGTTCGTGTGTCGTGTGTCTTGTGTTCGTGTGTTCGTGTGTTCGTGTGTTCGTGTGTTCGTGTGTTCGTGTGTTCGTGTGTTCGTGTGTTCGTGTGTTCGTGTGTTCGTGTGTTCGTGTGTTCGTGTGGTCGTGTGTCCGTGTGTTCGTGTGTTCGTGTGTTGGTGTGCTCGTGTGTTCGTGTGTTCGTGTGTTCGTGTGTTTTCATGTTCATGTGTTTGTGTGTTCGGGCGTTCGTGTGTTCGTTCGTTCATGCGTTCGTGCATTTGTTCGTTCGTGCGTTCGTGTGTTCGTGTGTTCGTGTGTTCGTGTGTTCGTCTATTCGTGTGTTTCTATGTTCGTGTGTTCGTGTGTTCGTGTGTTCGTGTGTGCGTGTGTTCGTGTGTTCGTGTGTTCGTGTGTTCGTGTGTTCATGTGTTCGTGTGTTCGTGTGTTCGTGTGTTTGTTCGTTCATGCGTTCGTGCATTTGTTCGTTCGTGCGTTCGTGTGTTCGTGTGTTCGTGCGTTCGTGCGTTCTTGAGTTCGTGTGTCGTGTGTCTTGTGTTCGTGTGTTCGTGTGTTCGTGTGTTTGTGTCGTCGTGTGTTCGTGTGTTCGTGTGTTCGTGTGTTCGTGTGTTCGTGTGTTCGTGTGTTCGTGTGTTCGTGTGTTCGTGTGTTCGTGTGGTCGTGTGTCCGTGTGTTCGTGTGTTCGTGTGTTGGTGTGCTCGTGTGTTCGTGTGTTCGTGTGTTCGTGTGTTTTCATGTTCATGTGTTTGTGTGTTCGGGCGTTCGTGTGTTCGTTCGTTCATGCGTTCGTGCATTTGTTCGTTCGTGCGTTCGTGTGTTCGTGTGTTCGTGCGTTCGTGCGTTCTTGAGTTCGTGTGTCGTGTGTCTTGTGTTCGTGTGTTCGTGTGTTCGTGTGTTCGTGTGTTCGTGTGTTCGTGTGTTCGTGTGTTCGTGTGTTCGTGTGTTCGTGTGTTCGTGTGTTCGTGTGTTCGTGTGTTCGTGTGTTCGTGTGTTCGTGTGTTCGTGTGTTCGTGTGTTCGTGTGTTCGTGTGTTCGTGTGTTCGTGTGGTCTTGTGTCCGTGTGTTCGTGTGTTCGTGTGTTGGTGTGCTCGTGTGTTCGTGTGTTCGTGTGTTCGTGTGTTTTCGTGTTCATGTGTTTGTGTGTTCGGGCGTTCGTGCGTTCGTGCGTTCGTGCGTTCGTGCGTTCGTGCGTTCGTGCGTTCCTGCGTTCGTGCGTTCGTGCAGTCGTGCGTTCGCGCGTTCGTGCGTTGGTGCGTTCGTGCGTTCGTGAGTTCGTGCGTTCATGTGGTCGTGTGTTCGTGTGTTCGTGTGTTGGTGTGCTCGTGTGTTCGTGTGTTCGTGTGTTCGTGTGTTCTCGTGTTCATGTGTTCGTGTGTTCGGGCGTTCGTGCGTTCGTGCGTTCGTGCGTTCGTGCGTTCGTGCGTTCGTGCGTTCGTGCGTTCGTGCGTTCGTGCGTTCGTGCAGTCGTGCGTTCGTGCGTTCGTGCGATGATGCGTTCGTGCGTTCTCGCGTTCGTGCGTTCATGTGTTCGTGTGTTCTTGTGTTCGTGTGTTCGTGTGTTCGTGTGTTCACGTGTTTGTGTGTCTAGTTTTCCTGTGTTCGTGTGTTTGTATGTCGTGTGTTCGTGTGTTCGTCTGCTCGTGTGTTCGTGTGTTCGTGTGTTCGTGTGTTCGTGTGTTTGTGTGTTCGTGTGTTCGTGTGTTTGTGTGTTCGTGTGTTCGTGTATTCGTGCGTTCGTACGTTTGTCTGTTTGTATGTTCGTGTGTTCGTGTGGTCGTGTGTTCTTGTGTTCGTGTGTTCGTGTGTTCGTGTGTTTGTGTGTTCGTGTGTTCGTGTGCTCGTGTGTTCGTGTGTTCGTGTGTTCGCGTGTTCCTGTTTCGAGTGTTCGTGTGTTCGTGTGTTTGTGTGTTCGTGTGTTCGTGTGCTCGTGTGTTCGTGTGTTCGTGTATTCGTGTGTTCGTGTGTTCGTGTATTCGTGTGCTCGTGCGTATGTGTGTTCGTGTGTTTGTGTGTTCGTGTGTTTCTGCGTTCGTGCGGTATTGTGTTCGTGTGTCGTGTGTCGTGTGTTCGTGTGTTCGTGTGTTCGTGTGTTCGTGTGTTCATGTGCTCGTGTGTTCGTGTGTTCGTGTGTTTGTGTTCTCGTGTGTTTTTTTGCTCGGCTGTTGTAGTGTTTCTGTGTTCGTGTGTTCGTGTGTTCGTGTGTTCGTGTGTTCGTGTGTTCGTGTGTTCGTGTGTTCGTGTGTTCGTGTGTTCGTGTGTTCGTGTGTTCGTGTGTTCGTGTGTTCGTGTGTTCGTGTGTTCGTGTGTTCGTGTGTTCGTGTGTTCGTGTGTTCGTGTGTTCGTGTGTCCGTGTATTCGTGTGTTCGTGAGTTTGTGTGTTCGTGTGTTCGTGTGTTTGTGTGTTCGTGTGTTTGTGCGTTCGTGCGTTCGTGCGTTCGTGCGTCCATGCGTTCGTGCGTTCCCGCGTTCGTGCGTTCGTGCGTTCGGGTTTCATGCGTTCGCGCGTTCGTGCGTTTGTCTGTTTGTATGTTCGTGTGTTCGTGTGGTCGTGTGTTCGTGTGTTCGTGTGTTCGTGTGTTTGTGTGTTCGTGTGCTCGTGTGTTCGTGTTTGTGTGTTCGCGTGTTCCTGTTTCGAGTGTTCGTGTGTTCGTGTGTTCGTGTGTTCGTGTGTTCGTGTGCTCGTGTGTTCGTGTGTTCGTGTATTCGTGTGTTCGTGTGTTCGTGTATTCGTGTGCTTGTGCGTATGTGTGTTCGTGTGTTTGTGTGTTCGTGTGTTTGTGCGTTCGTGCGGTATTGTGTTCGTGTGTCGTGTGTCGTGTGTTCGTGTGTCCGTGTGTTCGTGTGTTCGTGTGTTCATGTGCTCGTGTGTTCGTGTGTTCGTGTGTTCGTGTGTTTGTGTTCTCGTGTGTTTTTTTGCTCGGCTGTTGTAGTGTTCCTGTGTTCGTGTGTTCGTGTGTTCGTGTGTTCGTGTGTTCGTGTGTTCGTGTGTTCGTGTGTTCGTGTGTTCGTGTGTTCATGTGTTCGTGTGTTCGTGTGTTCGTGTGTTCGTGTGTCCGTGTGTTCGTGTGTTCGTGTGTTCGTGTGTTCGTGTGTTCGCGTGTTCGTGTGTTCGTGTGTTCGTGTGTTCGTGTGTTCGTGTGTCCGTGTATTCGTGTGTTAGTGAGTTTGTGTGTTCGTGTGTTCGTGTGTTTGTGTGTCCGTGTATTCGTGTGTTAGTGAGTTTGTGTGTTCGTGCGTTCGTGCGTCCATGCGTTCGTGCGTTCCCGCGTTCGTGCGTTCGTGCGTCCATGCGTTCGTGCGTTCCCGCGTTCGTGCGTTCGTGCGTTCGTGCGTTCGTGCGTCCATGCGTTCGTGCGTTCCCGCGTTCGTGCGTTCGAGCGTTCGTGCGCTCGTGCGTTCGTACGTTAGTACGTTCGTACGCTCGTGCGTTCGTACGTTAGTACGTTCGTGCGGTCGTGCGTTCGTGCGTTCGTGTTTCATGCGTTCGTGCGTTCGCGTGTTCGTGTATTCCTATGTTCGTGTGTTCGTGTGTTCGTGTGTTCGTGTGTTCGTGTGTTCGTGTGTTCGTGTGTTCGTGTGTTCGTTTGTTCGTGTGTTCATGTGTTCGTGTGTTCGTGTGTTCTTGTGTTCGTGTGTTCGTGTGTTCGTGTGTTTGTGTGTTCGTGTGTTCCTGTGTTCCTGTGTTCGTGTGTTTGTGTGTTCATGTGTTCGTCCGTTCATGCGTTCGTGCGTTCGTGCGTTCGTGCGTTCGTGCGTTCATGCGTTCGTGCGTTCGTGCGTTCAAGTGTTCGAGCGTTCGTGCGTTCGTACGTTCCTGCGTTCGTGCGTTCGTGCTTTCGTGCGTTCGAGCGTTCGTGCGGTCGTGCGTTCGTGTGTTCATGTGTTCGTGTGTTCCTGTGTTCGTGTGTTCGTGTGTTCGTGTGTTCGTGTGTTCCTGTGTTCGTGTGGTTGTGTGTGCATGTGTTCTACCGTTCATGCGTTCGTGCGTTCGTGCGTTCGTGCGTCCGTGCGTTCGTGCGTTCGTGCGTTCGTGTTTTCGTATGTTTGTGTGTTTGTGTGTTCTTGTGTTCGCGTGTTCGTGTTTTCGTGTGCTCATGTGTTCGTATGTTCGTGTGTTCGTGTGTTCGTGTGTTCGCGTGTTTGTGTGTCTAGTTTTCGTGTGTTCGTGTGACTGTGTGTCGAGTGTTCGTGTGTTCGTGTGCTCGTGTGTTCGTGTGTTCGTGTGTTCGTGTGTTCGTGTGTTCGTGTGTTTGTGTGTTCGTGTGTTCGTGTGTTCGCGTGTTCCTGTTTCGAGTGTTCGTGTGTTCGTGTGTTTGTGTGTTCGTGTGTTCGTGTGCTCGTGTGTTCGTGTGTTCGTGTATTCGTGTGTTCGTGTGTTCGTGTATTCGTGTGCTCGTGCGTATGTGTGTTCGTGTGTTTGTGTGTTCGTGTGTTTCTGCGTTCGTGCGGTATTGTGTTCGTGTGTCGTGTGTCGTGTGTTCGTGTGTTCGTGTGTTCGTGTGTTCGTGTGTTCATGTGCTCGTGTGTTCGTGTGTTCGTGTGTTTGTGTTCTCGTGTGTTTTTTTGCTCGGCTGTTGTAGTGTTCCTGTGTTCGTGTGTTCGTGTGTTCGTGTGTTCGTGTGTTCGTGTGTTCGTGTGTTCGTGTGTTCGTGTGTTCGTGTGTTCGTGTGTTCGTGTGTTCGTGTGTTCGTGTGTTCGTGTGTTCGTGTGTTCGTGTGTTCGTGTGTTCGTGTGTTCGTGTGTTCGTGTGTTCGTGTGTTCGTGTGTTCGTGTGTCCGTGTATTCGTGTGTTCGTGAGTTTGTGTGTTCGTGTGTTCGTGTGTTTGTGTGTTCGTGTGTTTGTGCGTTCGTGCGTTCGTGCGTTCGTGCGTCCATGCGTTCGTGCGTTCCCGCGTTCGTGCGTTCGTGCGTTCGGGTTTCATGCGTTCGCGCGTTCGTGTGTTCGTGTATTCCTATGTTCGTGTGTTCGTGTGTTCGTGTGTTCGTGTGTTCGTGTGTTCGTGTGTTCGTGTTTTCGTGTGTTCGTGTGTTCGTGTGTTCGTGTGTTTGTGTGTTCGTGTGTTCCTGTGTTCGTGTGTTCGTGTGTTCATGTGTTCGTCCGTTCATGCGTTCCCGCGTTCGTGCGTTCGTGCCTTCGTGCCTTCGTGCGTTCCTGCGTTCGTGCGTTCGTGCGTTCGAGCGTTCGAGCGTTCGTGCGTTCGTACGTTCCTGCGTTCGTGCGTTCGGGCTTTCGTGCGTTCGTGCGTTCGTGCGTTCATGCGGTCGTGCGTTCGTGTGTTCATGTGTTCGTGTGTTCCTGTGTTCGTGTGTTCGTGTGTTCGTGTGTTCGTGTGTTCCTGTGTTCGTGTGGTTGTGTGTGCATGTGTTCGTCCGTTCATGCGTTCGTGCGTTCGTGCGTTCGTGCTTCCGTGCGTTCGTGCGTTCGTGCGTTCGTGTTTTCGTATGTTTGTGTGTTTGTGTGTTCTTGTGTTCGCGTGTTCGTGTTTTCGTGTGCTCATGTGTTCGTATGTTCGTGTGTTCGTGTGTTCGTGTGTTCGTGTGTTCGCGTGTTTGTGTGTCTAGTTTTCGTGTGTTTGTGTGTCGTGTGTTCGTGTGTTCGTCTGCTGGTGTGTTCGTGTGTTCGTGTGTTCGTGTGTTCGTGTGTTCGTGTGTTCGTGTGTTCGTGTGTTCGTGTGTTCTTGTGTTCGTGTATTCGTGCGTTCGCGCGTTTGTCTGTTTGTATGTTCGTGTGTTCGTGTGGTCGTGTGTTCGTGTGTTCGTGTGTTCGTGTGTTTGTGTGTTCGTGTGCTCGTGTGTTCGTGTGTTCGTGTGTTCGCGTGTTCCTGTTTCGAGTGTTCGTGTGTTCGTGTGTTCGTGTGTTCGTGTGTTCGTGTGCTCGTGTGTTCGTGTGTTCGTGTATTCGTGTGTTCGTGTGTTCGTGTATTCGTGTGCTCGTGCGTATGTGTGTTCGTGTGTTTGTGTGTTCGTGTGTTTGTGCGTTCGTGCGGTATTGTGTTCGTGTGTCGTGTGTCGTGTGTTCGTGTGTTCGTGTGTTCGTGTTTGTGTGTTCATGTGCTCGTGTGTTCGTGTGTTCGTGTGTTCGTGTGTTTGTGTTCTCGTGTGTTTTTTTGCTCGGCTGTTGTAGTGTTCCTGTGTTCGTGTGTTCGTGTGTTCGTGTGTTCTCGTGTTCGTGTGTTCGTGTGTTCATGTGTTCGTGTGTTCGTGTGTTCGTGTGTTCGTGTGTCCGTGTGTTCGTGTGTTCGTGTGTTCGTGTGTTCGTGTGTTCGTGTGTTCGCGTGTTCGTGTGTTCGCCTGTTCGTGTGTTCGTGTGTTCGTGTGTCCGTGTATTCGTGTATTCGTGTGTTAGTGAGTTTGTGTGTTCGTGTGTTCGTGTGTTTGTGTGTTCGTGTGTTCGTGCGTTCGTGCGTTCGTGCGTTCGTGCGTTCGTGCGTCCATGCGTTCGTGCGTTCCCGCGTTCGTGCGTTCGAGCGTTCGTGTGCTCGTGCGTTCGTACGTTAGTACGTTCGTGCGTTTGTGCGTTCGTGCGTTCGTGCGTCCATGCGTTCGTGCGTTCGAGCGTTCGTGCGTTCGCGTGTTCGTGTATTCCTATGTTCGTGTGTTCGTGTGTTCGTGTGTTCGTGTGTTCGTGTGTTCGTGTGTTCGTGTGTTCGTGTGTTCGTGTGTTCGTGTGCTCGTGTATTCGTGCGTTCGTGCGTTTGTCTGTTTGTATGTTCGTGTGTTCGTGTGGTCGTGTGTTCGTGTGTTCGTGTGTTCGTGTGTTTGTGTGTTCGTGTGCTCGTGTGTTCGTGTTTGTGTGTTCGCGTGTTCCTGTTTCGAGTGTTCGTGTGTTCGTGTGTTCGTGTGTTCGTGTGTTCGTGTGCTCGTGTGTTCGTGTGTTCGTGTATTCGTGTGTTCGTGTGTTCGTGTATTCGTGTGCTTGTGCGTATGTGTGTTCGTGTGTTTGTGTGTTCGTGTGTTTGTGCGTTCGTGCGGTATTGTGTTCGTGTGTCGTGTGTCGTGTGTTCGTGTGTCCGTGTGTTCGTGTGTTCGTGTGTTCATGTGCTCGTGTGTTCGTGTGTTCGTGTGTTCGTGTGTTTGTGTTCTCGTGTGTTTTTTTGCTCGGCTGTTGTAGTGTTCCTGTGTTCGTGTGTTCGTGTGTTCGTGTGTTCGTGTGTTCGTGTGTTCGTGTGTTCGTGTGTTCATGTGTTCGTGTGTTCGTCTGTTCGTGTGTTCGTGTGTCCGTGTGTTCGTGTGTTCGTGTGTTCGTGTGTTCGTGTGTTCGCGTGTTCGTGTGTTCGTGTGTTCGTGTGTTCGTGTGTTCGTGTGTCCGTGTATTCGTGTGTTAGTGAGTTTGTGTGTTCGTGTGTTCGTGTGTTTGTGTGTTCGTGTGTTCGTGCGTTCCTGCGTTCGTGCGTTCGTGCGTTCGTGCGTCCATGCGTTCGTGCGTTCCCGCGTTCGTGCGTTCGAGCGTTCGTGCGCTCGTGCGTTCGTACGTTAGTACGTTCGTGCGTTCGTGCGTTCGTGCGTTCGTGCGTTTGTGCGTCCATGCGTTCGTGCGTTCCCGCGTTCGTGCGTTCGTGCGCTCGTGCGTTCGTACGTTAGTACGTTCGTGCGGTCGTGCGTTCGTGCGTTCGTGTTTCATGCGTTCGTGCGTTCGCGTGTTCGTGTATTCCTATGTTCGTGTGTTCGTGTGTTCGTGTGTTCGTGTGTTCGTGTGTTCGTGTGTTCGTGTGTTCGTTTGTTCGTGTGTTCATGTGTTCGTGTGTTCGTGTGTTCTTGTGTTCGTGTGTTCGTGTGTTCGTGTGTTTGTGTGTTCGTGTGTTCCTGTGTTCGTGTGTTTGTGTGTTCATGTGTTCGTCCGTTCATGCGTTCGTGCGTTCGTGCGTTCGTGCGTTCGTGCGTTCATGCGTTCGTGCGTTCGTGCGTTCAAGCGTTCGAGCGTTCGTGCGTTCGTACGTTCCTGCGTTCGTGCGTTCGTGCTTTCGTGCGTTCGAGCGTTCGTGCGGTCGTGCGTTCGTGTGTTCATGTGTTCGTGTGTTCCTGTGTTCGTGTGTTCGTGTGTTCGTGTGTTCGTGTGTTCCTGTGTTCGTGTGGTTGTGTGTGCATGTGTTCTACCGTTCATGCGTTCGTGCGTTCGTGCGTTCGTGCGTCCGTGCGTTCGTGCGTTCGTGCGTTCGTGTTTTCGTATGTTTGTGTGTTTGTGTGTTCTTGTGTTCGCGTGTTCGTGTTTTCGTGTGCTCATGTGTTCGTATGTTCGTGTGTTCGTGTGTTCGTGTGTTCGCGTGTTTGTGTGTCTAGTTTTCGTGTGTTCGTGTGACTGTGTGTCGAGTGTTCGTGTGTTCGTGTGCTCGTGTGTTCGTGTGTTCGTGTGTTCGTGTGTTCGTGTATTCGTGCGTTTGTGCGTTTGTCTGTCTGTGTGTTCGTGTGTTCGTGCTTCCGTGTGTTCGTGTGTTCGTGTGTTCGTGTGTTTGTGTGTTCGTGTGTTCGTGTGTTCGTGTGTTTGTGTGTTCGTGTGTTCGTGTGTTCGTGTGTTCGTGTGTTTGTGTGTTTGTGTGTTCGTGTGTTCGTGTGTTTGCGTGTTCCTGCTTCGAGTGTTCGTGTGTTTGTGTTTCCGTGTGTTCGTGTGCTCGTGTGTTCGTGTGTTCGCGTATTCGTGTGCTCGTGTGTATGTGTGTTTGTGTGTTTGTGTGTTCGTGTGTTTGTGCGTTCGTGCGTTTGTGCGGTATTGTGTTCGTGTTTCGTGTGTCGTGTGTTCGTGTGTTCGTGTGTTCGTGTGTTCGTGTGTTCATGTGCTCGTGTGTTCGTGTGTTCGTGTGTTTGTGTTCTCGTGTGTTTTTTTGCTTGGCTGTTGTAGTGTTCGTGTGTTCGTGTGTTTGTGTGTTCGTGTGTTCGTGTGTTCGTGTATTCGTGTGTTCGTGTGTTCGTGTGTTCGTGTGTTCATGTGTTCGTGTGTTTGTGTGTTCGTGTGTTCGTGTGTTCGTGTGTTCGTGTGTTCGTGTGTTCGTGTGTTCATGTGTTCGTGTGTTTGTGTTGAGACAGACTTTTTTTTATGTTGCTATACTTGAAGCGAATTTTACGTTAAAAGCCTTCACCTGGCGCGGCCTGGGTCGGTGGCTGCCAGGGCTCTATTTGACAAACTATTCTTATAATTGTTGGACGCCAATTCGTTTTGTAAGAACGAATAAACTTCTATTAATCTGTTCGTCGATATATAGATAATCTTTATCTTGCCGGCTATTCAATAACGGGAAGTGTAGGTTCAATTGATTGACCCGATTTCGAGTAGGAATTCAGAATAAGGTTTCTCTTTGAATCCAAAAGAATCAACAGTCAAATTATATCATTCCAAAGACAGAAGTATAAATTTATTATTGACAAACTCACAGCTTTGACGACTATTTCCACGCTACTCCCCGTGGTTTGCCTTGATACGTTTTGGCGGGCTCTTCCTTCGTGCCGCGATTAATATGATTTGCACAATACTTTACAAAATATAATTGATTCAACGCTAAACAACTTCTCGACGACGGGCTCTTTCCCTCGTCTTTACAATGGTGTGAGGTCACGGCTCGAGATTCGGGACAAGAGTGTTCATCGATCGGCGATCTCGCCGTGATCGGGCTACTGATACCGTGACCACGTGACTTGATTTCCCCCATTACGACGTTATTTCGGGGAGACATTTGACAATTTACGCATGCGCTTATTACTATTACGTCCGAGAAGTTAACCGGCGAAGAGTCAAACGTTGACGTCGAGGAAATTATCCATGACAATTATTTTCCTGTCACATTCTCCTCCCTTGAACCTTGACGTCAACAGCAAAAGTTTTGACTCAAGATTTTTTTAAGTCAAATTCAGGTCGTTTGCCAACATATACTTCCTTCTTGGAGCATTTCTCATCTGGAATAAATTTGATATTATGACATGTTATAGATTCCTGTGAATTCAAAGAGTGATAGGAATGGGATCTTACGTTTACGGGTTCCGCTTTTCCCCGTTATACTATCGACTAGAAAAGCGCGTGACCTCGCGGCTTAGAATTATACGCAGATGCCTAGCAACATAGTGAACGGCATACGACAAAGTTTTCACAGTAAACCTACAAATTATCTTCTTTATTATCTAGTTTTAGTGGCATCTTCGATGTTGTTCCGTCGGCTTCCCTTCTGGTGTCCTGGGCTTGTTGTTATTGTCCAATGGAACTTTGGCAAGGTTGCAGGGTTGGATCCGTCATCGCACAAGGAACAAGCGAGTGCCTGGTTGCAACACACTTGAGAGTGAACCGTTACTTTGGTTTTGTTCTCAAATTGTCATCCCCTTTGTTGACAAAACTGGTGTTGTATTGGATCTTTCCAACACGTTCAGATGAAGTCGCTCGGCGTGAGGCAGTCGAACAGACCTGGTAGACTTAAGATTCACGGACTTCAGGGTGCTTCTCCTCTCCGAGGACCTTGTATGACGTCAGCTGATAATAGTAGATTTACCAAAATAAATGCATGCAGCATTGCATTCGAGTCGATAAGTCCATCGGGCAGGCTGATAAGCTAACCGTGTCCGGAATTTGAGGTATCGACGTAAACAGCTGCAGCTTCGCTGGTATTGTCAACATTAGCCCTGGTAGTGAGGAACGAATGCCCCTTCTCCTGAGGTAGATAATGAAATCGACTGCTCGTCGTTAGATTGACCGTCGCAATAACGAATAGCCGTTGGTTAACTTCCAGAAATTTCCAGTTAATGTTTTCCGTCGACGGAACGCGGAAAATTTTTCAAATTTGAGTTTCAAGCGTTTTGTCGGGATGGCAATTTTTTATTTTATTTGATTCTATTTTCGACAGTTCTATCTTGCTCGAAAATAAAGGCAATAATAGACATTGATGCTCCTTGGTCTCGGCTGTGGCAGCGAGAAATTTGCAGATGACCCCGAAAAGCATTTTCTTCTGTGCGAACCCCTCGTGGCCGATATTTTGTATTTCGATGCCCTCTTCGGAAAATATCCACGATCCTCTTCTCGTTTGATACCTCTTGACTCGCGAAGTCGGTGTTGTGTGTAATCGGAATACATGAGAATCGCTAATTGGTTCTCAAACTTCGTCGAGGTATTTTTAGATCCGTAATATAATATTTTCCGACAATTTTATCGTTCTTATCCGCAAGCTCAACAATCATTGGTCCATGCGTTCTTTTGACAAACGCTGGGCCCACATAACGATGACCTAGCTTAGCAGAGTAACCTTCGGATTTTTTACTTAATTTCTTATTTGGGTAGTAAACTTCGGTGCCCAGTTTGATTTCGACCTGTTTAATTTTATCAGAATTGATCTTGGCCAGGCGTTTAGTTGAATATTCTTCTAGGCGTTTTTCTACTTGATGACGCAATTCAATTATTTTATCAATTCTCTCGACCCAGTCATCGACAGTTTCGTTCAGTACTGATGGTTCATTATTACCGTGATCTCGTGAGATATTTTTAATAATCGCTTCCCTACCGTGATTTAAATAGAACGGTGAAATTCTGCTTCCGGCATGCGGGACGGTATTGTACGCTAATTGAATTTTTGACCAATTTTTGTCCCATTCATTATGTTTATCATTCAGGAACGCAGTTATCATCGGTTTTATTGTTCTGTTTACGCGTTCGACCGGGTTTGCTTGGGGATGTGCGAGAGGTGTAGTGGAATGCATAACGTTTCTCGCAATAAGAAAGCTCTTAACATCTTTGTTAATATACTCAGTCCCGTTATCGGTAACTATCGATTTAGGAGTCCCCCATTTGTCGAATACTTAATCTAGCACTCTAACGACTAATTTTCCAGTTTGATTTTTGACTGGGAATATTTCGACAAACTTCGTATACAAATCCTGTATTACGATCGCATAGGCATTGCCTTTTTTCGATCGTGCGAAAGGGCCTATCGTATCTACAGACAATTGTGCCCACGGCAGTTGGAGTGGTCTACTCGACAATGGTCCCTTTAACGGCCTTTGATTATATTTGATTTTAATACACGTATCGCAGTCTTCGACAAACGATTTTATATCCTGTGACATTTCCCCACCTAAAGTCGATAAATTACTTGTGTCAGTTTCGTCAACGTCACGAGATGTGTTATCCGTTATTGTCGACAATCGAATTGGTTCGCCGAAGTTTTGCAACCTTGAGCCGTGCTCATTTATTTCTAATTCGTCTTCAGACGTGTCTAGCTCTTCATCTGTTTCGATAAACACATCCAATTTCATTGGCGAATTATACTCAATTACCTTCGGGTTGTTTTCTAACAGACAGAGAGAAATACCGTTCGCGCTAGTGGATGGTTTTTCTAAATCAATTGCTTGTTCAATTCTAAATTTCGGATTCCCTGTTGGGAGTGCTAATTTTGTATGCCCTTCGCCCGGTGTGACAGTAATTTGGGACGGAATTACTGTGGGCTTTTCCCGTTTCCCGACTGATTTGGGCAATCTTGATTTACATGGCCCTTTTGCAGACAAAGGTGACAAGCATCCTGCCGAGGGGCAGTACAAAAGCGTGTGCTATGTCCTCTCTCTCCACAATTAAAGCAAAATATTTTACTCCAGTCGCGGGTTTGGCGGTTATCGTTATTCCGACCTTGAAGATCATTTTTCTCGATTCCCGATTTCCCATACTCCGCGAGATTTTGCTGCAGTCGTTGTTTCATTAGGGGTTTAGTAAAATTTGTTTTTGTCAATGTTTGTTTCCCGTTACGAGGAT
Organism: Sussaba pulchella; assembly: GCA_963971145.1. NCBI lineage: Eukaryota > Metazoa > Arthropoda > Insecta > Hymenoptera > Ichneumonidae > Sussaba > Sussaba pulchella. The sequence continues at coordinate 212,409 of CAXAQZ010001141.1, read as the reverse complement.
TTTCATTTTGCAACGCACCCAATTCCGTCACGCACCGATCCTCGCCCGAGACTGACTGTTCTTCGTCATCTTCACTAAGCAAATTAAATTCGTCCTCCATACGATTGAGTTCCATGACTCTTGATCTATGCTGGGTATCCTTTTGAAATTCGGATGATCTACGATACAAATAACTTCTTTCGTTAACGTGGTGGAGGAACTCATTGTAATTCCTGATATTCAGATTCAAAAGTTCGCATGTCAAACGGGGGTTGAATTTTACGAGAATCTGTCTAAGCTGCTCTTTGAAGGTAGGAGGATATTCCATTCTTTCGAAAATTAATCGAGCTCGACATGTAAATTCGGCTAAGGTTTCGCCTTTCTCGAGTTTTAAATCGCGAGCTTCACCGTAAAGATCACCGTCGCCTTTACGTACTCCCCATTGATATCGAAAAGTTCTTATAAAATCCTTCCACGTTTGCCAATCTTGATGACTAAGCAAATACCATGCTTTATATGGTCCTTCAAAAATTGTTGACAAATACGGAACGAATAGATTTTTGTCGATCCCGCAAGTATTTAATTTGTCTTCAAGAATTAATAAAAATTGATCAGGATCTTTTTCTGTTTTAGGGAAATTAATTTTCCACGAGTTGACGATTCGACCGATTTTTATCCCGGGCATTCCCTGATTGTTAACGTTTCTAGGTGAATCGCTCGGCCTATTCGAGTAACGAAAACCACGGTGGGAATTCTCACGCTGTTCGTATTCCTCATCACTATACTCATCGTTACGCCTCGACAACACACCGCGTCTTGGCGTAAATGGTCTTTCTCCGTGTTGTTCCCGATATTGCCGCCGAACGTTTTGGCTAAAGTCGAGATAGGAATCGTTTCGATCGACACGACTATTTTCTCTTCCGACATTATTAAGATCCCGTACATTCCGCGTATTATTTAAATCTCGATCTGACCCGTTGTTTTGACCGGTTAATTGACAATATAAGTCGCGCGGAACATACCTGTCTTTTGTCTCTATTCTACCATTGGGTAGTTGATAGGTAATTGTTAATTTATTTAATTGACCGTGTAATTCATCAATTGAATGATCCACGTAATTCGATCGTGAATTTTGACTACCGTTATTCACGGTTCGAAAATGTAAATTCTCATTTATGAGGGGGTTTCGACGGGTTACGTCTTCGGTGTTTACATTTTCTCCAACGAAACGGACTCTGCGTATTTCTTGCTCTATGGAACCCTCACTATTTAACGCGGGCCCATTAACGTCGTCTAATCGTCGGTTATTACGAGTTTCGAAATAATTTCGGGAAGCTACAGAATTTCTATCCTGCAACGATAGATTATCAGATTCGACGACCGTTCGTCTATTCTGTTCTCTTGTTGACAGACCTCCGGGCTCAGCGGCAGACGGCCTTCCCCGGATTTCTGTTGGTATTACGTTCGGTTCGACAGCAGACGGTCGAACGGAATTAAATAAACTAATCTGATCCACTGGATTAGATATCATAAATCGATTCGGCTCAACTACAGACGGTCTAACCGAATTCGACACATTCAAAATTTCTCGATCGCTCTCTTCGCGATATGTAGCAAATGCTCCCGGGAGATTTCTTACTTCCCGAGATTCTTCAAAATTCATCACTTCATTGTAAGGTCGATTAACAGACGAATCGCCAAACGAAATCACATTACGCGCTCGGGCTCCCCCCTCAGACGCTGAGTTAGCCCGTGACGCGCCTATTTCACAATTATCTTGATCATTTTTCTTTGAATTTTCAATAATCTTACAAAGCTGTTTGACTGTCCCCTCGAGGGATTCAATACTAGCTAATCTTCTATTTAAATTTTCAATTTCACTTATGACTCTGCCCATTGTTTCACCCGAGCCTGGTGGCCTCAAATTTTCACCGGGAGTCGGAGTCGGCGTTCTTCGCAGGCCCCTTCCCCTTCCTATAGGTGTTCCTACTCCAGCAGACGGGAGTAAGGCACCCAAGGTCACCGTCGACTGAGTATTGGCAATGGGAATTTGAGAGTCGATTGCCTTCCCTAACAATCGCACATCCCCCGCACCATTAGCAGTTTGCTCCCCCTCGGATTCAGACACCTCCCCTCCAATTGCCAAACCGATCTCCTCTTGAGATAACGGAATTGTAACATTCAGAGATGTTGAACCACCAATACCAGACGAACTATCGGTTTTATTCTTATTTTTACTGCCTTGTCTAGTCGCCATTTTCTTTGGTGGCGAGAAGAACATAGAGGTCATACTATCGTCCTGCCAAGGTCTTTTCTTTGAATATCTTTTTGACATATAATTTACTTTCTTCAATTAATATTATTTCAATTGTTTTTATTTAACTTAATACGGACTTCCGTAATAATTCGTACTCTTCATACGCACTCAATTCGCAAAGTATTTTAATTCAATAAACAAGTTAATTAATTAATTGGGAAATAAATATCTAAATGGCAAATAATGACATTAAGATAACAAATAAACGGCAACGCAATAAATGAGTTACAGATATACATGAATAAATACATGAATAATAATTTATGAACAAATAATAACGTTAAACAAATAAATAAATCGGTAATAAATAAACAATTACAATTACGCAGTATTATTCGGACGGATTCTTGCAAAGGATGGTTTTGGAAATAGTGAATATATATTTTAACGTTTCGAGAGTTTTCGGATACTCACTGATAGCCCTATTGTAATAAACTCTATGGTTGAATGCTTTGAACCGGAACGTGAACAGATTAGCTGCGTCGGCCTTGGCTACCTATATCATAATATTCCTTACGACTCTCAATCGCTTCAACTAAATATGTACTCGATTTAAGAATTTTATTTCGACGAAATTATCAATTTTGCCCCACGTTGGGCGCCAAATGAGACAGACTTTTTTTTATGTTGCTATACTTGAAGCGAATTTTACGTTAAAAGCCTTCACCTGGCGCGGCCTGGGTCGGTGGCTGCCAGGGCTCTATTTGACAAACTATTCTTATAATTGTTGGACGCCAATTCGTTTTGTAATAACGAATAAACCTCTATTAATCTGTTCGTCGATATATAGATAATCTTTATCTTGCCGGCTATTCAATAACGGGAAGTGTAGGTTCAATTGATTGGCCCGATTTCGAGTAGGAATTCAGAATAAGGTTTCTCTTTGAATCCAAAAGAATCAACAGTCAAATTATATCATTCCAAAGACAGAAGTATAAATTTATTATTGACAAACTCACAGCTTTGACGACTATTTCCACGCTACTCCCCGTGGTTTGCCTTGATACGTTTTGGCGGGCTCTTCCTTCGTGCCGCGATTAATATGATTTGCACAATACTTTACAAAATATAATTGATTCAACGCTAAACAACTTCTCGACGACGGGCTCTTTCCCTCGTCTTTACAATGGTGTGAGGTCACGGCTCGAGATTCGGGACAAGAGTGTTCATCGATCGGCGATCTCGCCGTGATCGGGCTACTGATACCGTGACCACGTGACTTGATTTCCCCCATTACGACGTTATTTCGGGGAGACATTTGACAATTTACGCATGCGCTTATTACTATTACGTCCGAGAAGTTAACCGGCGAAGAGTCAAACGTTGACGTCGAGGAAATTATCCATGACAATTATTTTCCTGTCACAGTGTCTTCGTGTGTTCGTGTGTTCGTGTCTTCGTGTGTTTGTGTGTCCGTGTGTTCGTGTGTTCGTGAGTTTGTGTGTTTGTGTGTTCGTGTGTTTGTGTGTTCCTGTGCTCGTGCGTTCGTGCGTTCGTGCGTTCGTGCGTTCGTGCGTCCATGCGTTCGTGCGTTCCCGCGTTCGTGCGTTCGAGCGTTCGTGAGTTCGTGCGTTCGTACGTTAGTACGTTCGTGCGTTCGTGCGTTCGTGCGTTCGTGTTCCATGCGTTCGTGCGTTCAGCTGTTCGTGTGTTCCTATGTTCGTGTGTTCGTGTGTTCGTGTGTTCGTGTGTGCGTGTGTTCGTGTGTTCGTGTGTTCGTGTGTTCATGTGTTCGTGTGTTCGTGTGTTCGTGTGTTTGTTCGTTCATGCGTTCGTGCATTTGTTCGTTCGTGCGTTCGTGTGTTCGTGTGTTCGTGTGTTCGTGCGTTCGTGCGTTCTTGAGTTCGTGTGTCGTGTGTCTTGTGTTCGTGTGTTCGTGTGTTCGTGTGTTCGTGTGTTCGTGTGTTCGTGTGTTCGTGTGTTCGTGTGTTCGTGTGTTCGTGTGTTCGTGTGTTCGTGTGTTCGTGTGTTCGTGTGTTCGTGTGGTCGTGTGTCCGTGTGTTCGTGTGTTCGTGTGTTGGTTTGCTCGTGTGTTCGTGTGTTCGTGTGTTCGTGTGTTTTCGTGTTCATGTTTTTGTGTGTTCGGGCTTTCGTGTGTTCGTTCGTTCATGCGTTCGTGCATTTGTTCGTTCGTGCGTTCATGTGTTCGTGTGTTCGTGTGTTCACGTGTTTGTGTGTTCACGTGTTTGTGTGTCTAGTTTTCGTGTGTTCGTGTGTTTGTGTGTTCGTGTGTTTTCGTGTTCATGTTTTTGTGTGTTCGGGCGTTCGTGTGTTCGTTCGTTCATGCGTTCGTGCATTTGTTCGTTCGTGCGTTCATGTGTTCGTGTGTTCGTGTGTTCACGTGTTTGTGTGTTCACGTGTTTGTGTGTCTAGTTTTCGTGTGTTCGTGTGTTTGTGTGTCGTGTGTTCGTGTGTTCGTGTGCTCGTGTGTTCGTTTGTTCGTGTGTTCATGTGTTCGTGTGTTTGTGTGTTCGTGTGTTCGTGTGTTCGTGTGTTCGTGTGTTCGTGTATTCGTGCGTTCGTGTGTTTGTCTGTTTGTGTGTTCGTGTGTTCGTGCTTTTGTGTGTTCGTGTGTTCGTGTGTTCGTGTGTTCGTGTGTTCGTGTGTTTGTGTGTTCGTGTATTCGTGTGTTCGTGTGTTCGTCTGTTCGTGTGTTCGCGTGTCCCTGTTTCGAGTGTTCGTGTGTTCGTGTGTTCGTGTGTTCATGTGCTCGTGTGTTCGTGTATTCGTGTGCTCGTGTGTATGTGTGTTCGTGTGTTCGTGTGTTCGTGTGTTTGTGCGTTTGCGCGTTCGTGCGTTATTGTGTTCGTGTGTCGTGTGTCGTGTGTTCGTGTGTTCGTTTGTTCGTGTGTTCGTGTGTTTATGTGATCGTCCGTTCGTGTATTCGTGTGTTCGTGTGTTCGTGTGTTCGTGTGTTCGTGCGTTCGTGTGTTCGTGTGTTTGTGTGTTCATGTGTTTCTTTGTTCATGTGTTTGTGTTTCCGTGTGTTTGTGTGTTCGTGTGTTCGTGTGTTCGTGTGTTCGTTCGTTCATGCGTTCGGGCATTCGTTCGTTCGTGCGTTCGTGTGTTCGTGTGTTCGTGCGTTCGTGCGTTCTTGAGTTCGCGTGTCGTGTGTTCGTGTGTTCGTGTGTCCGTGTATTCGTGTGTTAGTGAGTTTGTGTGTTCGTGTGTTCGTGTGTTTGTGTGTTCGTGTGTTCGTGCGTTCGTGCGTCCATGCGTTCGTGCGTTCCCGCGTTCGGGCGTTCGAGCGTTCGTGCGATCGTGCGTTCGTACGTTAGTACGTTCGTGCGGTCGTGCGTTCGTGCGTTTGTGTTTCATGCGTTCGTGCGTTCGCGTGTTCGTGTATTCCTATGTTCGTGTGTTCGTGTGTTCGTGTGTTCGTGTGTTCGTGTGTTCGTGTGTTCGTGTGTTCGTGTGTTCGTGTGTTCTTGTGTTCGTGTGTTCGTGTGTTCGTATGTTCGTGTGTTTGTGTGTTCGTGTGTTCCTGTGTTCGTGTGTTTGTGTGTTCATGTGTTCGTCCGTTCATGCGTTCGTGCGTTCGTGCGTTCGTGCGTTCGTGCGTTCATGCGTTCGTGCGTTTGTGCGTTCGAGCGTTCGAGCGTTCGTGCGTTCGTACGTTCCTGCGTTCGTGCATTCGTGCTTTCGTGCGTTCGAGCGTTCGTGCGGTCGAGCGTTCGTGTGTTCATGTGTTCGTGTGTTCCTGTGTTCGTGTGTTCGTGTGTTCGTGTGTTCGTGTGTTCGTGTGTTCGTGTGTTCGTGTGTTCGTGTGTTCCTGTGTTCGTTTGGTTGTGTGTGCATGTGTTCTACCGTTCATGCGTTCGTGCGTTCGTGCGTTCGTGCGTCCGTGCGTTCGTGCGTTCGTGCGTTCGTGTTTTCGTATGTTTGTGTGTTTGTGTGTTGTTGTGTTCGCGTGTTCGTGTTTTCGTGTGCTCATGTGTTCGTATGTTCGTGTGTTCGTGTGTTCGTGTGTTCGCGTGTTTGTGTGTCTAGTTTTCGTGTGTTCGTGTGTTTGTGTGTCGAGTGTTCGTGTGTTCGTGTGCTCGTGTGTTCGTGTGTTCGTGTGTTCGTGTGTTCGTGTGTTCGTGTGTTCGTGTGTTTGTCTGTTTGTGTGTTCGTGTGTTCGTGCTTTCGTGTGTTCGTGTGTTCGTGTGTTCGTGTGTTTGAGTGTTCGTGTGTTCGTGTGTTCGTGTGTTTGCGTGTTCATGTGCTCGTGTGTTCGTGTGTTCGTGTGTTCGTGTGTTTGTGTTCTCGTGTGTTTTTTTGCTCGGCTGTTGTAGTGTTCCTGTGTTCGTGTGTTCGTGTGTTCGTGTGTTCGTGTGTTCGTGTGTTCGTGTGTTCGTGTGTTCGTGTGTTCATGTGTTCGTGTGTTCGTGTGTTCGTGTGTTCGTGTGTCCGTGTGTTCGTGTGTTCGTGTATTCGTGTGTTCGTGTGTTCGTTCGTTCATGCGTTCGTGCATTTGTTCGTTCGTGCGTTCATGTGTTCGTGTGTTCGTGTGTTCAGGTGTTTGTGTGTTCACGTGTTTGTGTGTCTAGTTTTCGTGTGTTCGTGTGTTTGTGTGTCGTGTGTTCGTGTGTTCGTGTGCTCGTGTGTTCGTTTGTTCGTGTGTTCATGTGTTCGTGTGTTTGTGTGTTCGTGTGTTCGTGTGTTCGTGTGTTCGTGTGTTCGTGTGTTCGTGTATTCGTGCGTTCGTGTGTTTGTCTGTTTGTGTGTTCGTGTGTTCGTGCTTTTGTGTGTTCGTGTGTTCGTGTGTTCGTGTGTTCGTGTGTTCGTGTGTTCGTGTGTTTGTGTGTTCGTGTATTCGTGTGTTCGTGTGTTCGTCTGTTCGTGTGTTCGCGTGTCCCTGTTTCGAGTGTTCGTGTGTTCGTGTGTTCGTGTGTTCATGTGCTCGTGTGTTCGTGTATTCGTGTGCTCGTGTGTATGTGTGTTCGTGTGTTCGTGTGTTCGTGTGTTTGTGCGTTTGCGCGTTCGTGCGTTATTGTGTTCGTGTGTCGTGTGTCGTGTGTTCGTGTGTTCGTTTGTTCGTGTGTTCGTGTGTTTATGTGATCGTGCGTTCGTGTATTCGTGTGTTCGTGTGTTCGTGTGTTCGTGTGTTCGTGTGTTCGTGCGTTCGTGTGTTCGTGTGTTTGTGTGTTCATGTGTTTCTTTGTTCATGTGTTTGTGTTTCCGTGTGTTTGTGTGTTCGTGTGTTCGTGTGTTCGTGCGTTCGTGTATTCGTGTGTTCGTGGGTTCATGTGTTCGTGTGTTCCTGTGTTCTTGTGTTCGTGTGTTCGTGTGTTCGTGTGTTCGTTCGTTCATGCGTTCGGGCATTCGTTCGTTCGTGCGTTCGTGTGTTCGTGTGTTCGTGCGTTCGTGCGTTCTTGAGTTCGCGTGTCGTGTGTTCGTGTGTTCGTGTGTCCGTGTATTCGTGTGTTAGTGAGTTTGTGTGTTCGTGTGTTCGTGTGTTTGTGTGTTCGTGTGTTCGTGCGTTCGTGCGTCCATGCGTTCGTGCGTTCCCGCGTTCGTGCGTTCGAGCGTTCGTGCGATCGTGCGTTCGTACGTTAGTACGTTCGTGCGGTCGTGCGTTCGTGCGTTCGTGTTTCATGCGTTCGTGCGTTCGCGTGTTCGTGTATTCCTATGTTCGTGTGTTCGTGTGTTCGTGTGTTCGTGTGTTCGTGTGTTCGTGTGTTCGTGTGTTCGTGTGTTCGTGTGTTCTTGTGTTCGTGTGTTCGTGTGTTCGTATGTTCGTGTGTTTGTGTGTTCGTGTGTTCCTGTGTTCGTGTGTTTGTGTGTTCATGTGTTCGTCCGTTCATGCGTTCGTGCGTTCGTGCGTTCGTGCGTTCATGCGTTCGTGCGTTCGTGCGTTCGAGCGTTCGAGCGTTCGTGCGTTCGTACGTTCCTGCGTTCGTGCATTCGTGCTTTCGTGCGTTCGAGCGTTCGTGCGGTCGTGCGTTCGTGTGTTCATGTGTTCGTGTGTTCCTGTGTTCGTGTGTTCGTGTGTTCGTGTGTTCGTGTGTTCGTGTGTTCGTGTGTTCCTGTGTTCGTGTGGTTGTGTGTGCATGTGTTCTACCGTTCATGCGTTCGTGCGTTCGTGCGTTCGTGCGTCCGTGCGTTCGTGCGTTCGTGCGTTCGTGTTTTCGTATGTTTGTGTGTTTGTGTGTTGTTGTGTTCGCGTGTTCGTGTTTTCGTGTGCTCATGTGTTCGTATGTTCGTGTGTTCGTGTGCTCGTGTGTTCGTGTGTTCGTGTGTTCGTGTGTTCGTGTGTTCGTGTGTTTGTCTGTTTGTGTGTTCGTGTGTTCGTGCTTTCGTGTGTTCGTGTGTTCGTGTGTTCGTGTGTTTGAGTGTTCGTGTGTTCGTGTGTTCGTGTGTTTGTGTGTTCATGTGCTCGTGTGTTCGTGTGTTCGTGTGTTCGTGTGTTTGTGTTCTCGTGTGTTTTTTTGCTCGGCTGTTGTAGTGTTCCTGTGTTCGTGTGTTCGTGTGTTCGTGTGTTCGTGTGTTCGTGTGTTCGTGTGTTCGTGTGTTCATGTGTTCGTGTGTTCGTGTGTTCGTGTGTTCGTGTGTCCGTGTGTTCGTGTGTTCGTGTGTTCGTGTGTTCGTGTGTTCGTTCGTTCATGCGTTCGTGCATTTGTTCGTTCGTGCGTTCATGTGTTCGTGTGTTCACGTGTTTGTGTGTTCACGTGTTTGTGTGTCTAGTTTTCGTGTGTTCGTGTGTTTGTGTGTCGTGTGTTCGTGTGTTCGTGTGCTCGTGTGTTCGTTTGTTCGTGTGTTCATGTGTTCGTGTGTTTGTGTGTTCGTGTGTTCGTGTGTTCGTGTGTTCGTGTGTTCGTGTGTTCGTGTATTCGTGCGTTCGTGTGTTTGTCTGTTTGTGTGTTCGTGTGTTCGTGCTTTTGTGTGTTCGTGTGTTCGTGTGTTTGTGTGTTCGTGTGTTCGTGTGTTTGTGTGTTCGTGTATTCGTGTGTTCGTGTGTTCGTCTGTTCGTGTGTTCGCGTGTCCCTGTTTCGAGTGTTCGTGTGTTCGTGTGTTCGTGTGTTCATGTGCTCGTGTGTTCGTGTATTCGTGTGCTCGTGTGTATGTGTGTTTGTGTGTTCGTGTGTTCGTGTGTTTGTGCGTTTGCGCGTTCGTGCGTTATTGTGTTCGTGTGTCGTGTGTCGTGTGTTCGTGTGTTCGTTTGTTCGTGTGTTCGTGTGTTTATGTGATCGTGCGTTCGTGTATTCGTGTGTTCGTGTGTTCGTGTGTTCGTGTGTTCGTGCGTTCGTGTGTTCGTGTGTTTGTGTCTTCATGTGTTTCTTTGTTCATGTGTTTGTGTTTCCGTGTGTTTGTGTGTTCGTGTGTTCGTGTGTTCGTGCGTTCGTGTATTCGTGTGTTCGTGGGTTCATGTGTTCGTGTGTTCCTGTGTTCTTGTGTTCGTGTGTTCGTGTGTTCGTGTGTTCGTTCGTTCATGCGTTCGGGCATTCGTTCGTTCGTGCGTTCGTGTGTTCGTGTGTTCGTGCGTTCTTGAGTTCGCGTGTCGTGTGTTCGTGTGTTCGTGTGTCCGTGTATTCGTGTGTTAGTGAGTTTGTGTGTTCGTGTGTTCGTGTGTTTGTGTGTTCGTGTGTTCGTGCGTTCGTGCGTCCATGCGTTCGTGCGTTCCCGCGTTCGTGCGTTCGAGCGTTCGTGCGATCGTGCGTTCGTACGTTAGTACGTTCGTGCGGTCGTGCGTTCGTGCGTTCGTGTTTCATGCGTTCGTGCGTTCGCGTGTTCGTGTATTCCTATGTTCGTGTGTTCGTGTGTTCGTGTGTTCGTGTGTTCGTGTGTTCGTGTGTTCTTGTGTTCGTGTGTTCGTGTGTTCGTATGTTCGTGTGTTTGTGTGTTCGTGTGTTCCTGTGTTCGTGTGTTTGTGTGTTCATGTGTTCGTCCGTTCATGCGTTCGTGCGTTCGTGCGTTCGTGCGTTCGTGCGTTCAATCGTTCGTGCGTTCGTGCGTTCGAGCGTTCGAGCGTTCGTGCGTTCGTACGTTCCTGCGTTCGTGCATTCGTGCTTTCGTGCGTTCGAGCGTTCGTGCGGTCGTGCGTTCGTGTGTTCATGTGTTCGTGTGTTCCTGTGTTCGTGTGTTCGTGTGTTCGTGTGTTCGTGTGTTCGTGTGTTCGTGTGTTCCTGTGTTCGTGTGGTTGTGTGTGCATGTGTTCTACCGTTCATGCGTTCGTGCGTTCGTGCGTTCGTGCGTCCGTGCGTTCGTGCGTTCGTGCGTTCGTGTTTTCGTATGTTTGTGTGTTTGTGTGTTGTTGTGTTCGCGTGTTCGTGTTTTCGTGTGCTCATGTGTTCGTATGTTCGTGTGTTCGTGTGTTCGTGTGTTCGCGTGTTTGTGTGTCTAGTTTTCGTGTGTTCGTGTGTTTGTGTGTCGAGTGTTCGTGTGTTCGTGTGCTCGTGTGTTCGTGTGTTCGTGTGTTCGTGTGTTTGTGTGTTCGTGTGTTTGTCTGTTTGTGTGTTCGTGTGTTCGTGCTTTCGTGTGTTCGTGTGTTCGTGTGTTCGTGTGTTTGAGTGTTCGTGTGTTCGTGTGTTCGTGTGTTTGTGTGTTCATGTGCTCGTGTGTTCGTGTGTCCGTGTGTTCGTGTGTTTGTGTTCTCGTGTGTTTTTTTGCTCGGCTGTTGTAGTGTTCCTGTGTTCGTGTGTTCGTGTGTTCGTGTGTTCGTGTGTTCGTGTGTTCGTGTGTTCGTGTGTTCGTGTGTTCATGTGTTCGTGTGTTCGTGTGTTCGTGTGTTCGTGTGTCCGTGTGTTCGTGTGTTCGTGTGTTCGTGTGTTCGTGTGTTCGTGTGTTCGCGTGTTCGTGTGGTTGTGTGTGCATGTGTTCGTCCGTTCATGCGTTCGTGCGTTCGTGCGTTCGTGCGTCCGTGCGTTCGTGCGTTCGTGCGTTCGTGCGTTCGTGTTTTCGTATGTTTGTGTGTTTGTGTGTTCTTGTGTTCGCGTGTTCGTGTTTTCGTGTGCTCATGTGTTCGTATGTTCGTGTGTTCGTGTGTTCGTGTGTTCGCGTGTTTGTGTGTCTAGTTTTCGTGTGTTTGTGTGTCGTGTGTTCGTGTGTTCGTCTGCTGGTGTGTTCGTGTGTTCGTGTGTTCGTGTGTTCGTGTGTTCGTGTGTTCGTGTGTTCGTGTGTTCGTGTGTTCGTGTATTCGTGCGTTCGTGCGTTTGTCTGTTTGTATGTTCGTGTGTTCGTGTGGTCGTGTGTTCGTGTGTTCGTGTGTTCGTGTGTTTGTGTGTTGGTGTGCTCGTGTGTTCGTGTGTTCGTGTGTTCGCGTGTTCCTGTTTCGAGTGTTCGTGTGTTCGTGTATTCGTGTGTTCGTGTGTTCGTGTATTCGTGTGCTCGTGCGTATGTGTGTTCGTGTGTTTGTGTGTTCGTGTGTTTGTGCGTTCGTGCGGTATTGTGTTCGTGTGTCGTGTGTCGTGTGTTCGTGTGTTCGTGTGTTCGTGTTTGTGTGTTCATGTGCTCGTGTGTTCGTGTGTTCGTGTGTTTGTGTTCTCGTGTGTTTTTTTGCTCGGCTGTTTTAGTGTTCCTGTGTTCGTGTGTTCGTGTGTTCGTGTGTTCGTGTGTTCGTGTGTTCGTGTGTTCATGTGTTCATGTGTTCGTGTGTTCGTGTGTTCTCGTGTTCGTGTGTCCGTGTGTTCGTGTGTTCGTGTGTTCGTGTGTTCGTGTGTTCGTGTGTTCGCGTGTTCGTGTGTTCGTGTGTTCGTGTGTTCGTGTGTTCGTGTGTCCGTGTATTCGTGTGTTAGTGAGTTTGTGTGTTCGTGTGTTCGTGTGTTTGTGTGTTCGTGTGTTCGTGCGTTCGTGCGTTCGTGCGTTCGTGCGTTCGTGCGTTCGTGCGTCTATGCGTTCGTGCGTTCCCGCGTTCGTGCGTTCGAGCGTTCGTGCGCTCGTGCGTTCGTACGTTAGTACGTTCGTGCGTTCGTGCGTTCGTGCGTTCGTGCGTCCATGCGTTCGTGCGTTCCCGCGTTCGTGCGTTCGAGCGTTCGTGCGCTCGTGCGTTCGAACGTTAGTACGTTCGTGCGGTCGTGCGTTCGTGCGTTCGTGTTTCATGCGTTCGTGCGTTCGCGTGTTCGTGTATTCCTATGTTCGTGTGTTCGTGTGTTCGTGTGTTCGTGTGTTCGTGTGTTCGTGTGTTCGTGTGTTCGTGTGTTCGTGTGTTCTTGTGTTCGTGTGTTCGTGTGTTCGTGTGTTTGTGTGTTCGTGTGTTCCTGTGTTCGTGTGTTTGTGTGTTCATGTGTTCGTCCGTTCATGCGTTCGTGCGTTCGTGCGTTCGTGCGTTCGTGCGTTCATGCGTTCGTGCGTTCGTGCGTTCGAGCGTTCGAGCGTTCGTGCGTTCGTACGTTCCTGCGTTCGTGCGTTCGTGCTTTCGTGCGTTCGAGCGTTCGTGCGGTCGTGTTTCATGCGTTCGCGCGTTCGTGTGTTCGTGCATTCCTATGTTCGTGTGTTCGTGTGTTCGTGTGTTCGGGTGTTCGTGTGTTCGTGTGTTCGTGTGTTCGTGTGTTCGTGTGTTCGTGTGTTCGTGTGTTCGTGTGTTCGTGTGTTTGTGTGTTCGTGTGTTCCTGTGTTCGTGTGTTTGTGTGTTCATGTGTTCGTCCGTTCATGCGTTCCCGCGTTCGTGCGTTCGTGCGTTCGTGCCTTCGTGCGTTCCTGCGTTCGTGCGTTCGTGCGTTCGAGCGTTCGAGCGTTCGAGCGTTCGTGCGTTCGTACGTTCCTGCGTTCGTGCGTTCGTGCTTTCGTGCGTTCGTGCGTTCGTGCGGTCGTGCGTTCGTGTGTTTATGTGTTTGTGTGTTCGTGTGTTCGTGTGTTCGTGTGTTCGTGTGTTCCTGTGTTCGTGTGGTTGTGTGTGCATGTGTTCGTCCGTTCATGCGTTCGTGCGTTCGTGCGTTCGTGCGTCCGTGCGTTCGTGCGTTCCCGCGTTCGTGTATTCGTATGTTTGTGTGTTTGTGTGTTCTTGTGTTCGCGTGTTCGTGTTTTCGTGTGCTCATGTGTTCGTATGTTCGTGTGTTCGTGTGTTCGTGTGTTCGCGTGTTTGTGTGTCTAGTTTTCGTGTGTTCGTGTGTTTGTGTGTCGAGTGTTCGTGTGTTCGTTTGCTCGTGTGTTCCTGTGTTCGTGTGTTCGTGTGTTTGTGTGTTCGTGTGTTTGTCTGTTTGTGTGTTCGTGTGTTCGTGCTTTCGTGTGTTCGTGTGTTCGTGTGTTCGTGTGTTTGAGTGTTCGTGTGTTCGTGTGTTCGTGTGTTTGTGTGTTCATGTGCTCGTGTGTTCGTGTGTCCGTGTGTTCGTGTGTTTGTGTTCTCGTGTGTTTTTTTGCTCGGCTGTTGTAGTGTTCCTGTGTTCGTGTGTTCGTGTGTTCGTGTGTTCGTGTGTTCGTGTGTTCGTGTGTTCGTGTGTTCGTGTGTTCATGTGTTCGTGTGTTCGTGTGTTCGTGTGTTCGTGTGTCCGTGTGTTCGTGTGTTCGTGTGTTCGTGTGTTCGTGTGTTCGTGTGTTCGTGTGTTCGCGTGTTCGTGTGGTTGTGTGTGCATGTGTTCGTCCGTTCATGCGTTCGTGCGTTCGTGCGTTCGTGCGTCCGTGCGTTCGTGCGTTCGTGCGTTCGTGCGTTCGTGTTTTCGTATGTTTGTGTGTTTGTGTGTTCTTGTGTTCGCGTGTTCGTGTTTTCGTGTGCTCATGTGTTCGTATGTTCGTGTGTTCGTGTGTTCGTGTGTTCGCGTGTTTGTGTGTCTAGTTTTCGTGTGTTTGTGTGTCGTGTGTTCGTGTGTTCGTCTGCTGGTGTGTTCGTGTGTTCGTGTGTTCGTGTGTTCGTGTGTTCGTGTGTTCGTGTGTTCGTGTGTTCGTGTGTTCGTGTATTCGTGCGTTCGTGCGTTTGTCTGTTTGTATGTTCGTGTGTTCGTGTGGTCGTGTGTTCGTGTGTTCGTGTGTTCGTGTGTTTGTGTGTTGGTGTGCTCGTGTGTTCGTGTGTTCGTGTGTTCGCGTGTTCCTGTTTCGAGTGTTCGTGTGTTCGTGTATTCGTGTGTTCGTGTGTTCGTGTATTCGTGTGCTCGTGCGTATGTGTGTTCGTGTGTTTGTGTGTTCGTGTGTTTGTGCGTTCGTGCGGTATTGTGTTCGTGTGTCGTGTGTCGTGTGTTCGTGTGTTCGTGTGTTCGTGTTTGTGTGTTCATGTGCTCGTGTGTTCGTGTGTTCGTGTGTTTGTGTTCTCGTGTGTTTTTTTGCTCGGCTGTTTTAGTGTTCCTGTGTTCGTGTGTTCGTGTGTTCGTGTGTTCGTGTGTTCGTGTGTTCGTGTGTTCGTGTGTTCATGTGTTCGTGTGTTCGTGTGTTCTCGTGTTCGTGTGTCCGTGTGTTCGTGTGTTCGTGTGTTCGTGTGTTCGTGTGTTCGTGTGTTCGCGTGTTCGTGTGTTCGTGTGTTCGTGTGTTCGTGTGTTCGTGTGTTCGTGTGTCCGTGTATTCGTGTGTTAGTGAGTTTGTGTGTTCGTGTGTTCGTGTGTTTGTGTGTTCGTGTGTTCGTGCGTTCGTGCGTTCGTGCGTTCGTGCGTTCGTGCGTCTATGCGTTCGTGCGTTCCCGCGTTCGTGCGTTCGAGCGTTCGTGCGCTCGTGCGTTCGTACGTTAGTACGTTCGTGCGTTCGTGCGTTCGTGCGTTCGTGCGTCCATGCGTTCGTGCGTTCCCGCGTTCGTGCGTTCGAGCGTTCGTGCGCTCGTGCGTTCGTACGTTAGTACGTTCGTGCGGTCGTGCGTTCGTGCGTTCGTGTTTCATGCGTTCGTGCGTTCGCGTGTTCGTGTATTCCTATGTTCGTGTGTTCGTGTGTTCGTGTGTTCGTGTGTTCGTGTGTTCGTGTGTTCGTGTGTTCGTGTGTTCTTGTGTTCGTGTGTTCGTGTGTTCGTGTGTTTGTGTGTTCGTGTGTTCCTGTGTTCGTGTGTTTGTGTGTTCATGTGTTCGTCCGTTCATGCGTTCGTGCGTTCGTGCGTTCGTGCGTTCGTGCATTCATGCGTTCGTGCGTTCGTGCGTTCGAGCGTTCGAGCGTTCGTGCGTTCGTACGTTCCTGCGTTCGTGCGTTCGTGCTTTCGTGCGTTCGAGCGTTCGTGCGGTCGTGTTTCATGCGTTCGCGCGTTCGTGTGTTCGTGCATTCCTATGTTCGTGTGTTCGTGTGTTCGTGTGTTCGTGTGTTCGGGTGTTCGTGTGTTCGTGTGTTCGTGTGTTCGTGTGTTCGTGTGTTCGTGTGTTCGTGTGTTCGTGTGTTCGTGTGTTTGTGTGTTCGTGTGTTCCTGTGTTCGTGTGTTTGTGTGTTCATGTGTTCGTCCGTTCATGCGTTCCCGCGTTCGTGCGTTCGTGCGTTCGTGCCTTCGTGCGTTCCTGCGTTCGTGCGTTCGTGCGTTCGAGCGTTCGAGCGTTCGAGCGTTCGTGCGTTCGTACGTTCCTGCGTTCGTGCGTTCGTGCTTTCGTGCGTTCGTGCGTTCGTGCGGTCGTGCGTTCGTGTGTTTATGTGTTCGTGTGTTCGTGTGTTCGTGTGTTCGTGTGTTCGTGTGTTCCTGTGTTCGTGTGGTTGTGTGTGCATGTGTTCGTCCGTTCATGCGTTCGTGCGTTCGTGCGTTCGTGCGTCCGTGCGTTCGTGCGTTCCCGCGTTCGTGTATTCGTATGTTTGTGTGTTTGTGTGTTCTTGTGTTCGCGTGTTCGTGTTTTCGTGTGCTCATGTGTTCGTATGTTCGTGTGTTCGTGTGTTCGTGTGTTCGCGTGTTTGTGTGTCTAGTTTTCGTGTGTTCGTGTGTTCGTCTGCTGGTGTGTTCGTGTGTTCGTGTGTTCGTGTGTTCGTGTGTTCGTGTGTTCGTGTCTTCGTGTGTTCGTGTGTTCGTGTGTTCGTGTATTCGTGCGTTCGTGCGTTTGTCTGTTTGTATGTTCGTGTGTTCGTGTGGTCGTGTGTTCGTGTGTTCGTGTGTTCGTGTGTTTGTGTGTTCGTGTGCTCGTGTGTTCGTGTGTTCGTGTGTTCGCGTGTTCCTGTTTCGAGTGTTCGTGTGTTCGTGTGTTCGTGTGTTCGTGTGCTCGTGTGTTCGTGTGTTCGTGTATTCGTGTGTTCGTGTGTTCGTGTATTCGTGTGCTCGTGCGTATGTGTGTTCGTGTGTTTGTGTGTTCGTGTGTTTGTGCGTTCGTGCGGTATTGTGTTCGTGTGTCGTGTGTCGTGTGTTCGTGTGTTCGTGTGTTCGTGTGTTCGTGTGTTCATGTGCTCGTGTGTTCGTGTGTTCGTGTGTTCGTGTGTTTGTGTTCTCGTGTGTTTTTTTGCTCGGCTGTTGTAGTGTTCCTGTGTTCGTGTGTTCGTGTGTTCGTGTGTTCGTGTGTTTGTGTGTTCGTGTGTTCGTGTGTTCAGGTGTTCATGTGTTCGTGTGTTCGTGTGTTCGTGTGTTCGTGTGTTCGTGTGTCCGTGTGTTCGTGTGTTCGTGTGTTCGTGTGTTCGTGTGTTCGTGTGTTCGTGTGTTCGCGTGTTCGTGTGTTCGTGTGTTCGTGTGTTCGTGTGTTCGTGTGTCCGTGTATTCGTGTGTTAGTGAGTTTGCGTGTTCGTGTATTCGTGTGTTTGTGTGTTCGTGTGTTCGTGCGTTCGTGCGTTCGTGCGTTCGTGCGTTCGTGCAACCATGCGTTCGTGCGTTCCCGCGTTCGTGCGTTCGAGCGTTCGTGCGCTCGTGCGTTCGTACGTTAGTACGTTCGTGCGTTCGTGCGTTCGTGCGTTCGTGCGTTCGTGCGCTCGTGCGTTCGTGCGTTCGTGCGTCCATGCGTTCGTGCGTTCCCGCGTTTGTGCGTTCGAGCGTTCGTGCGCTCGTGCGTTCGTACGTTAGTACGTTCGTGCGGTCGTGCGTTCGTGCGTTCGTGTTTCATGCGTTCGTGCGTTCGCGTGTTCGTGTATTCCTATGTTTGTGTGTACGTGTGTTCGTGTGTTCGTGTTTTCGTGTGTTCGTGTGTTCTTGTGTTCGTGTGTTCGTGTGTTCGTGTGTTTGTGTGTTCGTGTGTTCCTGTGTTCGTGTGTTTGTGTGTTCGTGTGGTTGTGTGTGCATGTGTTCTACCGTTCATGCGTTCGTGCGTTCGTGCGTTCGTGCGTCCGTGCGTTCGTGCGTTCGTGCGTTCGTGTTTTCGTATATTTGTGTGTTTGTGTGTTCTTGTGTTCGCGTGTTCGTGTTTTCGTGTGCTCATATGTTCGTATGTTCGTGTGTTCGTGTGTTCGTGTGTTCGTGTGTTCGCGTGTTTGTGTGTCTAGTTTTCGTGTGTTCGTGTGTTTGTGTGTCAAGTGTTCGTGTGTTCGTGTGCTCGTGTGTTCGTGTGTTCGTGTGTTCGTGTGTTCGTGTGTTCGTGTGTTTGTGTGTTCGTGTGTTCGTGTGTTCGTGAGTTCGTGTGTTCGTGTATTCGTGCGTTTGTGCGTTTGTCTGTCTGTGTGTTCGTGTTTTCGTGCTTCCGTGTATTCGTGTGTTCGTGCGTTCGTGTGTTTGTGTGTTCGTGTGTTCGTGTGTTTGTGTGTTTGTGTGTTCGTGTGTTCGTGTGTTCGTGTGTTCGTGTGTTTGTGTGTTTGTGTGTTCGTGTGTTCGTGTGTTTGCGTGTACCTGTTTCGAGTGTTCGTGTGTTTGTGTTTCCGTGTGTTCGTGTGCTCGTGTGTTCGTGTGTTCGCGTGTTCGTGTGTTCGTGTGTTCGTGTGTTCGTGTGTTCGTGTGCCCGTGTATTCGTGTGTTAGTGAGTTTGTGTGTTCGTGTGTTCGTGTGTTTGTGTGTTCGTGTGTTCGTGCGTTCGTGCGTTCGTGCGTTCGTGCGTTCGTGCAACCATGCGTTCGTGCGTTCCCGCGTTCGTGCGTTCGAGCGTTCGTGCGCTCGTGCGTTCGTACGTTAGTACGTTCGTGCGTTCGTGCGTTCGTGCGTTCGTGCGTTCCTGCGTTCGTGCGTCCATGCGTTCGTGCGTTCCCGCGTTTGTGCGTTCGAGCGTTCGTGCGCTCGTGCGTTCGTACGTTAGTACGTTCGTGCGGTCGTGCGTTCGTGCGTTCGTGTTTCATGCGTTCGTGCGTTCGCGTGTTCGTGTATTCCTATGTTCGTGTGTTCGTGTGTTCGTGTGTTCGTGTTTTCGTGTGTTCGTGTGTTCTTGTGTTCGTGTGTTCGTGTGTTCGTGTGTTTGTGTGTTCGTGTGTTCCTGTGTTCGTGTGTTTGTGTGTTCATGTGTTCGTCCGTTCATGCGTTCGTGCGTTCGTGCGTTCGTGCGTTCATGCGTTCGTGCGTTCGTGCGTTCAAGCGTTCGAGCGTTCGTGCGTTCGTACGTTCCTGCGTTTGTGCGTTCGTGCTTTCGTGCGTTCGAGCGTTCGTGCGGTCGT
Source organism: Sussaba pulchella (assembly GCA_963971145.1). Classification (NCBI taxonomy): domain Eukaryota; kingdom Metazoa; phylum Arthropoda; class Insecta; order Hymenoptera; family Ichneumonidae; genus Sussaba; species Sussaba pulchella. The sequence goes on along the minus strand of CAXAQZ010001141.1, from coordinate 193,826 downwards.
GCGTTCGTGTGTTCATGTGTTCGTGTGTTCCTGTGTTCGTGTGTTCGTGTGTTCGTGTGTTCCTGTGTTCGTGTGGTTGTGTGTGCATGTGTTCTACCGTTCATGCGTTCGTGCGTTCATGCGTTCGTGCGTCCGTGCGTTCGTGCGTTCGTGCGTTCGTGTTTTCGTATGTTTGTGTGTTTGTGTGTTCTTGTGTTCGCGTGTTCGTGTTTTCGTGTGCTCATGTATTCGTATGTTCGTGTGTTCGTGTGTTCGTGTGTTCGCGTGTTCGTGTGTCTAGTTTTCGTGTGTTCGTGTGTTTGTGTGTCAAGTGTTCGTGTGTTCGTGTGCTCGTGTGTTCGTGTGTTCGTGTGTTCGTGTGTTCGTGTGTTCGTGTGTTTGTGTGTTCGTGTGTTCGTGTGTTCGTGAGTTCGTGTGTTCGTGTATTCGTGCGTTTGTGCGTTTGTCTGTCTGTGTGTTCGTGTTTTCGTGCTTCCGTGTGTTCGTGTGTTCGTGTGTTCGTGTGTTTGTGTGTTCGTGCGTTCGTGTGTTTGTCTGTTTGTGTGTTCGTGTGTTCGTGTGTTCGTGTGTTCGTGTGTTTGTGTGTTTGTGTGTTCGTGTGTTCGTGTGTTTGCGTGTTCCTGTTTCGAGTGTTCGTGTGTTTGTGTTTCCGTGTGTTCGTGTGCTCGTGTGTTCGTGTGTTCGCGTATTCGTGTGCTCGTGTGTATGTGTGTTTGTGTGTTTGTGTGTTCGTGTGTTTGTGCGTTCGTGCGTTCGTGCGGTATTGTGTTCGTGGTTCGTGTGTCGTGCGTTCGTGCGTTCGTGCGTTCGTGCGTCCATGCGTTCGTGCGTTCCCGCGTTCGTGCGTTCGAGCGTTCGTGCGTTCGTGCGTTCGTACGTTAGTACGTTCGTGCGTTCGTGCGTTCGTGCGTTCGTGTTTCATGCGTTCGTCTGTTCGTGTGTTCCTATGTTCGTGTGTTCGTGTGTTCGTGTGTGCGTGTGTTCGTGTGTTCGTGTGTTCGTGTGTTCGTGTGTTCGTGTGTTCATGTGTTCGTGTGTTTGTGTGTTCGTGTGTTTGTTCGTTCATGCGTTCGTGCATTTGTTCGTTCGTGCGTTCGTGTGTTCGTGTGTTCGTGCGTTCGTGCGTTCTTGAGTTCGTGTGTCGTGTGTCTTGTGTTCGTGTGTTTGTGTGTTCGTGTGTTCGTGTGTTCGTGTGTTCGTGTGTTCGTGTGTTCGTGTGTTCGTGTGTTCGTGTGTTCGTGTGTTCGTGTGTTCGTGTGTTCGTGTGGTCGTGTGTCCGTGTGTTCGTGTGTTCGTGTGTTGGTGTGCTCGTGTGTTCGTGTGTTCGTGTGTTCGTGTGTTTTCGTGTTCATGTGTTTGTGTGTTCGGGCGTTCGTGTGTTCGTTCGTTCATGCGTTCGTGCATTTGTTCGTTCGTGCGTTCGTGTGTTCGTGTGTTCGTGCGTTCGTGCGTTCTTGAGTTCGTGTGTCGTGTGTCTTGTGTTCGTGTGTTCGTGTGTTCGTGTGTTCGTGTGTTCGTGTGTTCGTGTGTTCGTGTGTTCGTGTGTTCGTGTGTTCGTGTGTTCGTGTGTTCGTGTGTTTGTGTGTTCGTGTGTTCGTGTGTTCGTGTGTTCGTGTGTTCTTGTGTTCGTATGTTCGTGTGTTCGTGTGTTCGTGTGTTTGTGTGTTCGTGTGTTCCTGTGTTCGTGTGTTTGTGTGTTCATGTGTTCGTCCGTTCATGCGTTCGTGCGTTCGTGCGTTCGTGCGTTCGTGCGTTCATGCGTTCGTGCGTTCGTGCGTTCGAGCCTTCGAGTGTTCGTGCGTTCGTACGTTCCTGCGTTCGTGCGTTCGTGCTTTCGTGCGTGCGAGCGTTCGTGCGGTCGTGCGTTCGTGTGTTCATGTGTTCCTGTGTTCCTGTGTTCGTTTGTTCGTGTGTTCGTGTGTTCGTGTGTTCGTGTGTTCGTGTGTTCCTGTGTTCGTGTGGTTGTGTGTGCATGTGTTCTACCGTTCATGCGTTCGTGCGTTCGTGCGTTCGTGCGTTCGTGCGTTCGTGTTTTCGTATGTTTGTGTGTTTGTGTGTTCTTGTGTTCGCGTGTTCGTGTTTTCGTGTGCTCATGTGTTCGTATGTTCGTGTGTTCGTGTGTTCGCGTGTTTGTGTGTCTAGTTTTCGTGTGTTCGTGTGTTTGTGTGTCGAGTGTTCGTGTGTTCGTGTGCTCGTGTGTTCGTGTGTTCGTGTGTTCGTGTGTTCGTGTGTTCGTGTGTTTGTGTGTGCGTGTGTTCGTGTGTTCGTGAGTTCGTGTGCTCGTGTGTTCGTGTGTTCGTGTGTTCGTGTGTTCGTGTGTTCGTGTGTTTGTGTGTGCGTGTGTTCGTGCGTTCGTGCGTTCAAGCGTTCGAGCGTTCGTGCGTTCGTACGTTCCTGCGTTCGTGCGTTCGTGCTTTCGTGCGTTCGAGCGTTCGTGCGGTCGTGCGTTCGTGTGTTCATGTGTTCGTGTGTTCCTGTGTTCGTGTGTTCGTGTGTTCGTGTGTTCCTGTGTTCGTGTGGTTGTGTGTGCATGTGTTCTACCGTTCATGCGTTCGTGCGTTCGTGCGTTCGTGCGTCCGTGCGTTCGTGCGTTCGTGCGTTCGTGTTTTCGTATGTTTGTGTGTTTGTGTGTTCTTGTGTTCGCGTGTTCGTGTTTTCGTGTGCTCATGTGTTCGTATGTTCGTGTGTTCGTGTGTTCGTGTGTTCGCGTGTTCGTGTGTCTAGTTTTCGTGTGTTCGTGTGTTTGTGTGTCAAGTGTTCGTGTGTTCGTGTGCTCGTGTGTTCGTGTGTTCGTGTGTTCGTGTGTTCGTGTGTTCGTGTGTTTGTGTGTTCGTGTGTTCGTGTGTTCGTGAGTTCGTGTGTTTGTGTATTCGTGCGTTTGTGCGTTTGTCTGTCTGTGTGTTCGTGTTTTCGTGCTTCCGTGTGTTCGTGTGTTCGTGTGTTCGTGTGTTTGTGTGTTCGTGCGTTCGTGTGTTTGTCTGTTTGTGTGTTCGTGTGTTCGTGTGTTCGTGTGTTCGTGTGTTTGTGTGTTTGTGTGTTCGTGTGTTCGTGTGTTTGCGTGTTCCTGTTTCGAGTGTTCGTGTGTTTGTGTTTCCGTGTGTTCGTGTGCTCGTGTGTTCGTGTGTTCGCGTATTCGTGTGCTCGTGTGTATGTGTGTTTGTGTGTTTGTGTGTTCGTGTGTTTGTGCGTTCGTGCGGTATTGTGTTCGTGGTTCGTGTGTCGTGTGTTCGTGTGTTCGTGTGTTCGTGTGTTCGTGTGTTCGTGTGTCGTGTGTTCGTGTGTTCGTGTGTTCGTGTGTTCGTGTGTTCGTGTGTTCGTGTGTTCATGTGCTCGTGTGTTCGTGTGTTCGTGTGTTTGTGTTCTCGTGTGTTTTTTTGCTTGGCTGTTGTAGTGTTCGTGTGTTCGTGTGTTCGTGTGTTCGTGTGTTCGTGTGTTCGTGTGTTTGTGTGTTCGTGCGTTCGTGTATTCGTGTGTTCGTGGGTTCATGTGTTCGTGTGTTCCTGTGTTCTTGTGTTCGTGTGTTCGTGTGTTTGTGTGTTCGTTCGTTCATGCGTTCGTGCATTCGTTCGTTCGTGCGTTCGTGTGTTCGTGTGTTCGTGCGTTCGTGCGTTCTTGAGTTCGTGTGTCGTGTGTTCGTGTGTTCGTGTGTTTGTGTATTCGTGTGTTAGTGAGTTTGTGTGTTCGTGTGTTCGTGTGTTTGTGTGTTCGTGTGTTCGTGCGTTCGTGCGTCCATGCGTTCGTTCGTTCCCGCGTTCGTGCGTTCGAGCGTTCGTGCGCTCGTGCGTTCGTACGTTAGTACGTTCGTGCGTTCGTGCGTTCGTGCGTTCGTGCGTTCGTGCGTTCGTGCGTTCGTGCGTTCGTGCGTTCGGCAAGAGTACGATATCCGAGGCGCCGCGATCTGGTAAACTTTTCTTGTAGAACACCCCGAGAAAACGCGAAAATGAAGAATAAAATTTTTTGATATCTCGCTTAGTTTTCGAGTTGTCGAATTTCAAAATTTTTTTTTTTTGCCCGAATTTTTTTTTTTTTTTTTTTGTCCGGTTTCTTCGATGCCCTTTTAGTATAGAACACGACAAAATAAGACGAAAATGAAGAATAAATTTTTTTGATGTCTTGCTCAGTTTTCGCGTTATCGAATTTTTTTCGTTTTATTTTTACGATTTCCGCGATGCGACCGTCCGGATAGGTTTGGCAGTTCATACTGATCTTTTGTCGAAAACGTATGTATCGATATAGTGGCGTAGCTCATTGTACCTCGTGAAAAAAAAAACTAACAAATAACCCTAAATCCCCGAGTAACCAAAAAAAAAATTAAAAAACTAACAATAACCCTAAATTCCCGAGTACCTAAAGATTACACCCCCCCCCCCCCCCCAAGTACCAAAAACGGCAAGAGTACGATATCCGAGGCGCGTTGTTTCTCCATCTCATCCTCCATCTAATCCTACATCTCATCCTCCGAGTTTTCCTTAGCATAATAAATTTTGTCATCTATTGTTTGGGTTATTTTCCGTTAATTTTAATTTGTTCGATGTAGTGGAGACGTACAGTTTGTCGTACTACAGACGTAAGTCTATCGCTTAGTTGGGCCACGGGTAACGTAGTCTTCCCGCTCACATCGTCGCCCGTCGCGCTCAGTCGCAACCGCTCGACCTTGCATCGCGAAGGAAAAAAAAACAAAAAAATCGATAACTTCGAATCTACATAAAATATCAAAAAATTTTATTCTTCTTTTTCTTTTTATTTCGGGGTGTTTTACAAGATAAGTGCGTGAAATAGTGCCGCCACCGATATAACATACTTATCCGGAAATAAGAAAAAAATTAATAAAAAATTCGATAACTTTTAATCTAAGCGAGATATCAAAAAATTGTATTCTTCATTTTCGTGTTTTCTCGGGGTGTTCTACAAGAAAAGTTCATCAGATTGCGGCGCCTCGAATATCGTACTCTCCCCGTGCGTTCGTGCGTTCGTGCGTCCATGCGTTCGTGCGTTCCCGCGTTCGTGCGTTCGAGCGTTCGCGCGCTCGTGCGTTCGTACGTTAGTACGTTCGTGCGGTCGTGCGTTCGTGCGTTCGTGTTTCATGCGTTCGTGCGTTCGCGTGTTCGTGTATTCCTATGTTCGTGTGTTCGTGTGTTCGTGTGTTCGTGTGTTCGTGTGTTCGTGTGTTCGTGTGTTCTTGTGTTCGTGTGTTCGTGTGTTCGTATGTTCGTGTGTTTGTGTGTTCGTGTGTTCCTGTGTTCGTGTGTTTGTGTGTTCATGTGTTCGTCCGTTCATGCGTTCGTGCGTTCGTGCGTTTGTGCGTTCGTGCGTTCATGCGTTTGTGCGTTCATGCGTTCGTGCGTTCGTGCGTTCGAGCGTTCGAGCGTTCGTGCGTTCGTACGTTCCTGCATTCGTGCGTTCGTGCTTTCGTGCGTTCGAGTGTTCGTGTGTTCGTGTGTTCGTGTGTTCCTGTGTTCGTGTGGTTGTGTGTGCATGTGTTCTACCGTTCATGCGTTCGTGCGTTCGTGCGTTCGTGCGTCCGTGCGTTCGTGCGTTCGTGCGTTCCCGCGTTCGTGCGTTCGAGCGTTCGTGCGTTCGTGCGTTCGTACGTTAGTACGTTCGTGCGTTCGTGCGTTCGTGCGTTCGTGTTTCATGCGTTCGTCTGTTCGTGTGTTCCTATGTTCGTGTGTTCGTGTGTTCGTGTGTTCGTGTGTGCGTGTGTTCCTATGTTCGTGTGTTCGTGTGTTCGTGTGTTCGTGTGTGCGTGTGTTCGTGTGTTCGTGCGTTCGTGTGTTCGTGTGTTCGTGCGTTCGTGCGTTCTTGAGTTCGTGTGTCGTGTGTCTTGTGTTCGTGTGTTTGTGTGTTCGTGTGTTCGTGTGTTCGTGTGTTCGTGTGTTCGTGTGTTCGTGTGTTCGTGTGTTCGTGTGTTCCTGTGTTCGTGTGTTCGTGTGGTCGTGTGTCCGTGTGTTCGTGTGTTTGTGTGTTGGTGTGCTCGTGTGTTCGTGTGTTCGTGTGTTCGTGTGTTTTCGTGTTCATGTGTTTGTGTGTTCGGGCGTTCGTGTGTTCGTTCGTTCATGCGTTCGTGCATTTGTTCGTTCGTGCGTTCGTGTGTTCGTGTGTTCGTGCGTTCGTGCGTTCTTGAGTTCGTGTGTCGTGTGTCATGTGTTCGTGTGTTCGTGTGTTCGTTTGTTCGTGTGTTCGTGTGTTCGTGTGTTCGTGTGTTCGTGTGTTCGTGTGTTCGTGTGTTCGTGTGTTCGTGTGTTCGTGTGTTTGTGTTTTCGTGTGTTCGTGTGTTCTTGTGTTCGTATGTTCGTGTGTTCGTGTGTTCGTGTGTTTGTGTGTTCGTGTGTTCCTGTGTTCGTGTGTTTGTGTGTTCATGTGTTCGTCCGTTCATGCGTTCGTGCGTTCGTGCGTTCGTGCGTTCGTGCGTTCATGCGTTCGTGCGTTCGTGCGTTCGAGCCTTCGAGCGTTCGTGCGTTCGTACGTTCCTGCGTTCGTGCGTTCGTGGTTTCGTGCGTTCGAGCGTTCGTGCGGTCGTGCGTTCGTGTGTTCATGTGTTCCTGTGTTCCTGTGTTCGTGTGTTCGTGTGTTCGTGTGTTCGTGTGTTCGTGTGTTCGTGTGTTCCTGTGTTCGTGTGGTTGTGTGTGCATGTGTTCTACCGTTCATGCGTTCGTGCGTTCGTGCGTTCGTGCGTCCGTGCGTTCGTGCGTTCGTGCGTTCGTGTTTTCGTATGTTTGTGTGTTTGTGTGTTCTTGTGTTCGCGTGTTCGTGTTTTCGTGTGCTCATGTGTTCGTATGTTCGTGTGTTCGTGTGTTCGTGTGTTCGCGTGTTTGTGTGTCTAGTTTTCGTGTGTTCGTGTGTTTGTGTGTCGAGTGTCCGTGTGTTCGTGTGCTCGTGTGTTCGTGTGTTCGTGTGTTCGTGTGTTCGTGTGTTCGTGTGTTTGTGTGTGCGTGTGTTCGTGTGTTCGTGAGTTCGTGTGTTCGTGTATTCGTGCGTTCGTGCGTTCGTGTGTTCGTGTGTTCGTGTGTTTGTTCGTTCATGCGTTCGTGCATTTGTTCGTTCGTGCGTTCGTGTGTTCGTGTGTTCGTGTGTTCGTGCGTTCTTGAGTTCGTGTGTTCGTGTGTCTTGTGTTCGTGTGTTTGTGTGTTCGTGTGTTCGTGTGTTCGTGTGTCCGTGTGTTCGTGTGTTCGTGTGTTCGTGTGTTCGTGTGTTCGTGTGTTCGTGTGGTCGTGTGTCCGTGTGTTCGTGTAGTCGTGTGTTGGTGTGCTCGTGTGTTCGTGTGTTCGTGTGTTCGTGTGTTTTCGTGTTCATGTGTTTGTGTGTTCGTGTGTTTGTGTGTTCGTTCGTTCATGCGTTCGTGCATTTGTTCGTTCGTGCGTTCGTGTGTTCGTGTGTTCGTGCGTTCGTGCGTTCTTGAGTTCGTGTGTCGTGTGTCTTGTTTTCGTGTGTTCGTGTGTTCGTGTGTTCGTGTGTTCGTGTGTTCGTGTGTTCGTGTGTTCGTGTGTTCGTGTGTTCGTGTGTTCGTGTGTTCGTGTGTTCGTGTGTTCGTGTGTTCGTGTGTTCGTGTGTTCGTGTGGTCGTGTGTCCGTGTGTTCGTTTGCTCGTGTGTTGGTGTGCTTGTGTGTTCGTGTGTTCGTGTGTTCGTGTGTTTTCGTGTTCATGTGTTTGTGTGTTCGGGCGTTCGTGCGTTCGTGCGTTCGGCAAGAGTACGATATCCGAGGCGCGTTGTTTCTCCATCTCATCCTCCATCTAATCCTACATCTCATCCTCCGAGTTTTCCTTAGCATAATAAATTTTGTCATCTATTGTTTGGGTTATTTTCCGTTAATTTTAATTTGTTCGATGTAGTGGAGACGTACAGTTTGTCGTACTACAGACGTAAGTCTATCGCTTAGTTGGGCCACGGGTAACGTAGTCTTCCCGCTCACATCGTCGCCCGTCGCGCTCAGTCGCAACCGCTCGACCTTGCATCGCGAAGGAAAAAAAAACAAAAAAATCGATAACTTCGAATCTACATAAAATATCAAAAAATTTTATTCTTCTTTTTCTTTTTATTTCGGGGTGTTTCACAAGATAAGTGCGTGAAATAGTGCCGCCACGGATATAACATACTTATCCGGAAATAAGAAAAAAATTAATTAAAAATTCGATAACTTTTAATCTAAGCGAGATATCAAAAAATTGTATTCTTCATTTTCGTGTTTTCTCGGGGTGTTCTACAAGAAAAGTTCATCAGATCGCGGCGCCTCGGATATCGTACTCTCCCCGTGCGTTCGTGCGTTCGTGCGTCCATGCGTTCGTGCGTTCCCGCGTTCGTGCGTTCGAGCGTTCGCGCGCTCGTGCGTTCGTACGTTAGTACGTTCGTGCGGTCGTGCGTTCGTGCGTTCGTGTGTTCGTGTGTTCGTGTGTTCGTGTGTTCGTGTGTTCTTGTGTTCGTGTGTTCGTGTGTTCGTATGTTCGTGTGTTTGTGTGTTCGTGTGTTCCTGTGTTCGTGTGTTTGTGTGTTCATGTGTTCGTCCGTTCATGCGTTCGTGCGTTCGTGCGTTCGTGCGTTCGTGCGTTCATGCGTTTGTGCGTTCATGCGTTCGTGCGTTCGTGCGTTCGAGCGTTCGAGCGTTCGTGCGTTCGTACGTTCCTGCGTTCGTGCGTTCGTGCTTTCGTGCGTTCGAGCGTTCGTGCGGTCGTGCGTTCGTGTGTTCATGTGTTCGTGTGTTCCTGTGTTCGTGTGTTCGTGTGTTCGTGTGTTCGTGTGTTCGTGTGTTCGTGTGTTCCTGTGTTCGTGTGGTTGTGTGTGCATGTGTTCTACCGTTCATGCGTTCGTGCGTTCGTGCGTTCGTGCGTCCGTGCGTTCGTGCGTTCGTGCGTTCGTGTTTTCGTATGTTTGTGTGTTTGTGTGTTCTTGTGTTCGCGTGTTCGTGTTTTCGTGTGCTCATGTGTTCGTATGTTCGTGTGTTCGTGTGTTCGTGTGTTCGCGTGTTTGTGTGTCTAGTTTTCGTGTGTTCGTGTGTTTGTGTGTCGAGTGTTCGTGTGTTCGTGTGCTCGTGTGTTCGTGTGTTCGTGTGTTCGTGTGTTCGTGTGTTCGTGTGTTCGTGTGTTTGTGTGTTCGTGTGTTCGTGTGTTCGTGTGTTTGTGTGTTTGTGTGTTCGTGTGTTCGTGTGTTTGCGTGTTCCTGTTTCGAGTGTTCGTGTGTTTGTGTTTCTGTGTGTTCGTGTGCTCGTGTGTTCGTGTGTTCGCGTATTCGTGTGCTCGTGTGTATGTGTGTTTGTGTGTTTGTGTGTTCGTGTGTTTGTGCGTTCGTGCGTTCGTGCGGTATTGTGTTCGTGGTTCGTGTGTCGTGTGTTCGTGTGTTGATGTGTTCGTGTGTTCGTGTCTTCATGTGCTCGTGTGTTCGTGTGTTCGTGTGTTTGTGTTCTCGTGTGTTTTTTTGCTTGGCTGTTGTAGTGTTCGTGTGTTCGTGTGTTTGTGTGTTCGTGTGTTCGTGTGTTCGTGTGTTCGTGTGTTCGTGTGTTCGTGTGTTTGTGTGTTCGTGTGTTCGCGTGTTCGTGTGTTCGTGTGTTCGTGTGTTCATGTGTTCGTGTGTTTGTGTCTTCGTGTGTTCGTGTGTTCGTGTGTTCGTGTGTTTGTGTGTCCGTGTGTTCGGGTGTTCGTGAGTTTGTGTGTTTGTGTGTTCGTGTGTTTGTGTGTTTCTGTGCTCGTGCGTTCGTGCGTTCGTGCGTTCGTGCGTTCGTGCGTCCATGCGTTCGTGCGTTCCCGCGTTCGTGCGTTCGAGCGTTCGTGCGTTCGTGCGTTCGTACGTTAGTACGTTCGTGCGTTCGTGCGTTCGTGCGTTCGTGTTTCATGCGTTCGTCTGTTCGTGTGTTCCTATGTTCGTGTGTTCGTGTGTTCGTGTGTGCGTGTGTTCGTGTGTTCGTGTGTTCGTGTGTTCGTGTGTTCGTGTGTTCATGTGTTCGTGTGTTTGTGTGTTCGTGTGTTTGTTCGTTCATGCGTTCGTGCATTTGTTCGTTCGTGCGTTCGTGTGTTCGTGTGTTCGTGCGTTCGTGCGTTCTTGAGTTCGTGTGTCGTGTGTCTTGTGTTCGTGTGTTTGTGTGTTCGTGTGTTCGTGTGTCGTGTGTCTTGTGTTCGTGTGTTTGTGTGTTCGTGTGTTCGTGTGTTCGTGTGTTCGTGTGTTCGTGTGTTCCTGTGCTCGTGTGTTCGTGTGTTCGTGTGTTCGTGTGTTCGTGTGGTCGTGTGTCCGTGTGTTCGTGTGTTCGTGTGTTGGTGTGCTCGTGTGTTCGTGTGTTCGTGTGTTCGTGTGTTTTCGTGTTCATGTGTTTGTGTGTTCGGGCGTTCGTGTGTTCGTTCGTTCATGCGTTCGTGCATTTGTTCGTTCGTGCGTTCGTGTGTTCGTGTGTTCGTGCGTTCGTGCGTTCTTGAGTTCGTGTGTCGTGTGTCTTGTGTTCGTGTGTTCGTGTGTTCGAGTGTTCGTGTGTTCGTGTGTTCGTGTGTTCGTGTGTTCGTGTGTTCGTGTGTTCGTGTGTTCGTGTGTTCGTGTGTTCGTGTGTTCGTGTGTTCGTGTGTTCGTGTGTTCTTGTGTTCGTATGTTCGTGTGTTCGTGTGTTCGTGTGTTCGTGTGTTCGTGTGTTTGTGTGTTCGTGTGTTCCTGTGTTCGTGTGTTTGTGTGTTCATGTGTTCGTCCGTTCATGCGTTCGTGCGTTCGTGCGTTCGTGCGTTCGTGCGTTCATGCGTTCGTGCGTTCGTGCGTTCGAGCCTTCGAGCGTTCGTGCGTTCGTACGTTCCTGCGTTCGTGCGTTCGTGCTTTCGTGCGTTCGAGCGTTCGTGCGGTCGTGCGTTCGTGTGTTCATGTGTTCCTGTGTTCCTGTGTTCGTGTGTTCGTGTGTTCGTGTGTTCGTGTGTTCGTGTGTTCGTGTGTTCCTGTGTTCGTGTGGTTGTGTGTGCATGTGTTCTACCGTTCATGCGTGCGTGCGTTCGTGCGTTCGTGCGTCCGTGCGTTCGTGCGTTCGTGCGTTCGTGTTTTCGTATGTTTGTGTGTTTGTGTGTTCTTGTGTTCGCGTGTTCGTGTTTTCGTGTGCTCATGTGTTCGTATGTTCGTGTGTTCGTGTGTTCGTGTGTTCGCGTGTTTGTGTGTCTAGTTCTCGTGTGTTCGTGTGTTTGTGTGTCGAGTGTTCGTGTGTTCGTGTGCTCGTGTGTTCGTGTGTTCGTGTGTTCGTGTGTTCGTGTGTTCGTGTGTTTGTGTGTGCGTGTGTTCGTGTGTTCGTGAGTTCGTGTGTTCGTGTAATCGTGCGTTCGTGCGTTCGTGTGTTCGTGTGTTCGTGTGTTTGTTCGTTCATGCGTTCGTGCATTTGTTCGTTCGTGCGTCCGTGTGTTCGTGTGTTCGTGTGTTCGTGCGTTCTTGAGTTCGTGTGTTCGTGTGTCTTGTGTTCGTGTGTTTGTGTGTTCGTGTGTCCGTGTGTTCGTGTGTCCGTGTGTTCGTGTGTTCGTGTTTTCGTGTGTTCGTGTGTTCGTGTGTTCGTGTGTTCGTGTGGTCGTGTGTCCGTGTGTTCGTGTGTTCGTGTGTTGGTGTGCTCGTGTGTTCGTGTGTTCGTGTGTTCGTGTGTTCGTGTGTTCGTGTGTTTTCGTGTTCATGTGTTTGTGTGTTCGTGTGTTCGTGTGTTCGTTCGTTCATGCGTTCGTGCATTTGTTCGTTCGTGCGTTCGTGTGTTCGTGTGTTCGTGCGTTCGTGCGTTCTTGAGTTCGTGTGTCGTGTGTCTTGTGTTCGTGGGTTCGTGTGTTCGTGTGTTCGTGTGTTCGTGTGTTCGTGTGTTCGTGTGTTCGTGTGTTCGTGTGTTCGTGTGTTCGTGTGTTCGTGTGTTCGTGTGTTCGTGTGTTCGTGTGTTCGTGTGTTCGTGTGTTCGTGTGTTCGTGTGTTCGTGTGGTCGTGTGTCCGTGTGTTCGTGTGTTCGTGTGTTGGTGTGCTTGTGTGTTCGTGTGTTCGTGTGTTCGTGTGTTTTCGTGTTCATGTGTTTGTGTGTTCGGGCGTTCGTGCGTTCGTGCGTTCGTGCGTTCGTGCGTTCGTGCGTTCCTGCGTTCGTGCGTTCGTGCGTTCGTGCAGTCGTGCGTTCGCGCGTTCGTGCGTTGGTGCGTTCGTGCGTTCGTGCGTTCGTGCGTTCATGTGTTCGTGTGTTCGTGTGTTCGTGTGTTCGTGTGTTCGTGTGTTCACGTGTTTGTGTGTTCACGTGTTTGTGTGTCTAGTTTTCGTGTGATCGTGTGTTTGTGTGTCGTGTGTTCGTGTGTTCGTGTGCTCGTGTGTTCGTTTGTTCGTGTGTAAATGTGTTCGTGTGTTTGTGTGTTCGTGTGTTCGTGTGTTCGTGTGTTCGTGTGTTCGTGTATTCGTGCGTTCGTGTGTTTGTCTGTTTGTGTGTTCGTGTGTTCGTGCTTTCGTGTGTTCGTGTGTTCGTGTGTTCGTGTGTTCGTGTGTTTGTGTGTTCGTGTATTCGTGTGTTCGTGTGTTCGTCTGTTCGTGTGTTCGTGTGTTCGTGTGTTCGTGTGTTCGTGTGTTCGTGTGTTCGTGTGTTTGTGTGTTCGTGTGTTCGCGTGTTCGTGTGTTCGTGTGTTCGTGTGTTCATGTGTTCGTGTGTTTGTGTCTTCGTGTGTTCGTGTGTTCGTGTGTTCGTGTGTTTGTGTGTCCGTGTGTTCGGGTGTTCGTGAGTTTGTGTGTTTGTTTGTTCGTGTGTTTGTGTGTTTCTGTGCTCGTGCGTTCGTGCGTTCGTGCGTTCGTGCGTTCGTGCGTTCGTGCGTTCGTGCGTCCATGCGTTCGTGCGTTCCCGCGTTCGTGCGTTCGAGCGTTCGTGCGTTCGTGCGTTCGTACGTTAGTACGTTCGTGCGTTCGTGCGTTCGTGCGTTCGTGTTTCATGCGTTCGTCTGTTCGTGTGTTCCTATGTTCGTGTGTTCGTGTGTTCGTGTGTTCGTGTGTGCGTGTGTTCGTGTGTTCGTGTGTTCGTGTGTTCGTGTGTTCGTGTGTTCATGTGTTCGTGTGTTTGTGTGTTCGTGTGTTTGTTCGTTCATGCGTTCGTGCATTTGTTCGTTCGTGCGTTCGTGTGTTCGTGTGTTCGTGCGTTCGTGCGTTCTTGAGTTCGTGTGTCGTGTGTCTTGTGTTCGTGTGTTTGTGTGTTCGTGTGTTCGTGTGTTCGTGTGTTCGTGTGTTCGTGTGTTCGTGTGTTCGTGTGTTCGTGTGTTCGTGTGTTCGTGTTTGTGTGGTCGTGTGTCCGTGTGTTCGTGTGTTCGTGTGTTGGTGTGCTCGTGTGTTCGTGTGTTCGTGTGTTCGTGTGTTTTCGTGTTCATGTGTTTGTGTTTGGGCGTTCGTGTGTTCGTTCGTTCATGCGTTCGTGCATTTGTTCGTTCGTGCGTTCGTGTGTTCGTGTGTTCGTGCGTTCGTGCGTTCTTGAGTTCGTGTGTCGTGTGTCTTGTGTTCGTGTGTTCGTGTGTTCGTGTGTTCGTGTGTTCGTGTGTTCGTGTGTTCGTGTGTTCGTGTGTTCGTGTGTTCGTGTGTTCGTGTGTTCGTGTGTTCGTGTGTTCGTGTGTTCTTGTGTTCGTATGTTCGTGTGTTCGTGTGTTCGTGTGTTTGTGTGTTCGTGTGTTCCTGTGTTCGTGTGTTTGTGTGTTCATGTGTTCGTCCGTTCATGCGTTCGTGCGTTCGTGCGTTCGTGCGTTCGTGTGTTCGTGTGTTCGTGTGTTCGTGTGTTTTCGTGTTCATGTGTTTGTGTGTTCGTGTGTTTGTGTGTTCGTTCGTTCATGCGTTCGTGCATTTGTTCGTTCGTGCGTTCGTGTGTTCGTGTGTTCGTGCGTTCGTGCGTTCTTGAGTTCGTGTGTCGTGTGTCTTGTGTTCGTGGGTTCGTGTGTTCGTGTGTTCGTGTGTTCGTGTGTTCGTGTGTTCGTGTGTTCGTGTGTTCGTGTGTTCGTGTGTTCGTGTGTTCGTGTGTTCGTGTGTTCGTGTGTTCGTGTGTTCGTGTGTTCGTGTGTTCGTGTGTTCGTGTGTTCTTGTGGTCGTGTGTCCGTGTGTTCGTGTGTTCGTGTGTTGGTGTGCTTGTGTGTTCGTGTGTTCGTGTGTTCGTGTGTTTTCGTGTTCATGTGTTTGTGTGTTCGGGCGTTCGTGCGTTCGTGCGTTCGTGCGTTCGTGCGTTCGTGCGTTCCTGCGTTCGTGCGTTCGTGCGTTCGTGCAGTCGTGCGTTCGCGCGTTCGTGCGTTGGTGCGTTCGTGCGTTCGTGCGTTCGTGCGTTCATGTGTTCGTGTGTTCGTGTGTTCGTGTGTTCGTGTGTTCGTGTGTTCACGTGTTTGTGTGTTCACGTGTTTGTGTGTCTAGTTTTCGTGTGATCGTGTGTTTGTGTGTCGTGTGTTCGTGTGTTCGTGTGCTCGTGTGTTCGTTTGTTCGTGTGTAAATGTGTTCGTGTGTTTGTGTGTTCGTGTGTTCGTGTGTTCGTGTGTTCGTGTGTTCGTGTATTCGTGCGTTCGTGTGTTTGTCTGTTTGTGTGTTCGTGTGTTCGTGCTTTCGTGTGTTCGTGTGTTCGTGTGTTCGTGTGTTCGTGTGTTTGTGTGTTCGTGTATTCGTGTGTTCGTGTGTTCGTCTGTTCGTGTGTTCGTGTGTTCGTGTGTTCGTGTGTTCGTGTGTTCGTATGTTCGTGTGTTTGTGTGTTCGTGTGTTCGCGTGTTCGTGTGTTCGTGTGTTCGTGTGTTCATGTGTTCGTGTGTTTGTGTCTTCGTGTGTTCGTGTGTTCGTGTGTTCGTGTGTTTGTGTGTCCGTGTGTTCGGGTGTTCGTGAGTTTGTGTGTTTGTTTGTTCGTGTGTTTGTGTGTTTCTGTGCTCGTGCGTTCGTGCGTTCGTGCGTTCGTGCGTTCGTGCGTTCGTGCGTTCGTGCGTCCATGCGTTCGTGCGTTCCCGCGTTCGTGCGTTCAAGCGTTCGTGCGTTCGTGCGTTCGTACGTTAGTACGTTCGTGCGTTCGTGCGTTCGTGCGTTCGTGTTTCATGCGTTCGTCTGTTCGTGTGTTCCTATGTTCGTGTGTTCGTGTGTTCGTGTGTTCGTGTGTGCGTGTGTTCGTGTGTTCGTGTGTTCGTGTGTTCGTGTGTTCGTGTGTTCATGTGTTCGTGTGTTTGTGTGTTCGTGTGTTTGTTCGTTCATGCGTTCGTGCATTTGTTCGTTCGTGCGTTCGTGTGTTCGTGTGTTCGTGCGTTCGTGCGTTCTTGAGTTCGTGTGTCGTGTGTCTTGTGTTCGTGTGTTTGTGTGTTCGTGTGTTCGTGTGTTCGTGTGTTCGTGTGTTCGTGTGTTCGTGTGTTCGTGTGTTCGTGTGTTCGTGTTTGTGTGGTCGTGTGTCCGTGTGTTCATGTGTTCGTGTGTTGGTGTGCTCGTGTGTTCGTGTGTTCGTGTGTTCGTGTGTTTTCGTGTTCATGTGTTTGTGTTTGGGCGTTCGTGTGTTCGTTCGTTCATGCGTTCGTGCATTTGTTCGTTCGTGCGTTCGTGTGTTCGTGTGTTCGTGCGTTCGTGCGTTCTTGAGTTCGTGTGTCGTGTGTCTTGTGTTCGTGTGTTCGTGTGTTCGTGTGTTCGTGTGTTCGTGTGTTCGTGTGTTCGTGTGTTCGTGTGTTCGTGTGTTCGTGTGTTCGTGTGTTCGTGTGTTCGTGTGTTCGTGTGTTCGTGTGTTCGTGTGTTCGTGTGTTCGTGTGTTCTTGTGTTCGTATGTTCGTGTGTTCGTGTGTTCGTGTGTTTGTGTGTTCGTGTGTTCCTGTGTTCGTGTGTTTGTGTGTTCATGTGTTCGTCCGTTCATGCGTTCGTGCGTTCGTGCGTTCGTGCGTTCGTGCGTTCATGCGTTCGTGCGTTCGTGCGTTCGAGCGTTCGAGCGTTCGTGCGTTTGTACGTTCCTGCGTTCGTGCGTTCGTGCTTTCGTGCGTTCGAGCGTTCGTGCGGTCGTGCGTTCGTGTGTTCATGTGTTCCTGTGTTCCTGTGTTCGTGTGTTCGTGTGTTCGTGTGTTCGTGTGTTCGTGTGTTCCTGTGTTCGTGTGGTTGTGTGTGCATGTGTTCTACCGTTCATGCGTTCGTGCGTTCGTGCGTTCGTGCGTCCGTGCGTTCGTGCGTTCGTGCGTTCGTGTTTTCGTATGTTTGTGTGTTTGTGTGTTCTTGTGTTCGCGTGTTCGTGTTTTCGTGTGCTCATGTGTTCGTATGTTCGTGTGTTCGTGTGTTCGTGTGCTCGTGTGTTCGTGTGTTCGTGTGTTCGTGTGTTCGTGTGTTCGTGTGTTTGTGTGTGCGTGTGTTCGTGTGTTCGTGAGTTCGTGTGTTCGTGTATTCGTGCGTTCGTGTGTTCGTGTGTTCGTGTGTTTGTTCGTTCATGCGTTCGTGCATTTGTTCGTTCGTGCGTTCGTGTGTTCGTGTGTTCGTGTGTTCGTGTGTTCGTGCGTTCTTGAGTTCGTGTGTTCGTGTGTCTTGTGTTCGTGTGTTTGTGTGTTCGTGTGTTCGTGTGTTCGTGTGTCCGTGTGTTCGTGTGTTCGTGTGTTCGTGTGTTCGTGTGTTCGTGTGGTCGTGTGTCCGTGTGTTCGTGTGTTCGTGTGTTGGTGTGCTCGTGTGTTCGTGTGTTCGTGTGTTCGTGTGTTTTCGTGTTCATGTGTTTGTGTGTTCGTGTGTTTGTGTGTTCGTTCGTTCATGCGTTCGTGCATTTGTTCGTTCGTGCGTTCGTGTGTTCGTGTGTTCGTGCGTTCGTGCGTTCTTGAGTTCGTGTGTCGTGTGTCTTGTGTTCGTGTGTTCGTGTGTTCGTGTGTTCGTGTGTTCGTGTGTCCGTGTGTTCGTGTGTTCGTGTGTTCGTGTGTTCGTGTGTTCGTGTGTTCGTGTGTTCGTGTGTTCGTGTGTTCGTGTGTTCGTGTGTTCGTGTGTTCGTGTGTTCGTGTGGTCGTGTGTCCGTGTGTTCGTGTGTTCGTGTGTTGGTGTGCTCGTGTGTTCGTGTGTTCGTGTGTTCGTGTGTTTTCGTGTTCATGTGTTTGTGTGTTCGGGCGTTCGTGCGTTCGTGCGTTCGTGCGTTCGTGCGTTCGTGCGTTCCTGCGTTCGTGCGTTCGTGCGTTCGTGCAGTCGTGCGTTCGCGCGTTCGTGCGTTGGTGCGTTCGTGCGTTCGTGCGTTCGTGCGTTCATGTGTTCGTGTGTTCGTGTGTTCGTGTGTTCGTGTGTTCGTGTGTTCACGTGTTTGTGTGTTCACGTGTTTGTGTGTCTAGTTTTCGTGTGATCGTGTGTTTGTGTGTCGTGTGTTCGTGTGTTCGTGTGCTCGTGTGTTCGTTTGTTCGTGTGTTCATGTGTTCGTGTGTTTGTGTGTTCGTGTGTTCGTGTGTTCGTGTGTTCGTGTGTTCGTGTATTCGTGCGTTCGTGCGTTCGTGTGTTTGTCTGTTTGTGTGTTCGTGTGTTCGTGCTTTCGTGTGTTCGTGTGTCCGTGTGTTCGTGTGTTCGTGTGTTCGTGTGTTTGTGTGTTCGTGTATTCGTGTGTTCGTGTGTTCGTCTGTTCGTGTGTTCGCGTGTCCCTGTTTCGAGTGTTCGTGTGTTCGTGTGTTCGTGTGTTCGTGTGCTCGTGTGTTCGTGTATTCGTGTGCTCGTGTGTATGTGTGTTCGTGTGTTCGTGTGTTCGTGTGTTTGTGCGTTCGTGCGTTCGTGCGTTATTGTGTTCGTGTGTCGTGTGTCGTGTGTTCGTGTGTTCGTTTGTTCGTATGTTCGTGTGTTTATGTGATCGTGCGTTCGTGTATTCGTGTGTTCGTGTGTTCGTGTGTTCGTGTGTTCGTGTGTTCGTGCGTTCGTGTGTTCGTGTGTTTGTGTGTTCATGTGTTTCTTTGTTCATGTGTTTGTGTTTCCGTGTGTTTGTGTGTTCGTGTGTTCGTGTGTTCGTGTGTTCGTGCGTTCGTGTATTCGTGTGTTCGTAAGTTCATGTGTTCGTTTGTTCTTGTGTTCTTGTGTTCGTGTGTTCGTGTGTTCGTGTGTTCGTTCGTTTATGCGTTCGTGCATTCGTTCGTTCGTGCGTTCGTGTGTTCGTGTGTTCGTGCGTTCGTGCGTTCTTGAGTTCGTGTGTCGTGTGTTCGTGTGTTCGTGTGTTCGTGTGTTCGTGTGTTTGTGTGTTCGTGTGTTCGTGTGTTCGTGTGTTCGTGTGTTCGTGTGTTCGTGTGTTCGTGTGTTCGTGTGTTCGTGTGTTCGTGTGTTCGTGTGGTTGTGTGTCCGTGTGTTCGTGTGTTCGTGTGTTGGTGTGCTCGTGTGTTCGTGTGTTCGTGTGTTTGTGTGTTTTCGTGTTCATGTGTTTGTGTGTTCGGGCGTTCGGGCGTTCGTGCGTTCGTGCGTTCGTGCGTTCGTGCGTTCGCGCGTTCGTGCGTTGGTGCGTTCGTGCGTTCGTGCGTTCGTGCGTTCATGTGTTCGTGTGTTCGTGTGTTCGTGTGTTCGTGTGTTCGTGTGTTCACGTGTTTGTGTGTTCACGTGTTTGTGTGTCTAGTTTTCGTGTGTTCGTGTGTTTGTGTGTCGTGTGTTCGTGTGTTCAGGTGCTCGTGTGTTCGTTTGTTCGTGTGTTCATGTGTTCGTGTGTTTGTGTGTTCGTGTGTTCGTGTGTTCGTGTGTTCGTGTGTTCGTGTGTTCGTGTATTCGTGCGTTCGTGCGTTTGTCTGTTTGTGTGTTCGTGTGTTCGTGCTTTCGTGTGTTGGTGTGTTCGTGTGTTCGTGTGTTCGTGTGCTCGTGTGTTCGTGTATTCGTGTGCTCGTGTGTATGTGTGTTCGTGTGTTCGTGTGTTCGTGTGTTTGTGCGTTCGTGCGTTCGTGCGTTATTGTGTTTGTGTGTCGTGTGTCGTGTGTTCGTGTGTTCGTTTGTTCGTGTGTTCGTTTGTTCATGTGTTCGTGTGTTCGTGTGTTCGTGTGTTTGTGTTCTCGTGTGTTTTTTTAATCGGCTGTTATAGTGTTCGTGTGTTCGTGTGTTCGTGTGTTTTTTTAATCGGCTGTTATAGTGTTCGTGTGTTCGTGTGTTCATGTGTTTTTTTAATCGGCTGTTATAGTGTTCGTGTGTTCGTGTGTTCGTGTGTTCGCGTGTTCGTGTGTTCGTGTGTTCGTGTGTTCGTGTGTTCGTGTGTTCGTGTGTTCGTGTGTTCGTGTGTTCGTGTGTTCGTGTGTTTGTGTGTTCGTGTGTTCGTGTGTTCGTGTTTTCGTGTGTTCGTGTGTTCGTGTGTTCGTGTGTTCGTGTGTTCGTGTGTTCGTGTGTTCGCGTGCTCGCGTATTCGTGTGTTCGTGTGTTCGTGTGTTCGTGTGTTCGTGTGTTCGTGTGTTCGTGTGTTCGTGTGTTCGTGTGTTCGTGTGTTCTTGTGTTCGTGTGTTTGTGTGTTTATGTGTTCATGTGTTCCAGTGTTCGTGTGTTTTGGTGTTCGTGTGTTCGTTTGTTTGTGTGTTCGTGTGTTCGTGTGTTCGTGTGTTCGTGTGTTCGTGTGTTCGTGCGTTCGTGCGTTCGTGCGTTCATGCGTTCGTGCGTTCGTGCGTTCGTGCGTTCGTGCGTTCATGCGTTCGTGCGTTCGTGCGTTCGAGCCTTCGAGCGTTCGTGCGTTCGTACGTTCCTGCGTTCGTGCGTTCGTGGTTTCGTGCGTTCGAGCGTTCGTGCGGTCGTGCGTTCGTGTGTTCATGTGTTCCTGTGTTCCTGTGTTCGTGTGTTCGTGTGTTCGTGTGTTCGTGTGTTCGTGTGTTCGTGTGTTCGTGTGTTCCTGTGTTCGTGTGGTTGTGTGTGCATGTGTTCTACCGTTCATGCGTTCGTGCGTTCGTGCGTTCGTGCGTCCGTGCGTTCGTGCGTTCGTGCGTTCGTGTTTTCGTATGTTTGTGTGTTTGTGTGTTCTTGTGTTCGCGTGTTCGTGTTTTCGTGTGCTCATGTGTTCGTATGTTCGTGTGTTCGTGTGTTCGTGTGTTCGCGTGTTTGTGTGTCTAGTTTTCGTGTGTTCGTGTGTTTGTGTGTCGAGTGTCCGTGTGTTCGTGTGCTCGTGTGTTCGTGTGTTCGTGTGTTCGTGTGTTCGTGTGTTCGTGTGTTTGTGTGTGCGTGTGTTCGTGTGTTCGTGAGTTCGTGTGTTCGTGTATTCGTGCGTTCGTGCGTTCGTGTGTTCGTGTGTTCGTGTGTTTGTTCGTTCATGCGTTCGTGCATTTGTTCGTTCGTGCGTTCGTGTGTTCGTGTGTTCGTGTGTTCGTGCGTTCTTGAGTTCGTGTGTTCGTGTGTCTTGTGTTCGTGTGTTTGTGTGTTCGTGTGTTCGTGTGTTCGTGTGTCCGTGTGTTCGTGTGTTCGTGTGTTCGTGTGTTCGTGTGTTCGTGTGTTCGTGTGGTCGTGTGTCCGTGTGTTCGTGTAGTCGTGTGTTGGTGTGCTCGTGTGTTCGTGTGTTCGTGTGTTCGTGTGTTTTCGTGTTCATGTGTTTGTGTGTTCGTGTGTTTGTGTGTTCGTTCGTTCATGCGTTCGTGCATTTGTTCGTTCGTGCGTTCGTGTGTTCGTGTGTTCGTGCGTTCGTGCGTTCTTGAGTTCGTGTGTCGTGTGTCTTGTTTTCGTGTGTTCGTGTGTTCGTGTGTTCGTGTGTTCGTGTGTTCGTGTGTTCGTGTGTTCGTGTGTTCGTGTGTTCGTGTGTTCGTGTGTTCGTGTGTTCGTGTGTTCGTGTGTTCGTGTGTTCGTGTGTTCGTGTGGTCGTGTGTCCGTGTGTTCGTTTGCTCGTGTGTTGGTGTGCTTGTGTGTTCGTGTGTTCGTGTGTTCGTGTGTTTTCGTGTTCATGTGTTTGTGTGTTCGGGCGTTCGTGCGTTCGTGCGTTCGGCAAGAGTACGATATCCGAGGCGCCGCGATCTGATAAACTTTTCTTGTAGAACACCCCGAGAAAACGCGAAAATGAAGAATAAAATTTTTTGATATCTCGCTTAGTTTTCGAGTTGTCGAATTTCAAAATTTTTTTTTTTTGCCCGATTTTTTTTTTTTTTTTTGTCCGGTTTCTCTGATGCCCTTTTAGTATAGAACACGACAAAATAAGACGAAAATGAAGAATAAATTTTTTTGATGTCTTGCTCAGTTTTCGCGTTATCGAATTTTTTTCGTTTTATTTTTACGATTTCCGCGATGCGACCGTCCGGATAGGTTTGGCAGTTCATACTGATCTTTTGTCGAAAACGTATGTATCGATATAGTGGCGTAGCTCATTGTACCTCGTGAAAAAAAAAACTAACAAATAACCCTAAATCCCCGAGTAACCAAAAAAAAAATTAAAAAACTAACAATATCCCTAAATCCCCGAGTACCTAAAGATTACACCCCCCCCCCCCCCCGAGTACCAAAAACTAACAATAACCCTAAATTCCCGAGTGCCTAAAGATTACACCCCCCCCCCCCCCCCCCGAGTACGAAAAACTAACAATAACCCTAAATCCCCGAGTACCTAAAGATTACACCCCCCCCCCCCCCCCCAAGTACCAAAAACGGCAAGAGTACGATATCCGAGGCGCGTTGTTTCTCCATCTCATCCTCCATCTAATCCTACATCTCATCCTCCGAGTTTTCCTTAGCATAATAAATTTTGTCATCTATTGTTTGGGTTATTTTCCGTTAATTTTAATTTGTTCGATGTAGTGGAGACGTACAGTTTGTCGTACTACAGACGTAAGTCTATCGCTTAGTTGGGCCACGGGTAACGTAGTCTTCCCGCTCACATCGTCGCCCGTCGCGCTCAGTCGCAACCGCTCGACCTTGCATCGCGAAGGAAAAAAAAACAAAAAAATCGATAACTTCGAATCTACATAAAATATCAAAAAATTTTATTCTTCTTTTTCTTTTTATTTCGGGGTGTTTCACAAGATAAGTGCGTGAAATAGTGCCGCCACGGATATAACATACTTATCCGGAAATAAGAAAAAAATTAATTAAAAATTCGATAACTTTTAATCTAAGCGAGATATCAAAAAATTGTATTCTTCATTTTCGTGTTTTCTCGGGGTGTTCTACAAGAAAAGTTCATCAGATCGCGGCGCCTCGGATATCGTACTCTCCCCGTGCGTTCGTGCGTTCGTGCGTCCATGCGTTCGTGCGTTCCCGCGTTCGTGCGTTCGAGCGTTCGCGCGCTCGTGCGTTCGTACGTTAGTACGTTCGTGCGGTCGTGCGTTCGTGCGTTCGTGTGTTCGTGTGTTCGTGTGTTCGTGTGTTCGTGTGTTCTTGTGTTCGTGTGTTCGTGTGTTCGTATGTTCGTGTGTTTGTGTGTTCGTGTGTTCCTGTGTTCGTGTGTTTGTGTGTTCATGTGTTCGTCCGTTCATGCGTTCGTGCGTTCGTGCGTTCGTGCGTTCGTGCGTTCATGCGTTTGTGCGTTCATGCGTTCGTGCGTTCGTGCGTTCGAGCGTTCGAGCGTTCGTGCGTTCGTACGTTCCTGCGTTCGTGCGTTCGTGCTTTCGTGCGTTCGAGCGTTCGTGCGGTCGTGCGTTCGTGTGTTCATGTGTTCGTGTGTTCCTGTGTTCGTGTGTTCGTGTGTTCGTGTGTTCGTGTGTTCGTGTGTTCGTGTGTTCGTGTGTTCCTGTGTTCGTGTGGTTGTGTGTGCATGTGTTCTACCGTTCATGCGTTCGTGCGTTCGTGCGTTCGTGCGTCCGTGCGTTCGTGCGTTCGTGCGTTCGTGTTTTCGTATGTTTGTGTGTTTGTGTGTTCTTGTGTTCGCGTGTTCGTGTTTTCGTGTGCTCATGTGTTCGTATGTTCGTGTGTTCGTGTGTTCGTGTGTTCGCGTGTTTGTGTGTCTAGTTTTCGTGTGTTCGTGTGTTTGTGTGTCGAGTGTTCGTGTGTTCGTGTGCTCGTGTGTTCGTGTGTTCGTGTGTTCGTGTGTTCGTGTGTTCGTGTGTTCGTGTGTTTGTGTGTTCGTGTGTTCGTGTGTTCGTGTGTTTGTGTGTTTGTGTGTTCGTGTGTTCGTGTGTTTGCGTGTTCCTGTTTCGAGTGTTCGTGTGTTTGTGTTTCTGTGTGTTCGTGTGCTCGTGTGTTCGTGTGTTCGCGTATTCGTGTGCTCGTGTGTATGTGTGTTTGTGTGTTTGTGTGTTCGTGTGTTTGTGCGTTCGTGCGTTCGTGCGGTATTGTGTTCGTGGTTCGTGTGTCGTGTGTTCGTGTGTTGATGTGTTCGTGTGTTCGTGTCTTCATGTGCTCGTGTGTTCGTGTGTTCGTGTGTTTGTGTTCTCGTGTGTTTTTTTGCTTGGCTGTTGTAGTGTTCGTGTGTTCGTGTGTTTGTGTGTTCGTGTGTTCGTGTGTTCGTGTGTTCGTGTGTTCGTGTGTTCGTGTGTTTGTGTGTTCGTGTGTTCGCGTGTTCGTGTGTTCGTGTGTTCGTGTGTTCATGTGTTCGTGTGTTTGTGTCTTCGTGTGTTCGTGTGTTCGTGTGTTCGTGTGTTTGTGTGTCCGTGTGTTCGGGTGTTCGTGAGTTTGTGTGTTTGTGTGTTCGTGTGTTTGTGTGTTTCTGTGCTCGTGCGTTCGTGCGTTCGTGCGTTCGTGCGTTCGTGCGTCCATGCGTTCGTGCGTTCCCGCGTTCGTGCGTTCGAGCGTTCGTGCGTTCGTGCGTTCGTACGTTAGTACGTTCGTGCGTTCGTGCGTTCGTGCGTTCGTGTTTCATGCGTTCGTCTGTTCGTGTGTTCCTATGTTCGTGTGTTCGTGTGTTCGTGTGTGCGTGTGTTCGTGTGTTCGTGTGTTCGTGTGTTCGTGTGTTCGTGTGTTCATGTGTTCGTGTGTTTGTGTGTTCGTGTGTTTGTTCGTTCATGCGTTCGTGCATTTGTTCGTTCGTGCGTTCGTGTGTTCGTGTGTTCGTGCGTTCGTGCGTTCTTGAGTTCGTGTGTCGTGTGTCTTGTGTTCGTGTGTTTGTGTGTTCGTGTGTTCGTGTGTCGTGTGTCTTGTGTTCGTGTGTTTGTGTGTTCGTGTGTTCGTGTGTTCGTGTGTTCGTGTGTTCGTGTGTTCCTGTGCTCGTGTGTTCGTGTGTTCGTTTGTTCGTGTGTTCGTGTGGTCGTGTGTCCGTGTGTTCGTGTGTTCGTGTGTTGGTGTGCTCGTGTGTTCGTGTGTTCGTGTGTTCGTGTGTTTTCGTGTTCATGTGTTTGTGTGTTCGGGCGTTCGTGTGTTCGTTCGTTCATGCGTTCGTGCATTTGTTCGTTCGTGCGTTCGTGTGTTCGTGTGTTCGTGCGTTCGTGCGTTCTTGAGTTCGTGTGTCGTGTGTCTTGTGTTCGTGTGTTCGTGTGTTCGAGTGTTCGTGTGTTCGTGTGTTCGTGTGTTCGTGTGTTCGTGTGTTCGTGTGTTCGTGTGTTCGTGTGTTCGTGTGTTCGTGTGTTCGTGTGTTCGTGTGTTCGTGTGTTCTTGTGTTCGTATGTTCGTGTGTTCGTGTGTTCGTGTGTTCGTGTGTTCGTGTGTTTGTGTGTTCGTGTGTTCCTGTGTTCGTGTGTTTGTGTGTTCATGTGTTCGTCCGTTCATGCGTTCGTGCGTTCGTGCGTTCGTGCGTTCGTGCGTTCATGCGTTCGTGCGTTCGTGCGTTCGAGCCTTCGAGCGTTCGTGCGTTCGTACGTTCCTGCGTTCGTGCGTTCGTGCTTTCGTGCGTTCGAGCGTTCGTGCGGTCGTGCGTTCGTGTGTTCATGTGTTCCTGTGTTCCTGTGTTCGTGTGTTCGTGTGTTCGTGTGTTCGTGTGTTCGTGTGTTCGTGTGTTCCTGTGTTCGTGTGGTTGTGTGTGCATGTGTTCTACCGTTCATGCGTGCGTGCGTTCGTGCGTTCGTGCGTCCGTGCGTTCGTGCGTTCGTGCGTTCGTGTTTTCGTATGTTTGTGTGTTTGTGTGTTCTTGTGTTCGCGTGTTCGTGTTTTCGTGTGCTCATGTGTTCGTATGTTCGTGTGTTCGTGTGTTCGTGTGTTCGCGTGTTTGTGTGTCTAGTTCTCGTGTGTTCGTGTGTTTGTGTGTCGAGTGTTCGTGTGTTCGTGTGCTCGTGTGTTCGTGTGTTCGTGTGTTCGTGTGTTCGTGTGTTCGTGTGTTTGTGTGTGCGTGTGTTCGTGTGTTCGTGAGTTCGTGTGTTCGTGTAATCGTGCGTTCGTGCGTTCGTGTGTTCGTGTGTTCGTGTGTTTGTTCGTTCATGCGTTCGTGCATTTGTTCGTTCGTGCGTTCGTGTGTTCGTGTGTTCGTGTGTTCGTGCGTTCTTGAGTTCGTGTGTTCGTGTGTCTTGTGTTCGTGTGTTTGTGTGTTCGTGTGTCCGTGTGTTCGTGTGTCCGTGTGTTCGTGTGTTCGTGTTTTCGTGTGTTCGTGTGTTCGTGTGTTCGTGTGTTCGTGTGGTCGTGTGTCCGTGTGTTCGTGTGTTCGTGTGTTGGTGTGCTCGTGTGTTCGTGTGTTCGTGTGTTCGTGTGTTCGTGTGTTTTCGTGTTCATGTGTTTGTGTGTTCGTGTGTTCGTGTGTTCGTTCGTTCATGCGTTCGTGCATTTGTTCGTTCGTGCGTTCGTGTGTTCGTGTGTTCGTGCGTTCGTGCGTTCTTGAGTTCGTGTGTCGTGTGTCTTGTGTTCGTGGGTTCGTGTGTTCGTGTGTTCGTGTGTTCGTGTGTTCGTGTGTTCGTGTGTTCGTGTGTTCGTGTGTTCGTGTGTTCGTGTGTTCGTGTGTTCGTGTGTTCGTGTGTTCGTGTGTTCGTGTGTTCGTGTGTTCGTGTGTTCGTGTGTTCGTGTGTTCGTGTGTTCGTGTGGTCGTGTGTCCGTGTGTTCGTGTGTTCGTGTGTTGGTGTGCTTGTGTGTTCGTGTGTTCGTGTGTTCGTGTGTTTTCGTGTTCATGTGTTTGTGTGTTCGGGCGTTCGTGCGTTCGTGCGTTCGTGCGTTCGTGCGTTCGTGCGTTCCTGCGTTCGTGCGTTCGTGCGTTCGTGCAGTCGTGCGTTCGCGCGTTCGTGCGTTGGTGCGTTCGTGCGTTCGTGCGTTCGTGCGTTCATGTGTTCGTGTGTTCGTGTGTTCGTGTGTTCGTGTGTTCGTGTGTTCACGTGTTTGTGTGTTCACGTGTTTGTGTGTCTAGTTTTCGTGTGATCGTGTGTTTGTGTGTCGTGTGTTCGTGTGTTCGTGTGCTCGTGTGTTCGTTTGTTCGTGTGTAAATGTGTTCGTGTGTTTGTGTGTTCGTGTGTTCGTGTGTTCGTGTGTTCGTGTGTTCGTGTATTCGTGCGTTCGTGTGTTTGTCTGTTTGTGTGTTCGTGTGTTCGTGCTTTCGTGTGTTCGTGTGTTCGTGTGTTCGTGTGTTCGTGTGTTTGTGTGTTCGTGTATTCGTGTGTTCGTGTGTTCGTCTGTTCGTGTGTTCGTGTGTTCGTGTGTTCGTGTGTTCGTGTGTTCGTGTGTTCGTGTGTTTGTGTGTTCGTGTGTTCGCGTGTTCGTGTGTTCGTGTGTTCGTGTGTTCATGTGTTCGTGTGTTTGTGTCTTCGTGTGTTCGTGTGTTCGTGTGTTCGTGTGTTTGTGTGTCCGTGTGTTCGGGTGTTCGTGAGTTTGTGTGTTTGTTTGTTCGTGTGTTTGTGTGTTTCTGTGCTCGTGCGTTCGTGCGTTCGTGCGTTCGTGCGTTCGTGCGTTCGTGCGTTCGTGCGTCCATGCGTTCGTGCGTTCCCGCGTTCGTGCGTTCGAGCGTTCGTGCGTTCGTGCGTTCGTACGTTAGTACGTTCGTGCGTTCGTGCGTTCGTGCGTTCGTGTTTCATGCGTTCGTCTGTTCGTGTGTTCCTATGTTCGTGTGTTCGTGTGTTCGTGTGTTCGTGTGTGCGTGTGTTCGTGTGTTCGTGTGTTCGTGTGTTCGTGTGTTCGTGTGTTCATGTGTTCGTGTGTTTGTGTGTTCGTGTGTTTGTTCGTTCATGCGTTCGTGCATTTGTTCGTTCGTGCGTTCGTGTGTTCGTGTGTTCGTGCGTTCGTGCGTTCTTGAGTTCGTGTGTCGTGTGTCTTGTGTTCGTGTGTTTGTGTGTTCGTGTGTTCGTGTGTTCGTGTGTTCGTGTGTTCGTGTGTTCGTGTGTTCGTGTGTTCGTGTGTTCGTGTGTTCGTGTTTGTGTGGTCGTGTGTCCGTGTGTTCGTGTGTTCGTGTGTTGGTGTGCTCGTGTGTTCGTGTGTTCGTGTGTTCGTGTGTTTTCGTGTTCATGTGTTTGTGTTTGGGCGTTCGTGTGTTCGTTCGTTCATGCGTTCGTGCATTTGTTCGTTCGTGCGTTCGTGTGTTCGTGTGTTCGTGCGTTCGTGCGTTCTTGAGTTCGTGTGTCGTGTGTCTTGTGTTCGTGTGTTCGTGTGTTCGTGTGTTCGTGTGTTCGTGTGTTCGTGTGTTCGTGTGTTCGTGTGTTCGTGTGTTCGTGTGTTCGTGTGTTCGTGTGTTCGTGTGTTCGTGTGTTCTTGTGTTCGTATGTTCGTGTGTTCGTGTGTTCGTGTGTTTGTGTGTTCGTGTGTTCCTGTGTTCGTGTGTTTGTGTGTTCATGTGTTCGTCCGTTCATGCGTTCGTGCGTTCGTGCGTTCGTGCGTTCGTGTGTTCGTGTGTTCGTGTGTTCGTGTGTTTTCGTGTTCATGTGTTTGTGTGTTCGTGTGTTTGTGTGTTCGTTCGTTCATGCGTTCGTGCATTTGTTCGTTCGTGCGTTCGTGTGTTCGTGTGTTCGTGCGTTCGTGCGTTCTTGAGTTCGTGTGTCGTGTGTCTTGTGTTCGTGGGTTCGTGTGTTCGTGTGTTCGTGTGTTCGTGTGTTCGTGTGTTCGTGTGTTCGTGTGTTCGTGTGTTCGTGTGTTCGTGTGTTCGTGTGTTCGTGTGTTCGTGTGTTCGTGTGTTCGTGTGTTCGTGTGTTCGTGTGTTCGTGTGTTCTTGTGGTCGTGTGTCCGTGTGTTCGTGTGTTCGTGTGTTGGTGTGCTTGTGTGTTCGTGTGTTCGTGTGTTCGTGTGTTTTCGTGTTCATGTGTTTGTGTGTTCGGGCGTTCGTGCGTTCGTGCGTTCGTGCGTTCGTGCGTTCGTGCGTTCCTGCGTTCGTGCGTTCGTGCGTTCGTGCAGTCGTGCGTTCGCGCGTTCGTGCGTTGGTGCGTTCGTGCGTTCGTGCGTTCGTGCGTTCATGTGTTCGTGTGTTCGTGTGTTCGTGTGTTCGTGTGTTCGTGTGTTCACGTGTTTGTGTGTTCACGTGTTTGTGTGTCTAGTTTTCGTGTGATCGTGTGTTTGTGTGTCGTGTGTTCGTGTGTTCGTGTGCTCGTGTGTTCGTTTGTTCGTGTGTAAATGTGTTCGTGTGTTTGTGTGTTCGTGTGTTCGTGTGTTCGTGTGTTCGTGTGTTCGTGTATTCGTGCGTTCGTGTGTTTGTCTGTTTGTGTGTTCGTGTGTTCGTGCTTTCGTGTGTTCGTGTGTTCGTGTGTTCGTGTGTTCGTGTGTTTGTGTGTTCGTGTATTCGTGTGTTCGTGTGTTCGTCTGTTCGTGTGTTCGTGTGTTCGTGTGTTCGTGTGTTCGTGTGTTCGTATGTTCGTGTGTTTGTGTGTTCGTGTGTTCGCGTGTTCGTGTGTTCGTGTGTTCGTGTGTTCATGTGTTCGTGTGTTTGTGTCTTCGTGTGTTCGTGTGTTCGTGTGTTCGTGTGTTTGTGTGTCCGTGTGTTCGGGTGTTCGTGAGTTTGTGTGTTTGTTTGTTCGTGTGTTTGTGTGTTTCTGTGCTCGTGCGTTCGTGCGTTCGTGCGTTCGTGCGTTCGTGCGTTCGTGCGTTCGTGCGTCCATGCGTTCGTGCGTTCCCGCGTTCGTGCGTTCAAGCGTTCGTGCGTTCGTGCGTTCGTACGTTAGTACGTTCGTGCGTTCGTGCGTTCGTGCGTTCGTGTTTCATGCGTTCGTCTGTTCGTGTGTTCCTATGTTCGTGTGTTCGTGTGTTCGTGTGTTCGTGTGTGCGTGTGTTCGTGTGTTCGTGTGTTCGTGTGTTCGTGTGTTCGTGTGTTCATGTGTTCGTGTGTTTGTGTGTTCGTGTGTTTGTTCGTTCATGCGTTCGTGCATTTGTTCGTTCGTGCGTTCGTGTGTTCGTGTGTTCGTGCGTTCGTGCGTTCTTGAGTTCGTGTGTCGTGTGTCTTGTGTTCGTGTGTTTGTGTGTTCGTGTGTTCGTGTGTTCGTGTGTTCGTGTGTTCGTGTGTTCGTGTGTTCGTGTGTTCGTGTTTGTGTGGTCGTGTGTCCGTGTGTTCATGTGTTCGTGTGTTGGTGTGCTCGTGTGTTCGTGTGTTCGTGTGTTCGTGTGTTTTCGTGTTCATGTGTTTGTGTTTGGGCGTTCGTGTGTTCGTTCGTTCATGCGTTCGTGCATTTGTTCGTTCGTGCGTTCGTGTGTTCGTGTGTTCGTGCGTTCGTGCGTTCTTGAGTTCGTGTGTCGTGTGTCTTGTGTTCGTGTGTTCGTGTGTTCGTGTGTTCGTGTGTTCGTGTGTTCGTGTGTTCGTGTGTTCGTGTGTTCGTGTGTTCGTGTGTTCGTGTGTTCGTGTGTTCGTGTGTTCGTGTGTTCGTGTGTTCGTGTGTTCGTGTGTTCGTGTGTTCGTGTGTTCTTGTGTTCGTATGTTCGTGTGTTCGTGTGTTCGTGTGTTTGTGTGTTCGTGTGTTCCTGTGTTCGTGTGTTTGTGTGTTCATGTGTTCGTCCGTTCATGCGTTCGTGCGTTCGTGCGTTCGTGCGTTCGTGCGTTCATGCGTTCGTGCGTTCGTGCGTTCGAGCGTTCGAGCGTTCGTGCGTTTGTACGTTCCTGCGTTCGTGCGTTCGTGCTTTCGTGCGTTCGAGCGTTCGTGCGGTCGTGCGTTCGTGTGTTCATGTGTTCCTGTGTTCCTGTGTTCGTGTGTTCGTGTGTTCGTGTGTTCGTGTGTTCGTGTGTTCCTGTGTTCGTGTGGTTGTGTGTGCATGTGTTCTACCGTTCATGCGTTCGTGCGTTCGTGCGTTCGTGCGTCCGTGCGTTCGTGCGTTCGTGCGTTCGTGTTTTCGTATGTTTGTGTGTTTGTGTGTTCTTGTGTTCGCGTGTTCGTGTTTTCGTGTGCTCATGTGTTCGTATGTTCGTGTGTTCGTGTGTTCGTGTGCTCGTGTGTTCGTGTGTTCGTGTGTTCGTGTGTTCGTGTGTTCGTGTGTTTGTGTGTGCGTGTGTTCGTGTGTTCGTGAGTTCGTGTGTTCGTGTATTCGTGCGTTCGTGTGTTCGTGTGTTCGTGTGTTTGTTCGTTCATGCGTTCGTGCATTTGTTCGTTCGTGCGTTCGTGTGTTCGTGTGTTCGTGTGTTCGTGTGTTCGTGCGTTCTTGAGTTCGTGTGTTCGTGTGTCTTGTGTTCGTGTGTTTGTGTGTTCGTGTGTTCGTGTGTTCGTGTGTCCGTGTGTTCGTGTGTTCGTGTGTTCGTGTGTTCGTGTGTTCGTGTGGTCGTGTGTCCGTGTGTTCGTGTGTTCGTGTGTTGGTGTGCTCGTGTGTTCGTGTGTTCGTGTGTTCGTGTGTTTTCGTGTTCATGTGTTTGTGTGTTCGTGTGTTTGTGTGTTCGTTCGTTCATGCGTTCGTGCATTTGTTCGTTCGTGCGTTCGTGTGTTCGTGTGTTCGTGCGTTCGTGCGTTCTTGAGTTCGTGTGTCGTGTGTCTTGTGTTCGTGTGTTCGTGTGTTCGTGTGTTCGTGTGTTCGTGTGTCCGTGTGTTCGTGTGTTCGTGTGTTCGTGTGTTCGTGTGTTCGTGTGTTCGTGTGTTCGTGTGTTCGTGTGTTCGTGTGTTCGTGTGTTCGTGTGTTCGTGTGTTCGTGTGGTCGTGTGTCCGTGTGTTCGTGTGTTCGTGTGTTGGTGTGCTCGTGTGTTCGTGTGTTCGTGTGTTCGTGTGTTTTCGTGTTCATGTGTTTGTGTGTTCGGGCGTTCGTGCGTTCGTGCGTTCGTGCGTTCGTGCGTTCGTGCGTTCCTGCGTTCGTGCGTTCGTGCGTTCGTGCAGTCGTGCGTTCGCGCGTTCGTGCGTTGGTGCGTTCGTGCGTTCGTGCGTTCGTGCGTTCATGTGTTCGTGTGTTCGTGTGTTCGTGTGTTCGTGTGTTCGTGTGTTCACGTGTTTGTGTGTTCACGTGTTTGTGTGTCTAGTTTTCGTGTGATCGTGTGTTTGTGTGTCGTGTGTTCGTGTGTTCGTGTGCTCGTGTGTTCGTTTGTTCGTGTGTTCATGTGTTCGTGTGTTTGTGTGTTCGTGTGTTCGTGTGTTCGTGTGTTCGTGTGTTCGTGTATTCGTGCGTTCGTGCGTTCGTGTGTTTGTCTGTTTGTGTGTTCGTGTGTTCGTGCTTTCGTGTGTTCGTGTGTCCGTGTGTTCGTGTGTTCGTGTGTTCGTGTGTTTGTGTGTTCGTGTATTCGTGTGTTCGTGTGTTCGTCTGTTCGTGTGTTCGCGTGTCCCTGTTTCGAGTGTTCGTGTGTTCGTGTGTTCGTGTGTTCGTGTGCTCGTGTGTTCGTGTATTCGTGTGCTCGTGTGTATGTGTGTTCGTGTGTTCGTGTGTTCGTGTGTTTGTGCGTTCGTGCGTTCGTGCGTTATTGTGTTCGTGTGTCGTGTGTCGTGTGTTCGTGTGTTCGTTTGTTCGTATGTTCGTGTGTTTATGTGATCGTGCGTTCGTGTATTCGTGTGTTCGTGTGTTCGTGTGTTCGTGTGTTCGTGTGTTCGTGCGTTCGTGTGTTCGTGTGTTTGTGTGTTCATGTGTTTCTTTGTTCATGTGTTTGTGTTTCCGTGTGTTTGTGTGTTCGTGTGTTCGTGTGTTCGTGTGTTCGTGCGTTCGTGTATTCGTGTGTTCGTAAGTTCATGTGTTCGTTTGTTCTTGTGTTCTTGTGTTCGTGTGTTCGTGTGTTCGTGTGTTCGTTCGTTTATGCGTTCGTGCATTCGTTCGTTCGTGCGTTCGTGTGTTCGTGTGTTCGTGCGTTCGTGCGTTCTTGAGTTCGTGTGTCGTGTGTTCGTGTGTTCGTGTGTTCGTGTGTTCGTGTGTTTGTGTGTTCGTGTGTTCGTGTGTTCGTGTGTTCGTGTGTTCGTGTGTTCGTGTGTTCGTGTGTTCGTGTGTTCGTGTGTTCGTGTGTTCGTGTGGTTGTGTGTCCGTGTGTTCGTGTGTTCGTGTGTTGGTGTGCTCGTGTGTTCGTGTGTTCGTGTGTTTGTGTGTTTTCGTGTTCATGTGTTTGTGTGTTCGGGCGTTCGGGCGTTCGTGCGTTCGTGCGTTCGTGCGTTCGTGCGTTCGCGCGTTCGTGCGTTGGTGCGTTCGTGCGTTCGTGCGTTCGTGCGTTCATGTGTTCGTGTGTTCGTGTGTTCGTGTGTTCGTGTGTTCGTGTGTTCACGTGTTTGTGTGTTCACGTGTTTGTGTGTCTAGTTTTCGTGTGTTCGTGTGTTTGTGTGTCGTGTGTTCGTGTGTTCAGGTGCTCGTGTGTTCGTTTGTTCGTGTGTTCATGTGTTCGTGTGTTTGTGTGTTCGTGTGTTCGTGTGTTCGTGTGTTCGTGTGTTCGTGTGTTCGTGTATTCGTGCGTTCGTGCGTTTGTCTGTTTGTGTGTTCGTGTGTTCGTGCTTTCGTGTGTTGGTGTGTTCGTGTGTTCGTGTGTTCGTGTGCTCGTGTGTTCGTGTATTCGTGTGCTCGTGTGTATGTGTGTTCGTGTGTTCGTGTGTTCGTGTGTTTGTGCGTTCGTGCGTTCGTGCGTTATTGTGTTTGTGTGTCGTGTGTCGTGTGTTCGTGTGTTCGTTTGTTCGTGTGTTCGTTTGTTCATGTGTTCGTGTGTTCGTGTGTTCGTGTGTTTGTGTTCTCGTGTGTTTTTTTAATCGGCTGTTATAGTGTTCGTGTGTTCGTGTGTTCGTGTGTTTTTTTAATCGGCTGTTATAGTGTTCGTGTGTTCGTGTGTTCATGTGTTTTTTTAATCGGCTGTTATAGTGTTCGTGTGTTCGTGTGTTCGTGTGTTCGCGTGTTCGTGTGTTCGTGTGTTCGTGTGTTCGTGTGTTCATGTGTTCGTGTGTTCGTGTGTTCGTGTGTTCGTGTGTTCGTGTGTTCGTGTGTTCGTGTGTTCGTGTGTTCGTGTTTTCGTGTGTTCGTGTGTTCGTGTGTTCGTGTGTTCGTGTGTTCGTGTGTTCGTGTGTTCGCGTGCTCGCGTATTCGTGTGTTCGTGTGTTCGTGTGTTCGTGTGTTCGTGTGTTCGTGTGTTCGTGTGTTCGTGTGTTCGTGTGTTCGTGTGTTCTTGTGTTCGTGTGTTTGTGTGTTTATGTGTTCATGTGTTCCAGTGTTCGTGTGTTTTGGTGTTCGTGTGTTCGTTTGTTTGTGTGTTCGTGTGTTCGTGTGTTCGTGTGTTCGTGTGTTCGTGTGTTCGTGCGTTCGTGCGTTCGTGCGTTCGGGTGTTCGTGCGTTCGTGTGTTTGTGTGTTCGTGTGTTCGTCTGTTCGTGCGGTCGTGCGTTCGTGCGTTCGTGCGTTTGTGTGTTCGTGTGTTCGTATGTTCGTGTGTTCGTGTGTTCGTGTGTTCGTGTGTTCGTGTGTTCGTGTGTTCGTGTGTTCGTGTGGTCGTGTGTTCGTGTGTTCGTGTGTTCGTGTGTTCGTGTGCTCGTGTGTTCGTGTGTTCGTGTGTTCGTGTGTTCGTGTGTTCGTGTGTTCTTGTGTTCGTGTGTTCCTGTGTTCGTGTGTTTGTGTGTTCGTGTGTTCGTGTGTTCCTGTGTTCGTGTGTTTGTGTGTGCAAGTGTTTGTCCGTTCATGCGTTCGTGCGTTCGTGCGTCCGTGCGTTCGTGCGTTCGTGTTTTCGTATGTTTGTGTGTTTGTGTGTTTTTGTGTTCGCGTGTTCGTGTTTTCGTGTGCTCATGTGCTCGTATGTTTGTTTGTCCGCGTGTTCGTATGATCGTGCGTTGGTGCGTTCGTGCGTTCGAGTATTCGTGTGTTCGTGTGTTCGTGCGTTCGTGTGTTCGTGCGTTCGTGTGTTCGTGTGTTTGTGTGTTCATGTGTTTCTTTGTTCATGTGTTTGTGTGTTCGTGTGTTTGTGTGTTCGTGTGTTCGTGTGTTCGTGCGTTCGTGTATTCGTGTGTTCGTGGGTTCATGTGTTCGTGTGTTCCTGTTTTCTTGTGTTCGTGTGTCCGTGTGTTCGTGTGTTCGTCCGTTCATGCGTTTGTGCGTTCGTGCGTTCATGCGTCCGTGCGTTCGTGCGTTCGTGCGTTCGTGTTTTCGTATGTTTGTGTGTTTGTGTGTTCCTGTGTCCGCGTGTTCGTGTTTTCGTGTGCTCATGTGCTCGTGTGTTTGTTTGTCCGCGTGTTCGTATGATCGCGCGTTGGTGCGTTCGTGCGTTCGAGTATTCGTGTGTTCGTGTGTTCGTGCGTTCGTGTGTTCGTGCGTTCGTGTGGTCTCGTGTTTGTGTGTTCATGTGTTTCTTTGTTCATGTGTTTGTGTGTTCGTGTGTTTGTGTGTTCGTGTGTTCGTGTGTTCGTGCGTTCGTGTATTCGTGTGTTCGTGGGTTCATGTGTTCGTGTGTTCCTGTGTTCTTGTGTTCGTGTGTTCGTGTGTTCGGGCGTTCGTGCGTTCGTGCGTTCGTGCGTTCGTGCGTTTGTGCGTTCGTGCGTTCGTGCGTTCGTGCAGTCGTGCGTTCGTGCGTTCGTGCGATGGTGCGTTCGTGCGTTCGTGCGTTCGTGCGTTCATGTGTTCGTGTGTTTGTGTGTTCGTGTGTTTGTGTGTTCGTGTGTTTGCGTATTCGTGCGTTCGTGCGTTTGTCTGTTTGTATGTTCGTGTGTTCGTGTGGTCGTCTGTTCGTGTGTTCGTGTGTTCGTTTGTTTGTGTGTTCGTGTGTTCGTGTGTTTGTGTGTTCGTGTGTTTGCGTGTTCCTGTTTCGAGTGTTCGTGTGTTCGTGTGTTCGTGTGTTCGTGTGCTCGTGTGTTCGTTCGTTCGTGTATTCGTGTGCTCGTGCGTATGTGTGTTCGTGTGTTTGTGTGTTCATGTGTTCATGTGTTCGTGTGTTCGGGCGTTCGTGCGTTCGTGTGTTTGTGTGTTCGTGAGTTTGTGCGTTCGTGCGGTATTGTGTTCGTGTGTCGTGTGTCGTGTGTTCGTGTGTTCGTGGGTTCGTGTGTTCGTGTGTTCGTGCGTTCGTGTATTCGTGTATTCGTGTGTTCGTGTGTTCCTGTGTTCGTGTGTTCGTGTGTTCGTGTGTTCGTGTGTTCGTGTGTTCGTGTGTTCGTGTGTTCGTGTGTTCGTGTGTTCGTGTGTTCGTGTGTTCGTGTGTTCGTGTGTTCGTGTGTTCGTGTTTTCGTGTGTTCGTGTGTTCGCGTGTTGGTGTGCTCGTGTGTTCGTGTTTGTGTGTTCGTGTGTTTGTGTGTTCTCGTGTTCATGTGTTTGTGTGTTCGGGCGTTCGTGCGTTTGTGCGTTCGTGCGTTCGTGCGTTCGTGCGTTCGTGCAGTCGTGCGTTCGTGCGTTCATGCGTTTGTGCGTTCGTGCGTTCATCTGTT
Organism: Sussaba pulchella; assembly: GCA_963971145.1. Lineage (NCBI taxonomy): Eukaryota > Metazoa > Arthropoda > Insecta > Hymenoptera > Ichneumonidae > Sussaba > Sussaba pulchella. Next base: position 158,536 of record CAXAQZ010001141.1, on the reverse strand, counting down.
CGTGTGTTCGTGTGTTCGTGTGTCTAGTTTTCGTCTGTTCGTGTGTTTGTGTGTCGTGTGTTCGTGTGTTCGTGTGTTCGTGTGTTCGTGTGTTCGTGTATTCGTGCGTTCGTGCGTTTGTCTGTTTGTGTGTTTGTGTGTTCGTGCTTTCGTGTGTTCGTGTGTTCGTGTGTTCGTGTGTTCGTGTGTTTGTGTGTTCGTGTATTCGTGTGTTCGTGTGTTCGTCTGTTCGTGTGTTCGCGTGTCCCTGTTTCGAGTGTTCGTGTGTTCGTGTGCTCGTGTGTCCGTGTATTCATGTGCTCGTGTGTATGTTTGTTCGTGTGTTCGTGTGTTCGTGTGTTTGTGCGTTCGTGCGTTCGTGCGTTATTGTGTTCGTGTGTCGTGTGTCGTGTGTTCGTGTGTTCGTTTGTTCGTGTGTTCGTTTGTTCATGTGTTCGTGTGTTCGTGTGTTCGTGTGTTTGTGTTCTCGTGTGTTTTTTTAATCGGCTGTTATAGTCCTCGTGTGTTCGTGTGTTCGTGTGTTTTTTTAATCGGCTGTTATAGTGTTCGTGTGTTCGTGTGTTCGTGTGTTCGCGTGTTCGTGTGTTCGTGTGTTCGTGTGTTCGTGTGTTCGTGTGTTCGTGTGCTCGTGTGTTCGTGTGTTCGTGTGTTTGTGTGTTCGTGCGTTCGTGCGTTCGTGCGTTCGTGCGTTCATGTGTTCGTGTGTTCGTGTGTTCGTGTGTTCGTGTGTTCGTGTGTTCACGTGTTTGTGTGTTCACGTGTTTGTGTGTCTAGTTTCCGTGTGTTCGTGTGTTTGTGTGTCGTGTGTTCGTGTGTTCGGGTGCTCGTGTAGTCGTTTGTTCGTGTGTTCATGTGTCCGTGTGTTTGTGTGTTCGTGTGTTCGTGTGTTCGTGTGTTCGTGTGATCGTGTGTTCGTGTGTTCGTGTATTCGTGCGTTCGTGCGTGTGTCTGTTTGTGTGTTCGTGTGTTCGTGCTTTCGTGTGTTCGTGTGTTCGTGTGTTCGTGTGTTCGTGTGTTCGTGTGTTCGTGTGTTCGTGTGTTTGTGTGTTCGTGTATTCGTGTGTTCGTGTGTTCGTCTGTTCGTGTGTTCGCGTGTCCCTGTTTCGAGTGTTCGTGTGTTCGTGTGTTCGTGTGCTCGTGTGTTCGTGTATTCGTGTGCTCGTGTGTATGTGTGTTCGTGTGTTCGTGTGTTCGTGTGTTTGTGCGTTCGTGCGTTCGTGCGTTGGTGTGTTCGTGTGTCGTGTGTCGTGTGTTCGTGTGTTCGTTTGTTCGTGTGTTCGTTTGTTCATGTGTTCGTGTGTTCGTGTGTTCGTGTGTTTGTGTTCTCGTGTGTTTTTTTAATCGGCTGTTATAGTGTTCGTGTGTTCGTGTGTTCGTGTGTTTTTTTAATCGGCTGTTATAGTGTTCGTGTGTTCGTGTGTTCGTGTGTTCGCGTGTTCGTGTGTTCGTGTGTTCGTGTGTTCGTGTGTTCGTGTGTTCGTGTGTTCGTGTGTTCGTGTGTTCGTGTGTTCGTGTGTTCGTGTGTTCGTGTGTTCGTGTGTTCGTGTGTTCGTGTTTTCGTGTGTTCGTGTGTTCGTGTGTTCGTGTGTTCGTGTGTTCGTGTGTTCTCGTGTTCGTATGTTCGCGTGTTCGTGCGTTCGTGTGTTCGTGTGTTCGTGTGTTCGTGTGTTCGTGTGTTCGTGTGTTCGTGTGTTCGTGTGTTCGTGTGTTCGTGTGTTCGTGTGTTCGTGTGTTCGTGTGTTCGTGTGTTCGTGTGTTCATGTGTTCATGTGTTCCAGTGTTCGTGTGTTTTAGTGTTCGTGTGTTCGTTTGTTTGTGTGTTCGTGTGTTCGTGTGTTCGTGTGTTCGTGTGTTCGTGTGTTCGTGTCTTTGTGCGTCCGTGCGTCCGTGCGTTCGTGCGTCCTTGCATTTGTGCGTTTGTGCGTTCGTAAGTTCGTGCGTTCGTGGGTTCGTGCGTTCGTGCGTTCGTGCGTTCGTGCGTTTGATCGTTCGTGCGTTCGTGCGTTCGTGCGTTCGTGTGTTCGTGCGTTCGTGCGTTCGTGCGTTCGTATGTTCGTGCGTTCGTGCGTTCGTGTGTTCGTGCGTTCATGCGTTCGTGAGTTCGTAAGTTCATGTAATCGTGTGTTTATGTGTTCGTGTGTTTTAGTGTTTGTGTGATCGTGTGTTCGTGCGTTCGTGTGTTTGTGTGTTCGTGTGTTCGTCTGTTCGTGCGGTCGTTCGTTCGTGCGTTCGTGCGTTTGTGTGTTCGTGTGTTCGTATGTTCGTGTGTTCGTGTGTTCGTGTGTTCGTGTGTTCGTGTGTTCGTGTGTTCGTGTGTTCGTGTGGTCGTGTGTTCGTGTGTTCGTGTGTTCGTGTGTTCGTGTGCTCGTGTGTTCGTGTGTTCGTGTGTTCGTGTGTTCGTGTGTTCGTGTGTTCGTGTGTTCTTGTGTTCGTGTGTTCCTGTGTTCGTGTGTTTGTGTGTTCGTGTGTTCGTGTGTTCCTGTGTTCGTGTGTTTCTGTGTGCATGTGTTTGTCCGTTCATGCGTTCGTGCGTTCGTGCGTTCGTGCGTCCGTGCGTTCGTGCGTTCGTGCGTTCGTGTTTTCGTATGTTTGTGTGTTTGTGTGTTTTTGTGTTCGCGTGTTCGTGTTTTCGTGTGCTCATGTGCCCGTGTGTTTGTTTGTCCGCGTGTTCGTATGATCGTGCGTTGGTGCGTTCGTGCGTTCGAGTATTCGTGTGTTCGTGTGTTCGTGCGTTCGTGTGTTCGTGCGTTCGTGTGTTCGTGTGTTTGTGTTTATGTGTTTCTTTGTTCATGTGTTTGTGTGTTCGTGTGTTTGTGTGTTTGTGTGTTTTTGTGTTCGCGTGTTCGTGTTTTCGTGTGCTCATGTGCTCGTGTGTTTGTTTGTCCGCGTGTTCGTATGATCGTGCGTTGGTGCGTTCGTGCGTTCGAGTATTCGTGTGTTCGTGTGTTCGTGCGTTCGTGTGTTCGTGTGTTTGTGTTTATGTGTTTCTTTGTTCATGTGTTTGTGTGTTCGTGTGTTTGTGTGTTCGTGTGTTCGTGTGTTCGTGCGTTCGTGTATTCGTGTGTTCGTGGGTTCATGTGTTCGTGTGTTCCTGTTTTCTTGTGTTCGTGTGTTCGTGTGTTCGTGTGTTCGTGTGTTCGTCCGTTCATGCGTTCGTGCGTTCGTGCGTTCATGCGTCCGTGCGTTCGTGCGTTCGTGCGTTCGTGTTTTCGTACGTTTGTGTGTTTGTGTGTTCTTGTGTCCGCGTGTTCGTGTTTTCGTGTGCTCATGTGCTCGTGGGTTTGTTTGTCCGCGTGTTCGTATGATCGTGCGTTGGTGCGTTCGTGCGTTCGAGTATTCGTGTGTTCGTGTGTTCGTGCGATCGTGTGTTCGTGCGTTCGTGTGGTCTCGTGTTTGTGTGTTCATGTGTTTCTTTGTTCATGTGTTTGTGTGTTCGTGTGTTTGTGTGTTCGTGTGTTCGTGTGTTCGTGCGTTCGTGTATTCGTGTGTTCGTGGGTTCATGTGTTCGTGTGTTCCTGTGTTCTTGTGTTCGTGTGTTCGTGTGTTCGGGCGTTCGTGCGTTCGTGCGTTCGTGCGTTCGTGCGTTTGTGCGTTCGTGCGTTCGTGCGTTCGTGCAGTCGTGCGTTCGTGCGTTCGTGCGATGGTGCGTTCGTGCGTTCGTGCGTCCGTGCGTTCATGTGTTCGTGTGTTCTTGTGTTCGTGTGTTCGTGTGTTCGTGTATTCACGTGTTTGTGTGTCTAGTTTTCGTGTGTTCGTGTGTTTGTGTGTCGTGTGTTTGTGTGTTCGTCTGCTCGTGTGTTCGTGTGTTCGTGTGTTCGTGTGTTCGTGTGTTTGTGTGTTCGTGTGTTCGCGTATTCGTGCGTTCGTGCGTTTGTCTGTTTGTATGTTCGTGTGTTCGTGTGGTCGTCTGTTCATGTGTTCGTGTGTTCGTGTGTTCGTGTGTTCGTGTGTTAGTGTGTCCGTGTGTTCGTGTGTTCGTGTGTTCGTGTGTTCGTGTGTTCGTGTGTCCGTCCGTTTATGCGTTCGTGCGTTCGTGCGTTCATGCGTCCGTGCGTTCGTGCGTTCGTGCGTTCGTGTTTTCGTACGTTTGTGTGTTTGTGTGTTCTTGTGTTCGCGTGTTCGTGTTTTCGTGTGCTCATGTGCTCGTGGGTTTGTTTGTCCGCGTGTTCGTATGATCGTGCGTTGGTGCGTTCGTGCGTTCGAGTATTCGTGTGTTCGTGTGTTCGTGCGTTCGTGTGTTCGTGCGTTCGTGTGGTCCCGTGTTTGTGTGTTCATGTGTTTCTTTGTTCATGTGTTTGTGTGTTCGTGTGTTTGTGTGTTCGTGTGTTCGTGTGTTCGTGCGTTCGTGTATTCGTGTGTTCGTGGATTCATGTGTTCGTGTGTTCCTGTGTTCTTGTGTTCGTGTGTTCGTGTGTTCGGGCGTTCGTGCGTTCGTGCGTTCGTGCAGTCGTGCGTTCGTGCGTTCGTGCGATGGTGCGTTCGTGCGTTCGTGCGTTCGTGCGTTCATGTGTTCGTGTGTTCTTGTGTTCGTGTGTTCGTGTGTTCGTGTATTCACGTGTTTGTGTGTCTAGTTTTCGTGTGTTCGTGTGTTTGTGTGTCGTGTGTTCGTGTGTTCGTCTGCTCGTGTGTTCGTGTGTTCGTGTGTTCGTGTGTTCGTGTGTTTGTGTGTTCGTGTGTTCGCGTATTCGTGCGTTCGTGCGTTTGTCTGTTTGTATGTTCGTGTGTTCGTGTGGTCGTCTGTTCATGTGTTCGTGTGTTCGTGTGTTTGTGTGTTCGTGTGTTCGTGTGTTTGTGTCTTCGTGTGTTTGCGTGTTCCTGTTTCGAGTGTTCGTGTGTTCGTGTGTTCGTGTGTTCGTGTGCTCGTGTGTTCGTTCGTTCGTGTATTCGTGTGCTCGTGCGTATGTGTGTTCGTGTGTTTGTGTGTTCATGTGTTCATGTGTTCGTGTGTTCGGGCGTTCGTGCGTTCGTGCGTTCGTGCGTTCGTGCGTTCGTGCGTTCGTGCGTTCGTGCGTTCGTTCGTTCGTGCGTTCGTGCGTTTGTGCAGTCGTGCGTTCGTGCGTTCGTGCGATGGTGGGTTCGTGCGTTCGTGCGTTCGAGCGTTCATGTGTTCGTGTGTGTTCTTGTGTTCGTGTGTTCGTGTGTTCGTGTGTTTGTGTGTCGTGTGTTCGTGTGTTCGGGTGTTTGTGTGTTCGTGTGTTCGTGTATTCGTGCGTTCGTGCGTTTGTCTGTTTGTATGTTCGTGTGTTCGTGTGGTCGTGTTTGTGTGTTCGTGTGTTTGTGTGTTCGTGTGTTCGTGTGTTCGTGTGTTCGTGTGTTCGTGTGTTCGCGTGTTCCTGTTTCGAGTGTTCGTGTGTTCGTGTGTTCGTGTGTTCGTGTGCTCGTGTGCTCGTGTGTTCGTGTATTCGTGTGCTCGTGCGTTCGTGTGTTTGTGTGTTCGTGAGTTTGTGCGTTCGTGCGGTATTGTGTTCGTGTGTCGTGTGTTCGTGTGTTCGTGGGTTCGTGTGTTCGTGTGTTCGTGCGTTCGTGCGTTCGTGCGTTCTTGAGTTTGTGTGTCGTGTGTCTTGTGTTCGTGTGTTTGTGTGTTCGTGTGTTCGTGTGTTCGTGTGTTCGTGTGTTCGTGTGTTCGTGTGTTCGTGTGTTTGTGTGTTCGTGTGTTCGTGTGTTCATGTAGTCGTGTGTTCGTGTGTTCGTGTGTTCGTGTGTTGGTGTGCTCGTGTGTTCGTGTGTTCGTGTGTTCGTGTGTTCGTGTGTTCTCGTGTTCATGCGTTCGTGTGTTCGGGCGTTCGTGCGTTCGTGCGTTCGTGCAGTCGTGCGTTCGTGCGTTCGTGCGATGGTGCGTTCGTGCGTTCGTGCGTTCATGTGTTCGTGTGTTCTTGTGTTCGTGTGTTCGTGTGTTCGTGTGTTCGTGTGTTCGTGTGTTCGTGTGTTCGTGTGTTCGTGTGTTCATGTGTTCGTGTGTTCGTGTGTTCGTGTGTTCGTGTGTTCGTGTGTTCGTGTGTTCGTGTGTTCGTGTGTTCGTGTGTTCGTGTGTTCGTGTGTTCGCGTGTTCGTGTGTTCGTGTGTTCGTGTGTTCGTGTGTTCGTGTGTTCGTGTGTCCGTGTATTCGTGTGTTCGTGAGTTTGTGTGTTCGTGTGCTCGTGTGTTTGTGTGTTCGTGTGTTCGTGCGTTCGTGCGTTCGTGCGTTCGTGCGTTCGTGCGTTCGTGCGTCCATGCGTTTGTGCGTTCCCGCGTTCGTGCGTTCGAGCGTTCGTGCGCTCGTGCGTTCGTACGTTAGTACGTTCGTGCGTTCGTGCGTTCGTGCGTTTGTGTTTCATGCGTTCGTGCGTCCGTGTGTTCGTGTATTCTTATGTTCGTGTGTTCGTGTGTTCGTGTGTTCGTGTGTTCGTGTGTTCGTGTGTTCGTGTGTTTGTGTGTTCGTGTGTTCGTGTGTTCGTGTGTTTGTGTGTTTGTGTGTTCCTGTGTTCGTGTGTTTGTGTGTTCATGTGTTCGTCCGTTCATGCGTTCGTGCCTTCGTGCGTTCGTGCGTTCATGCGTTCGTGCGTTCGTGCGTTCGAGCGTTCGTGCGTTCGTACGTTCCTGCGTTCGTGCGTTCGTGCTTTCGTGCGTTCGTGCGTTCGTGCGGTCGTGCGTCCGTGTGTTCATGTGTTCGTGTGTTCCTGTGTTCGTGTGTTCGTGTGTTCGTGTGTTCGTGTGTTCCTGTGTTCGTGTGGTTGTGTCTGCATGTGTCCGTCCGTTCATGCGTTCGTGCGTTCGTGCGTTCGTGCGTCCGTGCGTTCGTGCGTTCGTGCGTTCGTGTTTTCGTATGTTTGTGTGTTTGTGTGTTCTTGTGTTCGCGTGTTCGTGTTTTCGTGTGCTCATGTGTTCGTATGTTTGTGTGTTCGTGTGTTCGCGTGTTTGTGTGTCTAGTTTTCGTGTGTTCGTGTGTTTGTGTGTCGAGTGTTCGTGTGTTCGTGTGCTCGTGTGTTCGTGTGTTCGTGTGTTCGTGTGTTCGTGTGTTTGTGTGTTCGTGTGTTCGTGTGTTTGTGTATTCGTGCGTTCGTGCGTTTGTCTGTCTGTGTGTTTGTGTTCGTGCTTTCGTGTGTTCGTGTGTTCGTGTGTTCGTGTGTTCGTGTGTTCGTGTGTTCGTGTGTTTGTGTGTTCGTGTGTTGGTGTGTTCGTGTGTTCGTGTGTTTGTGTGTTCGTGTGTTCGTGTGTTCGTGTGTTTGCGTGTTCCTGTTTCGAGTGTTCGTGTGTTTGTGTTTCCGTGTGTTCGTGTGCTCGTGTGTTCGTGTGTTCGTGTATTCGTGTGCTCGTGTGTATGTGTGTTTGTGTGTTTGTGTGTTCGTGTGTTTGTGCGTTCGTGCGTTCGTGCGGTATTGTGTTCGTGTGTCGTGTGTCGTGTGTCGTGTGTTCGTGTGTTCGTGCGTTCGTGTGTTCGTGTGTTCATGTGCTCGTGTGTTCGTGTGTTCGTGTGTTTGTGTTCTCGTGTGTTTTTTTGCTTGGCTGTTGTAGTGTTCGTGTGTTCGTGCGTTCGTGTGTTCGTGTGTTCGTGTGTTCGTGAGTTCGTGTGTTCGTGTGTTCGTGTGTTCGTGTGTTCGTGTGTTCGTGTGTTCGTGTGTTCGTGTGTTCGTGTGTTCGTGTGTTCATGTGTTCGTGTGTTTGTGTCTTCGTGTGTTCGTGTGTTTGTGTGTTCGTGTGTTTGTGTGTCCGTGTGTTCGTGTGTTCGTGAGTTTGTGTGTTTGTGTGTTCGTGTGCTTGTGTGTTCCTGTGCTCGTGCGTTCGTGCGTTCGTGCGTTCGTGCGTTCGTGCGTCCATGCGTTCGTGCGTTCCCGCGTTCGTGCGTTCGAGCGTTCGTGCGTTCGTGCGTTCGTACGTTAGTACGTTCGTACGTTAGTACGTTCGTGCGTTCGTGCGTTCGTGCGTTCGTGTTTCATGCGTTCGTGCGTTCGTCTGTTCGTGCGTTCGTCTGTTCTTATGTTCGTGTGTTCGTGTGTTCGTGTGTTCGTGTGTTCGTGTGTTCGTGTGTTTGTGTGTTCGTGTGTTCGTGTGTTCGTGTGTTTGTGTGTTTGTGTGTTCCTGTGTTCGTGTGTTTGTGTGTTCATGTGTTCGTCCGTTCATGCGTTCGTGCGTTCGTGCCTTCGTGCGTTCGTGCGTTCATGCGTTCGTGCGTTCGTGCGTTCGAGCGTTCGTGCGTTCGTACGTTCCTGCGTTCGTGCGTTCGTGCTTTCGTGCGTTCGTGCGTTCGTGCGGTCGTGCGTTCGTGTGTTCATGTGTTCGTGTGTTCCTGTGTTCGTGTGTTCGTGTGTTCGTGTGTTCGTGTGTTCCTGTGTTCGTGTGGTTGTGTCTGCATGTGTTCGTCCGTTCATGCGTTCGTGCGTTCGTGCGTTCGTGCGTCCGTGCGTTCGTGCGTTCGTGCGTTCGTGTTTTCGTATGTTTGTGTGTTTGTGTGTTCTTGTGTTCGCGTGTTCGTGTTTTCGTGTGCTCATGTGTTCGTATGTTCGCGTGTTCGTGTGTTCGCGTGTTTGTGTGTCTAGTTTTCGTGTGTTCGTGTGTTTGTGTGTCGAGTGTTCGTGTGTTCGTGTGCTCGTGTGTTCGTGTGTTCGTGTGTTCGTGTGTTCGTGTGTTTGTGTGTTCGTGTGTTCGTGTGTTCGTGTGTTCGTGTGTTCGTGTATTCGTGCGTTCGTGCGTTTGTCTGTCTGTGTGTTTGTGTGTTCGTGCTTTCGTGTGTTCGTGTGTTCGTGTGTTCGTGTGTTCGTGTGTTCGTGTGTTCGTGTGTTTGTGTGTTCGTGTGTTGGTGTGTTCGTGTGTTCGTGTGTTTGTGTGTTCGTGTGTTCGTGTGTTCGTGTGTTTGCGTGTTCCTGTTTCGAGTGTTCGTGTGTTTGTGTTTCCGTGTGTTCGTGTGCTCGTGTGTTCGTGTGTTCGTGTATTCGTGTGCTTGTGTGTATGTGTGTTTGTGTGTTTGTGTGTTCGTGTGTTTGTGCGTTCGTGCGTTCGTGCGGTATTGTGTTCGTGTGTCGTGTGTCGTGTGGTCGTGTGTTCGTGCGTTCGTGTGTTCGTGTGTTCATGTGCTCGTGTGTTCGTGTGTTCGTGTGTTTGTGTTCTCGTGTGTTTTTTTGCTTGGCTGTTGTAGTGTTCGTGTGTTCGTGCGTTCGTGTGTTCATGTGTTCGTGTGTTTGTGTCTTCGTGTGTTCGTGTGTTTGTGTGTTCGTGTGTTTGTGTGTCCGTGTGTTCGTGTGTTCGTGAGTTTGTGTGTTTGTGTGTTCGTGTGCTTGTGTGTTCCTGTGCTCGTGCGTTCGTGCGTTCGTGCGTTCGTGCGTTCGTGCGTCCATGCGTTCGTGCGTTCCCGCGTTCGTGCGTTCGAGCGTTCGTGCGTTCGTGCGTTCGTACGTTAGTACGTTCGTACGTTAGTACGTTCGTGCGTTCGTGCGTTCGTGTTTCATGCGTTCGTGCGTTCGTCTGTTCGTGCGTTCGTCTGTTCGTGTGTTCCTATGTTCGTGTGTTCATGTGTTCGTGTGTGCGTGTGTTCGTGTGTTCGTGCGTTCGTGTGTTCGTGTGTTCGTGTGTTCGTGTGTTCGTGTGTTCGTGTGTTCGTGTGTTTGTGTGTTTATGTGTTCGTCCGTTCATGCGTTCGTGCGTTCGTGCGTTCATGCGTTCGAGCGTTCGTGCGTTCGAGCGTTCGTGCGTTCTTGCTTTCGTGCGTTCGTGCGTTCGTGCGGTCGTGCGTTAGTGTGTTCGTGTGTTCGTGTGTTCCTGTGTTCGTGTGTTCGTGTGTTCGTGTGTTCGTGTGTTCCTGTGTTCGTGTGTTTGTGTGTGCATGTGTTCGTCCGTTTATGCGTTCGTGCGTTCGTGCGTTCGTGCGTCCGTGCGTTCGTGCGTTCGTGCGTTCGTGTTTTCGTATGTTTGTGCGTTTGTGTGTTCGTGTGTTCGCGTGTTCGTTTTTTCGTGTGCACATGTGCTCGTGTAATTGTGTGTTCGCGTGTTCGTGTGTTCGTGCGTTCGTGTATTCGTGTGTTCGTGGGTTCATGTGTTCGTGTGTTCCTGTGTTCTTGTGTTCGTGTGTTCGTGTGTTCGTGTGTTCGTTCGTTCATGCGTTCGTGCATTCGTTCGTTCGTGCGTTCGTGTGTTCGTGTGTTCGTGCGTTCGTGCGTTCTTGAGTTCGTGTGTCGTGTGTCTTGTGTTCGTGAGTTCGTGTGTTCGTGTGTTCGTGTGTTCGTGTGTTCGTGTGTTCGTGTGTTCGTGTGTTCGCGTGTTCGTGTGTTCGTGTGTTCGTGTGTTCGTGTGTTCGTGTGTTCGTGTGGTCGTGTGTCCGTGTGCTCGTGTGTTCGTGTGTTTGTGTGTTCGTGTATTCGTGTGTTCGTGTGTTCGTCTGTTCGTGTGTTCGCGTGTCCCTGTTTCGAGTGTTCGTGTGTTCGTGTGTTCGTGTGTTCGTGTGTTCGTGTGCTCGTGTGTTCGTGTTTTCGTGTGCTCGTGTGTATGTGTGTTCGTGTGTTCGTGTGTATGTGTGTTCGTGTGTTCGTGTGTTCGTGTTTTCGTGTGTTCGTTTGTTCGTGTGTTGGTGTGCTCGTGTGTTCGTGTTTGTGTGTTCGTGTGTTTGTGTGTTCTCGTGTTCATGTGTTTGTGTGTTCGGGCGTTTGTGCGTTTGTGCGTTCGTGCGTTCGTGCGTTCGTGCGTTCGTGCAGTCGTGCGTTCGTGCGTTCATGCGTTTGTGCGTTCGTGCGTTCATCTGTTCGTGTGTTCGTGTGTTCGTGTGTCTAGTTTTCGTGTGTTCGTGTGTTTGTGTGTCGTGTGTTCGTGTGTTCGTGTGCTCGTGTGTTCGTGTGTTCGTGTGTTCGTGTGTTTGTGTGTTCGTGTGTTCGTGTGTTTGTGTGTTCGTGTGTTCGTGTGTTCGTGTGTTCGTGTGTTCGTGTGTTCGTGTGTTCGTGTGTTCGTGTATTCGTGCGTTCGTGCGTTTGTCTGGTTGTGTGTTCGTGTGTTCGTGCTTTCGTGTATTCGTGTGTTTGTGTGTTTGTGTGTTCGTGTGTTCGTGTGTTCGTGTGTTCGTGTGTTCGTGTGTTCGTGTGTTCGTGTGTTCGTGTGTTCGTGTGTTCGTGTGTTCGTGTGTTCGTGTGTTCGTGTGGTCGTGTGTTCGTGTGTTCGTGTGTTCGTGTGTTCGTGTGTTCGTGTGTTCGTGTGTTCGTGTGTTAGTGTTTCCGTGTGTTCGTGTGTTCGTGTGTTCGTGTGTTCGTGTGTTTGTGTGTTCGTGCGTTCGTGCGTTCGTGCGTTCTTGAGTTTGTGTGTCGTGTGTCTTGTGTTCGTGTGTTTGTGTGTTCGTGTGTTCGTGTGTTCGTGTGTTCGTGTGTTCGTGTGTTCGTGTGTTCGTGTGTTCGTGTGTTTGTGTGTTCGTGTGTTCGTGTGTTCATGTAGTCGTGTGTTCGTGTGTTCGTGTGTTCGTGTGTTGGTGTGCTCGTGTGTTCGTGTGTTCGTGTGTTCGTGTGTTCGTGTGTTCTCGTGTTCATGCGTTCGTGTGTTCGGGCGTTCGTGCGTTCGTGCGTTCGTGCAGTCGTGCGTTCGTGCGTTCGTGCGATGGTGCGTTCGTGCGTTCGTGCGTTCATGTGTTCGTGTGTTCTTGTGTTCGTGTGTTCGTGTGTTCGTGTGTTCGTGTGTTCGTGTGTTCGTGTGTTCGTGTGTTCATGTGTTCGTGTGTTCGTGTGTTCGTGTGTTCGTGTGTTCGTGTGTTCGTGTGTTCGTGTGTCGTTGTGTTCGCGTGTTCGTGTGTTCGTGTGTTCGTGTGTTCGTGTGTTCGTGTGTTCGTGTGTCCGTGTATTCGTGTGTTCGTGAGTTTGTGTGTTCGTGTACTCGTGTGTTTGTGTGTTCGTGTGTTCGTGCGTTCGTGCGTTCGTGCGTTCGTGCGTTCGTGCGTTCGTGCGTCCATGCGTTCGTGCGTTCCCGCGTTCGTGCGTTCGAGCGTTCGTGCGCTCGTGCGTTCGTACGTTAGTACGTTCGTGCGTTCGTGCGTTCGTGCGTTTGTGTTTCATGCGTTCGTGCGTCCGTGTGTTTGTGTATTCTTATGTTCGTGTGTTCGTGTGTTCGTGTGTTCGTGTGTTCGTGTGTTCGTGTGTTCGTGTGTTCGTGTGTTTGTGTGTTCGTGTGTTCGTGTGTTCGTGTGTTTGTGTGTTTGTGTGTTCCTGTGTTCGTGTGTTTGTGTGTTCATGTGTTCGTCCGTTCATGCGTTCGTGCGTTCGTGCCTTCGTGCGTTCGTGCGTTCATGCGTTCGTGCGTTCGTGCGTTCGAGCGTTCGTGCGTTCGTACGTTCCTGCGTTCGTGCGTTCGTGCTTTCGTGCGTTCGTGCGTTCGTGCGGTCGTGCGTTCGTGTGTTCATGTGTTCGTGTGTTCCTGTGTTCGTGTGTTCGTGTGTTCGTGTGTTCGTGTGTTCGTGTGTTCCTGTGTTCGTGTGGTTGTGTCTGCATGTGTTCGTCCGTTCATGCGTTCGTGCGTCCGTGCGTTCGTGCGTTCCTGCGTTCGTGTTTTCGTATGTTTGTGTGTTTGTGTGTTCTTGTGTTCGCGTGTTCGTGTTTTCGTGTGCTCATGTGTTCGTATGTTCGTGTGTTCGTGTGTTCGCGTGTTTGTGTGTCTAGTTTTCGTGTGTTCGTGTGTTTGTGTGTCGAGTGTTCGTGTGTTCGTGTGCTCGTGTGTTCGTGTGTTCGTGTGTTCGTGTGTTCGTGTGTTTGTGTGTTTGTGTGTTCGTGTGTTCGTGTGTTCGTGTGTTCGTGTATTCGTGCGTTCGTGCGTTTGTCTGTCTGTGTGTTTGTGTGTTCGTGCTTTCGTGTGTTCGTGTGTTCGTGTGTTCGTGTGTTCGTGTGTTCGTGTGTTCGTGTGTTCGTGTGTTCGTGTGTACGTGTGTTTGTGTGTTCGTGTGTTGGTGTGTTCGTGTGTTCGTGTGTTTGTGTGTTCGTGTGTTCGTGTGTTCGTGTGTTTGCGTGTTCCTGTTTCGAGTGTTCGTGTGTTTGTGTTTCCGTGTGTTCGTGTGCTCGTGTGTTCGTGTGTTCGTGTATTCGTGTGCTCGTGTGTATGTGTGTTTGTGTTCTTGTGTGTTCGTGTGTTTGTGCGTTCGTGCGTTCGTGCGGTATTGTGTTCGTGTGTCGTGTGTCGTGTGTTCGTGTGTTCGTGCGTTCGTGTGTTCGTGTGTTCATGTGCTCGTGTGTTCGTGTGTTCGTGTGTTTGTGTTCTCGTGTGTTTTTTTGCTTGGCTGTTGTAGTGTTCGTGTGTTCGTGCGTTCGTGTGTTCGTGTGTTCGTGTGTTCGTGAGTTCGTGTGTTCGTGTGTTCGTGTGTTCGTGTGTTTGTGTGTTTGTGTGTTCCTGTGTTCGTGTGTTTGTGTGTTCATGTGTTCGTCCGTTCATGCGTTCGTGCGTTCGTGCCTTCGTGCGTTCGTGCGTTCATGCGTTCGTGCGTTCGTGCGTTCGAGCGTTCGTGCGTTCGTCCGTTCCTGCGTTCGTGCGTTCGTGCTTTCGTGCGTTCGTGCGTTCGTGCGGTCGTGCGTTCGTGTGTTCATGTGTTCGTGTGTTCCTGTGTTCGTGTGTTCGTGTGTTCGTGTGTTCGTGTGTTCGTGTGTTCCTGTGTTCGTGTGGTTGTGTCTGCATGTGTTCGTCCGTTCATGCGTTCGTGCGTTCGTGCGTTCGTGCGTCCGTGCGTTCGTGCGTCCGTGCGTTCGTGCGTTCGTGCGTTCGTGTTTTCGTATGTTTGTGTGTTTGTGTGTTCTTGTGTTCGCGTGTTCGTGTTTTCGTGTGCTCATGTGTTCGTATGTTCGTGTGTTCGTGTGTTCGCGTGTTTGTGTGTCTAGTTTTCGTGTGTTCGTGTGTTTGTGTGTCGAGTGTTCGTGTGTTCGTGTGCTCGTGTGTTCGTGTGTTCGTGTGTTCGTGTGTTCGTGTGTTTGTGTGTTTGTGTGTTCGTGTGTTCGTGTGTTCGTGTGTTCGTGTATTCGTGCGTTCGTGCGTTTGTCTGTCTGTGTGTTTGTGTGTTCGTGCTTTCGTGTGTTCGTGTGTTCGTGTGTTCGTGTGTTCGTGTGTTCGTGTGTTCGTGTGTACGTGTGTTTGTGTGTTCGTGTGTTGGTGTGTTCGTGTGTTCGTGTGTTTGTGTGTTCGTGTGTTCGTGTGTTCGTGTGTTTGCGTGTTCCTGTTTCGAGTGTTCGTGTGTTTGTGTTTCCGTGTGTTCGTGTGCTCGTGTGTTCGTGTGTTCGTGTATTCGTGTGCTCGTGTGTATGTGTGTTTGTGTTCTTGTGTGTTCGTGTGTTTGTGCGTTCGTGCGTTCGTGCGGTATTGTGTTCGTGTGTCGTGTGTCGTGTGTTCGTGTGTTCGTGCGTTCGTGTGTTCGTGTGTTCATGTGCTCGTGTGTTCGTGTGTTCGTGTGTTTGTGTTCTCGTGTGTTTTTTTGCTTGGCTGTTGTAGTGTTCGTGTGTTCGTGCGTTCGTGTGTTCGTGTGTTCGTGTGTTCGTGAGTTCGTGTGTTCGTGTGTTCGTGTGTTCGTGTGTTTGTGTGTTTGTGTGTTCCTGTGTTCGTGTGTTTGTGTGTTCATGTGTTCGTCCGTTCATGCGTTCGTGCGTTCGTGCCTTCGTGCGTTCGTGCGTTCATGCGTTCGTGCGTTCGTGCGTTCGAGCGTTCGTGCGTTCGTCCGTTCCTGCGTTCGTGCGTTCGTGCTTTCGTGCGTTCGTGCGTTCGTGCGGTCGTGCGTTCGTGTGTTCATGTGTTCGTGTGTTCCTGTGTTCGTGTGTTCGTGTGTTCGTGTGTTCGTGTGTTCGTGTGTTCCTGTGTTCGTGTGGTTGTGTCTGCATGTGTTCGTCCGTTCATGCGTTCGTGCGTTCGTGCGTTCGTGCGTCCGTGCGTTCGTGCGTTCGTGCGTTCGTGTTTTCGTATGTTTGTGTGTTTGTGTGTTCTTGTGTTCACGTGTTCGTGTTTTCGTGTGCTCATGTGTTCGTATGTTCGTGTGTTCGTGTGTTCGCGTGTTTGTGTGTCTAGTTTTCGTGTGTTCGTGTGTTTGTGTGTCGAGTGTTCGTGTGTTCGTGTGCTCGTGTGTTCGTGTGTTCGTGTGTTCGTGTGTTCGTGTGTTTGTGTGTTCGTGTGTTCGTGTGTTCGTGTGTTCGTGTGTTCGTGTATTCGTGCGTTCGTGCGTTTGTCTGTCTGTGTGTTTGTGTGTTCGTGCTTTTGTGTGTTCGTGTGTTCGTGTGTTCGTGTGTTCGTGTGTTCGTGTGTTCGTGTGTTCGTGTGTTTGTGTGTTCGTGTGTTGGTGTGTTCGTGTGTTCGTGTGTTTGTGTGTTCGTGTGTTCGTGTGTTCGTGTGTTTGCGTGTTCCTGTTTCGAGTGTTCGTGTGTTTGTGTTTCCGTGTGTTCGTGTGCTCGTGTGTTCGTGTGTTCGTGTATTCGTGTGCTCGTGTGTATGTGTGTTTGTGTGTTTGTGGGTTCGTGTGTTTGTGCGTTCGTGCGTTCGTGCGGTATTGTGTTCGTGTGTCGTGTGTCGTGTGTTCGTGTGTTCGTGTGTTCGTGTGTTCGTGTGTTCGTGTGTTCGTGTGTTCGTGTGTTCGTGTGTTCGTGTGTTCGTGTGTTCGTGTGTTCGTGTGTTCATGTGCTCGTGTGTTCGTGTGTTCGTGTGTTTGTGTTCTCGTGTGTTTTTTTGCTTGGCTGTTGTAGTGTTCGTGTGTTCGTGCGTTCGTGTGTTCGTGTGTTCGTGTGTTCGTGAGTTCGTGTGTTCGTGTGTTCGTGTGTTCGTGTGTTCGTGTGTTCGTGTGTTCGTGTGTTCGTGTGTTCGTGTGTTCATGTGTTCGTGTGTTTGTGTCTTCGTGTGTTCGTGTGTTTGTGTGTTCGTGTGTTTGTGTGTCCGTGTGTTCGTGTGTTCGTGAGTTTGTGTGTTTGTGTGTTCGTGTGCTTGTGTGTTCCTGTGCTCGTGCGTTCGTGCGTACGTGCGTTCGTGCGTTCGTGCGTCCATGCGTTCGTGCGTTCCCGCGTTCGTGCGTTCGAGCGTTCGTGCGTTCGTGCGTTCGTACGTTAGTACGTTCGTACGTTAGTACGTTCGTGCGTTCGTGCGTTCGTACGTTAGTACGTTCGTACGTTAGTACGTTCGTGCGTTCGTGCGTTCGTGTTTCATGCGTTCGTGCGTTCGTCTGTTCGTGCGTTCGTCTGTTCGTGTGTTCCTATGTTCGTGTGTTCATGTGTTCGTGTGTGCGTGTGTTCGTGTGTTCGTGTGTTCGTGTGTTCGTGTGTTCGTGTGTTCGTGTGTTCGTGTGTTCGTGTGTTCGTGTGTTTGTGTGTTTATGTGTTCGTCCGTTCATGCGTTCGTGCGTTCGTGCGTTCATGCGTTCGAGCGTTCGTGCGTTCGAGCGTTCGTGCGTTCGTGCGTTCGTACGTTCGTGCGTTCGTGCGTTCTTGCTTTCGTGCGTTCGTGCGTTCGTGCGGTCGTGCGTTAGTGTGTTCGTGTGTTCGTGTGTTCCTGTGTTCGTGTGTTCGTGTGTTCGTGTGTTCGTGTGTTCCTGTGTTCGTGTGTTTGTGTGTGCATGTGTTCGTCCGTTTATGCGTTCGTGCGTTCGTGCGTTCGTGCGTCCGTGCGTTCGTGCGTTCGTGCGTTCGTGTTTTCGTATGTTTGTGCGTTTGTGTGTTCGTGTGTTCGCGTGTTCGTTTTTTCGTGTGCACATGTGCTCGTGTAATTGTGTGTTCGCGTGTTCGTGTGTTCGTGCGTTCGTGTATTCGTGTGTTCGTGGGTTCATGTGTTCGTGTGTTCCTGTGTTCTTGTGTTCGTGTGTTCGTGTGTTCGTGTGTTCGTTCGTTCATGCGTTCGTGCATTCGTTCGTTCGTGCGTTCGTGTGTTCGTGTGTTCGTGCGTTCGTGCGTTCTTGAGTTCGTGTGTCGTGTGTCTTGTGTTCGTGTGTTCGTGTGTTCGTGTGTTCGTGTGTTCGTGTGTTCGTGTGTTCGTGTGTTCGTGTATTCGTGTGTTCGCGTGTTCGTGTGTTCGTGTGTTCGTGTGTTCGTGTGTTCGTGTGTTCGTGTGGTCGTGTGTCCGTGTGTTCGTGTGTTCGTGTGTTGGTGTGCTCGTGTGTTCGTGTGTTCGTGTGTTCGTGTGTTCGTGTGTTTTCGTGTTCATGTGTTTGTGTGTTCGAACGTTCGTGCGTTCGTGCGTTCGTGCGTTCCTGCGTTCGTGCGTTCGTGCGTTCGTGCAGTCGTGCGTTCGCGCGTTCGTGCGTTGGTGCGTTCGTGCGTTCGTGCGTTCGTGCGTTCATGTGTTCGTGTGTTCGTGTGTTCGTGTGTTTGTGTGTTCGTGTGTTTGTGTGTTCGTGTGTTCGTGTGTTCACGTGTTTGTGTGTTCACGTGTTTGTGTGTCTAGTTTTCGTGTGTTCGTGTGTTTGTGTGTCGTGTGTTCGTGTGTTCGTGTGCTCGTGTGTTCGTTTGTTCGTGTGTTCATGTGTTCGTGCGTTTGTGTGTTCGTGTGTTCGTGTGTTCGTGTGTTCGTGTGTTCGTGTATTCGTGCGTTCGTGCGTTTGTCTGTTTGTGTGTTCGTGCTTTCGTGTGTTCGTGTGTTCGTGTGTTCGTGTGTTTGTGTGTTCGTGTATTCGTGTGTTCGTGTGTTAATCTGTTCGTGTGTTCGCGTGTCCCTGTTTCGAGTGTTCGTGTGTTCGTGTGTTCGTGTGTTCGTGTGCTCGTGTGTTCGTGTTTTCGTGTGCTCGTGTGTATGTGTGTTCGTGTGTTCGTGTGTATGTGTTTTCGAGTGTTCGTGTGTTCGTGTGTTTGTGGGTTCGTGCGTTCGTGCGTTATTGTGTTCGTGTGTCGTGTCTCGTGTGTTCGTGTGTTCGTTTGTTCGTGTGTTCGTGTGTTCATGTGATCGTGCGTTCGTGTATTCGTGTGTTCGTGTGTTCGTGTGTTCGTGTGTTCGTGTGTTCGTGTGTTTGTGCGTTCGTGTGTTCGTGTGTTTGTGTGTTCATGTGTTTCTTTGTTCATGTGTTTGTGTTTCCGTGTGTTTGTGTGTTCGTGTGTTCGTGTGTTCGTGCGTTCGTGTATTCGTGTGTTCGTGGGTTCATGTGTTCGTGTGTTCCTGTGTTCTTGTGTTCGTGTGTTCGTGTGTTCGTGTGTTCGTTCGTTCATGCGTTCGTGCAGTCGTTCGTTCGTGCGTTCGTGTGTTCGTGTGTTTGTGCGTTCGTGTGTTCTTGAGTTCGTGTGTCGTGTGTCTTGTGTTCGTGTGTTCGTGTGTTCGTGTGTTCGTGTGTTCGTGTGTTCGTGTGTTCGTGTGTTCGTGTGTTCGTGTGTTCGTGTGTTCGTGTGTTCGTGTGTTCGTGTGGTCGTGTGTCCGTGTGTTTGTGTGTTCGTGTGTTGGTGTGTTCATGGGTTCGTGTGTTCGTGTGCTCGTGTGTTCGTGTTTGTGTGTTCGTGTGTTTGTGTGTTCTCGTGTTCATGTGTTTGTGTGTTCGGGCGTTCGTGCGTTTGTGCGTTCGTGCGTTCGTGCGTTCGTGCGTTCGTGCGTTCGTGCAGTCGTGCGTTCGTGCGTTCATGCGTTGGTGCGTTCGTGCGTTCATCTGTTCGTGTGTCTAGTTTTCGTGTGTTCGTGTGTTTGTGTGTCGTCTGTTCGTGTGTTCGTGTGCTCGTGTGTTCGTGTGTTCGTGTGTTTGTGTATTCGTGTGTTCGTGTGTTTGTGTGTTCGTGTGTTCGTGTGTTCGTGTGTTCGTGTGTTCGTGTGTTCGTGTGTTCGTGTGTTCGTGTATTCGTGCTTTCGTGCGTTTGTCTGGTTGTGTGTTCGTGTGTTCGTGCTTTCGTGTATTCGTGTGTTCGTGTGTTTGTGTGTTCGTGTGTTCGTGTGTTCGTGTGTTCGTGTGTTCGTGTGTTCGTGTGTTCGTGTGTTCGTGTGTTCGTGTGTTCGTGTGTTCGTGTGTTCGTGTGTTCGTGTGTTCGTGTGTTCGTGTGTTCTTGTGGTCGTGTGTTCGTGTGTTCGTGTGTTCGTGTGTTCGTGTGTTCGTGTGTTCGTGTGTTCGTGTGTTAGTGTGTCCGTGTGTTCATGTGTTCATGTGTTCGTGTGTTCGTGTGTTCGTGTGTTCGTGTGTTCGTGCGTTCGTGCGTTCGTGCGTTCTTGAGTTTGTGTGTCGCGTGTCTTGTGTTCGTGTGTTTGTGTGTTCGTGTGTTCGTGTGTTCGTGTGTTCGTGTGTTCGTGTGTTCGTGTGATCATGTAGTCGTGTGTTCGTGTCATCGTGTGTTCGTGTGTTCGTGTGTTGGTGTGCTCGTGTGTTCGTGTGTTCGTGTGTTCGTGTGTTCGTGTGTTCTCGTGTTCATGCGTTCGTGTGTTCGGGCGTTCGTGCGTTCGTGCGTTCGTGCAGTCGTGCGTTCGTGCGTTCGTGCGATGGTGCGTTCGTGCGTCCGTGCGTTCATGTGTTCGTGTGTTTTTGTGTTCGTGTGTTCGTGTGTTCGTCTGCTCGTGTGTTCGTGTGTTCGTGTGTTCGTGTGTTCGTGTGTTTGTGTGTTCGTGTGTTCGTGTGTTCGTGTGTTCGTGTATTTGTGCGTTTGTGCGTTTGTCTGTTTGTATGTTCGTGTGTTTGTGTGGTCGTGTGTTCGTGTTTTCGTGTGTTTGTGTGTTCGTGTGCTCGTGTGTTCGTGTGTTCGTGTGTTCGCGTGTTCCTGTTTCGAGTGTTCGTGTGTTCGTGTGTTCGTGTGTTCGTGTGTTCGTGTGCTCGTGTGTTCGTGTGTTCGTGTATTCGTGTGTTCATGTGTTCGTGTATTCGTGTGCTCGTGCGTATGTGTGTTCGTGTGTTTGTGTGTTCGTGTGTTTGTGCGTCCGTGCGGTATTGTGTTCGTGTGTCATGTGTCGTGTGTTCGTGTGTTCGTGTGTTCGTGTGTTCGTGTGTTCATGTGCTCGTGTGTTCGTGTGTTCGTGTGTTTGTGTTCTCGTGTGTTTTTTTGCTCGGCTGTTGTAGTGTTCCTGTGTTCGTGTGTTCGTGTGTTCGTGTGTTCATGTGTTCGTGTGTTCGTGTGTTCGTGTGTTCGTGTGTTCGTGTGTTCATGTGTTCGTGTGTTCGTGTGTTCGTGGGTTCGTGTGTTCGTGTGTTCGTGTGTTCGTGTGTTCGTGTGTTCGTGTGTTCGTGTGTTCGTGTGTTCGTGTGTTCATGTGTTCGTGGGTTCATGTGTTCGTGTGTTCCTGTGTTCTTGTGTTCGTGTGTTCGTGTGTTCGTGTGTTCGTTCGTTCATGCGTTCGTGCATTCGTTCGTTCGTGCGTTCGTGTGTTCGTGTGTTCGTGCGTTCGTGCGTTCTTGAGTTCGTGTGTCGTGTGTCTTGTGTTCGTGTTTGTGTGTTCGTGTGTTCGTGTGTTCGTGTGTTCGTGTGTTCGTGTGTTCGCGTGTTCGTGTGTTCGTGTGTTCGTGTGTTCGTGTGTTCGTGTGTTCGTGTGGTCGTGTGTCCGTGTGCTCGTGTGTTCGTGTGTTTGTGTGTTCGTGTATTCGTGTGTTCGTGTATTCGTCTGTTCGTGTGTTCGCGTGTCCCTGTTTCGAGTGTTCGTGTGTTCGTGTGTTCGTGTGTTCTTGTGTTCGTGTGCTCGTGTGTTCGTGTTTTCGTGTGCTCGTGTGTATGTGTGTTCGTGTGTTCGTGTGTATGTGTGTTCGTGTGTTCGTGTGTTCGTGTTTTCGTGTGTTCGTGTGTTCGTGTGTTGGTGTGCTCGTGTGTTCGTGTTTGTGTGTTCGTGTGTTTGTGTGTTCTCGTGTTCATGTGTTTGTGTGTTCGGGCGTTTGTGCGTTTGTGCGTTCGTGCGTTCGTGCGTTCGTGCGTTCGTGCAGTCGTGCGTTCGTGCGTTCATGCGTTTGTGCGTTCGTGCGTTCATCTGTTCGTGTGTTCGTGTGTTCGTGTGTCTAGTTTTCGTGTGTTCGTGTGTTTGTGTGTCGTGTGTTCGTGTGTTCGTGTGCTCGTGTGTTCGTGTGTTCGTGTGTTCGTGTGTTCGTGTATTCGTGCATTCGTGCGTTTGTCTGGTTGTGTGTTCGTGTGTTCGTGCTTTCGTGTATTCGTGTGTTCGTGTGTTTGTGTGTTCGTGTGTTCGTGTGTTCGTGTGTTCGTGTGTTCGTGTGTTCGTGTGTTCGTGTGTTCGTGTGTTCGTGTGTTCGTGTGTTCGTGTGTTCGTGTGTTCGTGTGGTCGTGTGTTCGTGTGTTCGTGTGTTCGTGTGTTCGTGTGTTCGTGTGTTAGTGTGTCCGTGTGTTCGTGTGTTCGTGTGTTCGTGTGTTCGTGTGTTCGTGTGTTCGTGCGTTCGTGCGTTCGTGCGTTCTTGAGTTTGTGTGTCGTGTGTCTTGTGTTCGTGTGTTTGTGTGTTCGTGTGTTCGTGTGTTCGTGTGTTCGTGTGTTCGTGTGTTCGTGTGTTCGTGTGTTCGTGTGTTCGTGTGTTTGTGTGTTCGTGTGTTCGTGTGTTCATGTAGTCGTGTGTTCGTGTGTTCGTGTGTTCGTGTGTTGGTGTGCTCGTGTGTTCGTGTGTTTGTGTGTTCGTGTGTTCGTGTGTTCTCGTGTTCATGCGTTCGTGTGTTCGGGCGTTCGTGCGTTCGTGCGTTCGTGCAGTCGTGCGTTCGTGCGTTCGTGCGATGGTGCGTTCGTGCGTTCGTGCGTTCATGTGTTCGTGTGTTCTTGTGTTCGTGTGTTCGTGTGTTCGTGTGTTCGTGTGTTCGTGTGTTCGTGTGTTCGTGTGTTCATGTGTTCGTGTGTTCGTGTGTTCGTGTGTTCGTGTGTTCGTGTGTTCGTGTGTTCGTGTGTTCGTGTGTTCGCGTGTTCGTGTGTTCGTGTGTTCGTGTGTTCGTGTGTTCGTGTGTTCGTGTGTCCGTGTATTCGTGTGTTCGTGAGTTTGTGTGTTCGTGTGCTCGTGTGTTTGTGTGTTCGTGTGTTCGTGCGTTCGTGCGTTCGTGCGTTCGTGCGTTCGTGCGTTCGTGCGTCCATGCGTTCGTGCGTTCCCGCGTTCGTGCGTTCGAGCGTTCGTGCGCTCGTGCGTTCGTACGTTAGTACGTTCGTGCGTTCGTGCGTTCGTGCGTTTGTGTTTCATGCGTTCGTGCGTCCGTGTGTTTGTGTATTCTTATGTTCGAGTGTTCGTGTGTTCGTGTGTTCGTGTGTTCGTGTGTTCGTGTGTTTGTGTGTTCGTGTGTTCGTGTGTTCGTGTGTTTGTGTGTTTGTGTGTTCCTGTGTTCGTGTGTTTGTGTGTTCATGTGTTCGTCCGTTCATGCGTTCGTGCGTTCGTGCCTTCGTGCGTTCGTGCGTTCATGCGTTCGTGCGTTCGTGCGTTCGAGCGTTCGTGCGTTCGTACGTTCCTGCGTTCGTGCGTTCGTGCTTTCGTGCGTTCGTGCGTTCGTGCGGTCGTGCGTTCGTGTGTTCATGTGTTCGTGTGTTCCTGTGTTCGTGTGTTCGTGTGTTCGTGTGTTCGTGTGTTCGTGTGTTCCTGTGTTCGTGTGGTTGTGTCTGCATGTGTTCGTCCGTTCATGCGTTCGTGCGTTCGTGCGTTCGTGCGTCCGTGCGTTCGTGCGTTCGTGCGTTCGTGTTTTCGTATGTTTGTGTGTTTGTGTGTTCTTGTGTTCGCGTGTTCGTGTTTTCGTGTGCTCATGTGTTCGTATGTTCGTGTGTTCGTGTGTTCGCGTGTTTGTGTGTCTAGTTTTCGTGTGTTCGTGTGTTTGTGTGTCGAGTGTTCGTGTGTTCGTGTGCTCGTGTGTTCGTGTGTTCGTGTGTTCGTGTGTTCGTGTGTTTGTGTGTTTGTGTGTTCGTGTGTTCGTGTGTTCGTGTATTCGTGCGTTCGTGCGTTTGTCTGTCTGTGTGTATGTGTGTTCGTGCTTTCGTGTGTTCGTGTGTTCGTGTGTTCGTGTGTTCTTGTGTTCGTGTGTTCGTGTGTACGTGTGTTTGTGTGTTCGTGTGTTGGTGTGTTCGTGTGTTCGTGTGCTGTGTGTTCGTGTGTTCGTGTGTTCGTGTGTTTGCGTGTTCCTGTTTCGAGTGTTCGTGTGTTTGTGTTTCCGTGTGTTCGTGTGCTCGTGTGTTCGTGTGTTCGTGTATTCGTGTGCTCGTGTGTATGTGTGTTTGTGTTCTTGTGTGTTCGTGTGTTTGTGCGTTCGTGCGTTCGTGCGGTATTGTGTTCGTGTGTCGTGTATCGTGTGTTCGTGTGTTCGTGCGTTCGTGTGTTCGTGTGTTCATGTGCTCGTGTGTTCGTGTGTTCGTGTGTTTGTGATCTTGTGTGTTTTTTTGCTTGGCTGTTGTAGTGTTCGTGTGTTCGTGCGTTCGTGTGTTCGTGTGTTCGTGTGTTCGTGAGTTCGTGTGTTCGTGTGTTCGTGTGTTCGTGTGTTCGTGTGTTCGTGTGTTCGTGTGTTCGTGTGTTCGTGTGTTCATGTGTTCGTGTGTTTGTGTCTTCGTGTGTTCGTGTGTTTGTGTGTTCGTGTGTTTGTGTGTCCGTGTGTTCGTGTGTTCGTGAGTTTGTGTGTTTGTGTGTTCGTGTGCTTGTGTGTTCCTGTGCTCGTGCGTTCGTGCGTTCGTGCGTTCGTGCGTTCGTGCGTCCATGCGTTCTTGCGTTCCCGCGTTCGTGCGTTCGAGCTTTCGTGCGTTCGTGCGTTCGTACGTTAGTACGTTCGTACGTTAGTACGTTCGTGCGTTCGTGCGTTCGTGCGTTCGTGTTTCATGCGTTCGTGCGTTCGTCTGTTCGTGCGTTCGTCTGTTCTTATGTTCGTGTGTTCGTGTGTTCGTGTGTTCGTGTGTTCGTGTGTTCGTGTGTTTGTGTGTTCGTGTGTTCGTGTGTTCGTGTGTTTGTGTGTTTGTGTGTTCCTGTGTTCGTGTGTTTGTGTGTTCATGTGTTCGTCCGTTCATGCGTTCGTGCGTTCGTGCCTTCGTGCGTTCGTGCGTTCATGCGTTCGTGCGTTCGAGCGTTCGTGCGTTCGTACGTTCCTGCGTTCGTGCGTTCGTGCTTTCGTGCGTTCGTGCGTTCGTGCGGTCGTGCGTTCGTGTGTTCATGTGTTCGTGTGTTCCTGTGTTCGTGTGTTCGTGTGTTCGTGTGTTCGTGTGTTCGTGTGTTCCTGTGTTCGTGTGGTTGTGTCTGCATGTGTTCGTCCGTTCATGCGTTCGTGCGTTCGTGCGTTCGTGCGTCCGTGCGTTCGTGCGTTCGTGCGTTCGTGTTTTCGTATGTTTGTGTGTTTGTGTGTTCTTGTGTTCGCGTGTTCGTGTTTTCGTGTGCTCATGTGTTCGTATGTTCGTGTGTTCGTGTGTTCGCGTGTTTGTGTGTCTAGTTTTCGTGTGTTCGTGTGTTTGTGTGTCGAGTGTTCGTGTGTTCGTGTGCTCGTGTGTTCGTGTGTTCGTGTGTTCGTGTGTTCGTGTGTTTGTGTGTTCGTGTGTTCGTGTGTTCGTGTGTTCGTGTGTTCGTGTATTCGTGCGTTCGTGCGTTTGTCTGTCTGTGTGTTTGTGTGTTCGTGCTTTCGTGTGTTCGTGTGTTCGTGTGTTCGTGTGTTCGTGTGTTCGTGTGTTCGTGTGTTCGTGTGTTCGTGTGTTTGTGTGTTCGTGTGTTGGTGTGTTCGTGTGTTCGTGTGTTTGTGTGTTCGTGTGTTCGTGTGTTCGTGTGTTTGCGTGTTCCTGTTTCGAGTGTTCGTGTGTTTGTGTTTCCGTGTGTTCGTGTGCTCGTGTGTTCGTGTGTTCGTGTATTCGTGTGCTCGTGTGTATGTGTGTTTGTGTGTTTGTGGGTTCGTGTGTTTGTGCGTTCGTGCGTTCGTGCGGTATTGTGTTCGTGTGTCGTGTGTCGTGTGTTCGTGTGTTCGTGTGTTCGTGTGTTCGTGTGTTCGTGTGTTCGTGTGTTCGTGTGTTCGTGTGTTCGTGTGTTCGTGTGTTCGTGTGTTCGTGTGTTCGTGTGTTCGTGTGTTCGTGTGTTCGTGTGTTCATGTGCTCGTGTGTTCGTGTGTTCGTGTGTTTGTGTTCTCGTGTGTTTTTTTGCTTGGCTGTTGTAGTGTTCGTGTGTTCGTGCGTTCGTGTGTTCGTGTGTTCGTGTGTTCGTGAGTTCGTGTGTTCGTGTGTTCGTGTGTTCGTGTGTTCGTGTGTTCGTGTGTTCGTGTGTTCGTGTGTTCGTGTGTTCATGTGTTCGTGTGTTTGTGTCTTCGTGTGTTCGTGTGTTTGTGTGTTCGTGTGTTTGTGTGTCCGTGTGTTCGTGTGTTCGTGAGTTTGTGTGTTTGTGTGTTCGTGTGCTTGTGTGTTCCTGTGCTCGTGCGTTCGTGCGTACGTGCGTTCGTGCGTTCGTGCGTTCGTGCGTCCATGCGTTCGTGCGTTCCCGCGTTCGTGCGTTCGAGCGTTCGTGCGTTCGTGCGTTCGTACGTTAGTACGTTCGTACGTTAGTACGTTCGTGCGTTCGTGCGTTCGTGCGTTCGTGTTTCATGCGTTCGTGCGTTCGTCTGTTCGTGCGTTCGTCTGTTCGTGTGTTCCTATGTTCGTGTGTTCATGTGTTCGTGTGTGCGTGTGTTCGTGTGTTCGTGTGTTCGTGTGTTCGTGTGTTCGTGTGTTCGTGTGTTCGTGTGTTCGTGTGTTCGTGTGTTCGTGTGTTTGTGTGTTTATGTGTTCGTCCGTTCATGCGTTCGTGCGTTCGTGCGTTCATGCGTTCGAGCGTTCGTGCGTTCGAGCGTTCGTGCGTTCGTGCGTTCGTACGTTCGTGCGTTCGTGCGTTCTTGCTTTCGTGCGTTCGTGCGTTCGTGCGGTCGTGCGTTAGTGTGTTCGTGTGTTCGTGTGTTCCTGTGTTCGTGTGTTCGTGTGTTCGTGTGTTCGTGTGTTCCTGTGTTCGTGTGTTTGTGTGTGCATGTGTTCGTCCGTTTATGCGTTCGTGCGTTCGTGCGTTCGTGCGTCCGTGCGTTCGTGCGTTCGTGCGTTCGTGTTTTCGTATGTTTGTGCGTTTGTGTGTTCGTGTGTTCGCGTGTTCGTTTTTTCGTGTGCACATGTGCTCGTGTAATTGTGTGTTCGCGTGTTCGTGTGTTCGTGCGTTCGTGTATTCGTGTGTTCGTGGGTTCACGTGTTCGTGTGTTCCTGTGTTCTTGTGTTCGTGTGCTCGTGTGTTCGTGTGTTCGTTCGTTCATGCGTTCGTGCATTCGTTCGTTCGTGCGTTCGTGTGTTCGTGTGTTCGTGCGTTCGTGCGTTCTTGAGTTCGTGTGTCGTGTGTCTTGTGTTCGTGTGTTCGTGTGTTCGTGTGTTCGTGTGTTCGTGTGTTCGTGTGTTCGTGTGTTCGCGTGTTCGTGTGTTCGTGTGTTCGTGTGTTCGTGTGTTCGTGTGTTCGTGTGGTCGTGTGTCCGTGTGTTCGTGTGTTCGTGTGTTGGTGTGCTCGTGTGTTCGTGTGTTCGTGTGTTCGTGTGTTTTCGTGTTCATGTGTTTGTGTGTTCGAACGTTCGTGCGTTCGTGCGTTCGTGCGTTCGTGCGTTCGTGCGTTCGTGCGTTCCTGCGTTCGTGCGTTCGTGCGTTCGTGCAGTCGTGCGTTCGCGCGTTCGTGCGTTGGTGCGTTCGTGCGTTCGTGCGTTCGTGCGTTCATGTGTTCGTGTGTTCGTGTGTTCGTGTGTTCGTGTGTTCGTGTGTTCGTGTGTTCGTGTGTTCGTGTGTTCACGTGTTTGTGTGTTCACGTGTTTGTGTGTCTAGTTTTCGTGTGTTCGTGTGTTTGTGTGTCGTGTGTTCGTGTGTTCGTGTGCTCGTGTGTTCGTTTGTTCGTGTGTTCATGTGTTTGTGTGTTTGTGTGTTCGTGTGTTCGTGTGTTCGTGTGTTCGTGTGTTCGTGTATTCGTGCGTTCGTGCGTTTGTCTGTTTGTGTGTTCGTGCTTTCGTGTGTTCGTGTGTTCGTGTGTTCGTGTGTTCGTGTGTTCGTGTGTTCGTGTGTTTGTGTGTTCGTGTATTCGTGTGTTCGTGTGTTCGTCTGTTCGTGTGTTCGCGTGTCCCTGTTTCGAGTGTTCGTGTGTTCGTGTGTTCGTGTGTTCGTGTGCTCGTGTGTTCGTGTTTTCGTGTGCTCGTGTGTATGTGTGTTCGTGTGTTCGTGTGTATGTGTTTTCGTGTGTTCGTGTGTTCGTGTGTTTGTGGGTTCGTGCGTTCGTGCGTTATTGTGTTCGTGTGTCGTGTCTCGTGTGTTCGTGTGTTCGTTTGTTCGTGTGTTCGTGTGTTCATGTGATCGTGCGTTCGTGTATTCGTGTGTTCGTGTGTTCGTGTGTTCGTGTGTTCGTGTGTTCGTGTGTTCGTGTGTTTGTGCGTTCGTGTGTTCGTGTGTTTGTGTGTTCATGTGTTTCTTTGTTCATGTGTTTGTGTTTCCGTGTGTTTGTGTGTTCGTGTGTTCGTGTGTTCGTGCGTTCGTGTATTCGTGTGTTCGTGGGTTCATGTGTTCGTGTGTTCCTGTGTTCTTGTGTTCATGTGTTCGTGTGTTCGTGTGTTCGTTCGTTCATGCGTTCGTGCAGTCGTTCGTTCGTGCGTT
This sequence comes from Sussaba pulchella, assembly GCA_963971145.1. Lineage (NCBI taxonomy): Eukaryota > Metazoa > Arthropoda > Insecta > Hymenoptera > Ichneumonidae > Sussaba > Sussaba pulchella. The sequence continues at coordinate 131,164 of CAXAQZ010001141.1, read as the reverse complement.
CGTGTGTTCGTGTGTTTGTGCGTTCGTGTGTTCTTGAGTTCGTGTGTCGTGTGTCTTGTGTTCGTGTGTTCGTGTGTTCGTGTGTTCGTGTGTTCGTGTGTTCGTGTGTTCGTGTGTTCGTGTGTTCGTGTGTTCGTGTGTTCGTGTGTTCGTGTGGTCGTGTGTCCGTGTGTTTGTGTGTTCGTGTGTTGGTGTGCTCGTGTGTTCGTGTGTTCGTGTGTTCGTGTGTTTTCGTGTTCATGTGTTTGTGTGTTCGGGCGTTCGTGCGTTCGTGCGTTCGTGCGTTCGTGCGTTGGTGCGTTCGTGCGTTCGAGTATTCGTGTGTTCGTGTGTTCGTGGGTTCGTGTGTTCGGGCGTTCGTGTGTTCGTGTGTTTGTGTGTTCATGTGTTTCTTTGTTCATGTGTTTGTGTGTTCGTGTGTTTGTGTGTTCGTGTGTTCGTGTGTTCGTGCGTTCGTGTATTCGTGTGTTCGTGGGTTCATGTGTTCGTGTGTTCCTGTTTTCTTGTGTTCGTGTGTTCGTGTGTTCGTGTGTTCGTCCGTTCATGCGTTCGTGCGTTCGTGCGTTCATGCGTCCGTGCGTTCGTGCGTTCGTGCGTTCGTGTTTTCGTATGTTTGTGTGTTTGTGTCTTCTTGTGTTCGCGTGTTCGTGTTTTCGTGTGCTCATGTGCTCGTGTGTTTGTTTGTCCGCGTGTTCGTATGATCGTGCGTTGGTGCGTTCGTGCGTTCGAGTATTCGTGTGTTCGTGTGTTCGTGCGTTCGTGTGTTCGTGCGTTCGTGTGGTCTCGTGTTTGTGTGTTCATGTGTTTCTTTGTTCATGTGTTTGTGTGTTCGTGTGTTTGTGTGTTCGTGTGTTCGTGTGTTCGTGCGTTCGTGTATTCGTGTGTTCGTGGGTTCATGTGTTCGTGTGTTCCTGTGTTCTTGTGTTCGTGTGTTCGTGTGTTCGGGCGTTCGTGCGTTCGTGCGTTCGTGCGTCCGTGCGTTTGTGCGTTCGTGCGTTCGTGCGTTCGTGAAGTCGTGCGTTCGTGCGTTCGTGCGATGGTGCGTTCGTGCGTTCGTGCGTTCGTGCGTTCATGTGTTCGTGTGTTCTTGTGTTCGTGTGTTCGTGTGTTCGTGTGTTCACGTGTTTGTGTGTCTAGTTTTCGTGTGTTCGTGTGTTTGTGTGTCGTGTGTTCGTGTGTTCGTCTGCTCGTGTGTTCGTGTGTTCGTGTGTCCGTGTGTTCGTGTGTTTGTGTGTTCGTGTGTTCGCGTATTCGTGCGTTCGTGCGTTTGTCTGTTTGTATGTTCGTGTGTTCGTGTGGTCGTCTGTTCGTGTGTTCGTGTGTTCGTGTGTTCGTGTGTTTGTGTGTTCGTGTGTTCGTGTGTTTGTGTGTTCGTGTGTTTGCGTGTTCCTGTTTCGAGTGTTCGTGTGTTCGTGTGTTCGTGTGTTCGTGTGCTCGTGTGTTCGTTCGTTCGTGTATTCGTGTGCTTGTGCGTATGTGTGTTCGTGTGTTTGTGTGTTCATGTGTTCATGTGTTCGTGTGTTCGGGCGTTCGTGCGTTCGTGCGTTCGTGCGTTCGTGCGTTCGTGCGTTCGTTCGTTCGTGCGTTCGTGCGTTCGTGCAGTCGTGCGTTCGTGCGTTCGTGCGATGGTGCGTTCGTGCGTTCGTGCGTTCGTGCGTTCATGTGTTCGTGTGTTCTTGTGTTCGTGTGTTCGTGTGTTCGTGTGTTTGTGTGTCGTGTGTTCGTGTGTTCGGGTGTTTGTGTGTTCGTGTGTTCGTGTATTCGTGCGTTCGTGCGTTTGTCTGTTTGTATGTTCGTGTGTTCGTGTGGTCGTGTGTTCGTGTGTTCGTGTGTTTGTGTGTTCGTGTGTTCGTGTGTTCGTGTGTTCGTGTGTTCGCGTGTTCCTGTTTCGAGTGTTCGTGTGTTCGTGTGTTCGTGTGTTCGTGTGTTCGTGTGCTCGTGTGTTCGTGTGTTCGTGTATTCGTGTGCTCGTGCTTTCGTGTGTTTGTGTGTTCGTAAGTTTGTGCGTTCGTGCGGTATTGTGTTCGTGTGTCGTGTGTCGTGTGTTCGTGTGTTCGTGGGTTCGTGTGTTCGTGTGTTCGTGCGTTCGTGTATTCGTGTATTCGTGTGTTTGTGTGTTCGTGTGTTCGTGTGTTCGTGTGTTCGTGTGTTCGTGTGTTCGTGTGTTCGTGTGTTCGTGTTTTCGTGTGTTCATGTGTTCGTGTGTTGGTGTGCTCGTGTGTTCGTGTTTGTGTGTTCGTGTGTTTGTGTGTTCTCGTGTTCATGTGTTTGTGTGTTCGGGCGTTCGTGCGTTTGTGCGTTCGTGCGTTCGTGCGTTCGTGCGTTCGTGCAGTCGTGCGTTCGTGCGTTCATGCGTTGGTGCGTTCGTGCGTTCATCTGTTCGTGTGTTCGTGTGTCTAGTTTTCGTGTGTTCGTGTGTTTGTGTGTCGTGTGTTCGTGTGTTCGTGTGCTCGTGTGTTCGTGTGTTCGTGTGTTTGTGTATTCGTGTGTTCGTGTGTTTGTGTGTTCGTGTGTTCGTGTGTTCGTGTGTTCGTGTGTTCGTGTGTTCGTGTGTTCGTGTGTTCGTGTGTTCGTGTATTCGTGCTTTCGTGCGTTTGTCTGGTTGTGTGTTCGTGTGTTCGTGCTTTCGTGTATTCGTGTGTTCGTGTGTTTGTGTGTTCGTGTGTTCGTGTGTTCGTGTGTTCGTGTGTTCGTGTGTTCGTGTGTTCGTGTGTTCGTGTGTTCGTGTGTTCGTGTGTTCGTGTGTTCGTGTGTTCGTGTGTTCGTGTGTTCGTGTGTTCGTGTGTTCTTGTGGTCGTGTGTTCGTGTGTTCGTGTGTTCGTGTGTTCGTGTGTTCGTGTGTTCGTGTGTTAGTGTGTCCGTGTGTTCATGTGTTCGTGTGTTCGTGTGTTCGTGTGTTCGTGTGTTCGTGTGTTCGTGCGTTCGTGCGTTCGTGCGTTCTTGAGTTTGTGTGTCGCGTGTCTTGTGTTCGTGTGTTTGTGTGTTCGTGTGTTCGTGTGTTCGTGTGTTCGTGTGTTCGTGTGTTCGTGTGATCATGTAGTCGTGTGTTCGTGTCATCGTGTGTTCGTGTGTTCGTGTGTTGGTGTGCTCGTGTGTTCGTGTGTTCGTGTGTTCGTGTGTTCGTGTGTTCTCGTGTTCATGCGTTCGTGTGTTCGGGCGTTCGTGCGTTCGTGCGTTCGTGCAGTCGTGCGTTCGTGCGTTCGTGCGATGGTGCGTTCGTGCGTTCGTGCGTTCATGTGTTCGTGTGTTTTTGTGTTCGTGTGTTCGTGTGTTCGTGTGTTCACGTGTTTGTGTGTCTAGTTTTCGTGTGTTCGTGTGTTTGTATGTCGTGTGTTCGTGTGTTCGTCTGCTCGTGTGTTCGTGTGTTCGTGTGTTCGTGTGTTCGTGTGTTTGTGTGTTCGTGTGTTCGTGTGTTCGTGTGTTCGTGTGTTCGTGTATTTGTGCGTTCGTGCGTTTGTCTGTTTGTATGTTCGTGTGTTCGTGTGGTCGTGTGTTCGTGTGTTCGTGTGTTTGTGTGTTCTTGTGCTCGTGTGTTCGTGTGTTCGTGTGTTCGCGTGTTCCTGTTTCGAGTGTTCGTGTGTTCGTGTGTTCGTGTGTTCGTGTGTTCGTGTGCTCGTGTGTTCGTGTGTTCGTGTATTCGTGTGTTCATGTGTTCGTGTATTCGTGTGCTCGTGCGTATGTGTGTTCGTGTGTTTGTGTGTTCGTGTGTTTGTGCGTTCGTGCGGTATTGTGTTCGTGTGTCATGTGTCGTGTTTTCGTGTGTTCGTGTGTTCGTGTGTTCGTGTGTTCATGTGCTCGTGTGTTCGTGTGTTCGTGTGTTTGTGTTCTCGTGTGTTTTTTTGCTCGGCTGTTGTAGTGTTCCTGTGTTCGTGTGTTCGTGTGTTCGTGTGTTCATGTGTTCGTGTGTTCGTGTGTTCGTGTGTTCGTGTGTTCGTGTGTTCGTGTGTTCATGTGTTCGTGTGTTCGTGTGTTCGTGTGTTCGTGTGTTCGTGTGTTCGTGTGTTCGTGTGTTCGTGTGTTCGTGTGTTCGTGTGTTCGTGTGTTCGTGTGTTCGTGTGTTCGTGCGTTCGTGCGTTCGTGCGTTCGTGCGTCCATGCGTTCGTGCGTTCCCGCGTTCGAGCGTTCGAGTGTTCGTGCGCTCGTGCGTTCGTACGTTAGTACGTTCGTGCGTTCGTGCGTTCGTGCGTTCGTGTTTCATGCGTTCGTGCGTTCGTGTGTTCGTGTATTCCTATGTTCGTGTGTTCGTGTGTTCGTGTGTTCGTGTGTTCGTGTGTTCGTGTGTTCGTGTGTTCGTGTGTTCGTGTGTTCGTGTGTTCGTGTGTTCGTGTGTTTGTGTGTTCGTGTGTTCCTGTGTTCGTGTGTTTGTGTGTTCATGTGTTCGTCCGTTCATGCGTTCGTGCGTTCGTGCGTTTGTGTCTTCGTGCGTTCGTGCGTTCATGCGTTCGTGCGTTCGTGCGTTCGAGCGTTCGTGCGCTCGTGCGTTCGTACGTTAGTACGTTCGTGCGTTCGTGCGTTCGTGCGTTCGTGCGTTCGTGTTCCATGCGTTCGTGCGTTCGTGTGTTCGTGTATTCTTATGTTCGTGTGTTTGTGTGTTCGTGTGTTCGTGTGTTCGTGTGTTCGTGTGTTCGTGTGTTCGTGTGTTCGTGTGTTCGTGTGTTCGTGTGTTCGTGTGTTCGTGTGTTTGTGTGTTCGTGTATGCCTGTGTTCGTGTGTTTGTGTGTTCATGTGTTCGTCCGTTCATGCGTTCGTGCGTTCGTGCCTTCGTGCGTTCGTGCGTTCATGCGTTCGTGCGTTCGTGCGTTCGAGCGTTTGAGCGTTCGTGCGTTCGTACGTTCGTGCGTTCGTGCGTTCGTGCGGTCGTGCGTTCGTGTGTTCATGTGTTCGTGTGTTCCTGTGTTCGTGTGTTCGTGTGTTCGTGTGTTCGTGTGTTCCTGTGTTCGTGTGGTTGTGTGTGCATGTGTTCGTCCGTTCATGCGTTCGTGCGTTCGTGCGTTCGTGCGTCCGTGCGTTCGTGCGTTCGTGCGTTCGTGTTTTCGTATGTTTGTGTGTTTGTGTGTTCTTGTGTTCGGGTGTTCGTGTGTTCGTGTGTTTGCGTGTTCCTGTTTCGAGTGTTCGTGTGTTTGTGTTTCCGTGTGTTCGTGTGCTCGTGTGTTCGTGTGTTCGTGTATTCGTGTGCTCGTGTGTATGTGTGTTTGTGTGTTTGTGTGTTCGTGTGTTTGTGCGTTCGTGCGTTCGTGCGGTATTGTGTTCGTGTGTCGTGTGTCGTGTGTTCGTGTGTTCGTGTGTTCGCGTGTTCATGTGCTCGTGTGTTTGTGTGTTCGTGTGTTTGTGTTCTCGTGTGTTTTTCTGCTTGGCTGTTGTAGTGTTTGTGTGTTCGTGTGTTCGTGTGTTCGTGTGTTCGTGTGTTCGTGTGTTCGTGTGTTCGTGTGTTCGTGTGTTCGTGTGTTCGTGTGTTCGTGTGTTCGTGTGTTCGTGTGTTCGTGTGTTCGTGTGTTCGTGTGTTCGTGTGTTCGTGTGTTCGTGTGTTCGTGTGTTCGTGTGTTCGTTGTGTTCATGTGTTCGTGTGTTTGTGTCTTCGTGTGTTCGTGTGTTCGTGTGTTCGTGTGTTTGTGTGTCCGTGTGTTCGTGTGTTCGTGAGTTTGTGTGTTTGTGTGTTCGTGTGTTTGTGTGTTCGTGCGTTCGTACGTTAGTACGTTCGTGCGTTCGTGCGTTCGTGCGTTCGTGTTTCATGCGTTCGTGCGTTCGTCTGTTCGTGTGTTCCTATGTTCGTGTGTTCGTGTGTTCGTGTGTTCGTGTGTTCGTGTGTTCGTGTGTGCGTGTGTTCGTGTGTTCGTGTGTTCGTGTGTTCGTGTGTTCGTGTGTTCGTGTGTTCGTGTGTTCGTGTGTTCGTGTGTTTGTGTGTTCATGTGTTCGTCCGTTCATGCGTTCGTGCGTTCGTGCGTTCGTGCGTTCATGCGTTCGTGCGTTCGTGCGTTCGAGCGTTCGTGCGTTCGTGCGTTCGTGCGTTCGTACGTTCGTGCGTTCGTGCGTTCGTGCTTTCGTGCGTTCGTGCGTTCGTGCGGTCGTGCGTTAGTGTGTTCGTGTGTTCGTGTGTTCGTGTGTTCGTGTGTTCCTGTGTTCGTGTGTTTGTGTGGTCGTGTGTTCGTGTGTTCCTGTGTTCGTGTGGTTGTGTGTGCATGTGTTTGTCCGTTCATGCGTTCGTGCGTTCGTGCGTTCGTGCGTCCGTGCGTTCGTGCGTTCGTGCGTTCGTGTTTTCGTATATTTGTGTGTTTGTGTGTTCTTGTGTTCGCGTGTTCGTGTTTTCGTGTGCTCATGTGTTTGTATGTTCGTGTGTTCGTGTGTTCGTGTGTTCGCGTGTTTGTGTGTCTAGTTTTTGTGTGTTCGTGTGTTTGTGTGTCGTGTGTTCGTGTGTTCGTCTGCTCGTGTGTTCGTGTGTTCGTGTGTTCGTGTGTTCGTGTGTTTGTGTGTTCGTGTGTTCGTGTGTTCGTGTGTTCGTGTGTTCGTGTGTTCGTGTATTCGTGCGTTCGTGCGTTTGTCTGTTTGTATGTTCGTGTGTTCGTGTGGTCGTGTGTTCGTGTGTTCGTGTGTTCGTGTGTTTGTGTGTTCGTGTGCTCGTGTGTTCGTGTGTTCGTGTGTTCGCGTGTTCCTGTTTCAAGTGTTCGTGTGTTCGTGTGTTCGTGTGTTCGTGTGCTCGTGTGTTCGTGTGTTCGTGTATTCGTGTGTTCGTGTGTTCGTGTATTCGTGTGCTCGTGCGTATGTGTGTTTGTGTGTTTGTGTGTTCGTGTGTTTGTGCGTTCGTGCGGTATTGTGTTCGTGTGTCGTGTGTCGTGTGTTCGTGTGTTCGTGTGCTCGTGTGTTCGTGTGTTCATGTGCTCGTGCGTTCGTGTGTTCGTGTGTTTGTGTTCTCGTGTGTTTTTTTGCTCGGCTGTTAGAGTGTTCCTGTGTTCGTGTGTTCGTGTGTTCGTGTGTTCGTGTGTTCGTGTGTTCGTGTGTTCGTGTGTTCGTGTGTTCGTGTGTTCATGTGTTCGTGTGTTCGTGTGTTCGTGTGTTCGTGTGTTCGTGTGTTCGTGTGTTCGTGTGTTCGCGTGTTCGTGTGTTCGTGTGTTCGTGTGTTCGTGTGTTCGTGTGTTCGTGTGTCCGTGTATTCGTGTGTTCGTGAGTTTGTGTGTTCGTGTGCTCGTGTGTTTGTGTGTTCGTGTATTCGTGCGTTCGTGCGTTCGTGCGTTCGTGCGTTCGTGCGTTCGTGCGTCCATGCGTTCGTGCGTTCCCGCGTTCGTGCGTTCGAGCGTTCGTGCGCTCGTGCGTTCGTACGTTAGTACGTTCGTGCGTTCGTGCGTTCGTGCGTTCGTGTTTCATGCGTTCGTGCGTCCGTGTGTTCGTGTATTCTTATGTTCGTGTGTTCGTGTGTTCGTGTGTTCGTGTGTTCGTGTGTTCGTGTGTTCGTGTGTTCGGGTGTTTGTGTGTTCGTGTGTTCCTGTGTTCGTGTGTTTGTGTGTTCATGTGTTCGTCCGTTCATGCGTTCGTGCGTTCGTGCCTTCGTGCGTTCGTGCGTTCATGCGTTCGTGCGTTCGTGCGTTCGAGCGTTCGTGCGTTCGTACGTTCCTGCGTTCGTGCGTTCGTGCTTTCGTGCGTTCGTGCGTTCGTGCTTTCGTGCGTTCGTGCGTTCGTGTGTTCATGTGTTCGTGTGTTCCTGAGTTCGTGTATTCGTGTGTTCGTGTGTTCGTGTGTTTCTGTGTTCGTGTGGTTGTGTGTGCATGTGTTCGTCCGTTCATGCGTTCGTGCGTTCGTGCGTTCGTGCGTCCGTGCGTTCGTGCGTTCGTGCGTTCGTGTTTTCGTATGTTTGTGTGTTTGTGTGTTCTTGTGTTCGCGTGTTCGTGTTTTCGTGTGCTCATGTGTTCGTATGTCCGTTTGTTCGTGTGTCCGCGTGTTTGTGTGTCTAGTTTTCGTGTGTTCGTGTGTTTGTGTGTCGAGTGTTCGTGTGTTCGTGTGCTCGTGTGTTCGTGTGTTCGTGTGTTCGTGTGTTCGTGTGTTTGTGTGTTCGTGTGTTCGTGTGTTCGTGTGTTCATGTGTTCGTGTATTCGTGCGTTCGTGCGTTTGTCTGTCTGTGTGTTTGTGTGTTCGTGCTTTCGTGTGTTTGCGTGTTCCTGTTTCGAGTGTTCGTGTGTTTGTGTTTCCGTGTGTTCGTGTGCTCGTGTGTTCGTGTGTTCGTGTATTCGTGTGCTCGTGTGTATGTGTGTATGTGTGTTTGTGTGTTCGTGTGTTTGTGCGTTCGTGCGCTCGTGCGGTATTGTGTTCGTGTGTCGTGTGTCGTGTGTTCGTGTGTTCGTGCGTTCGTGTGTTCGTGTGTTCATGTGCTCGTGTGTTCGTGTGTTCGTGTGTTTGTGTTCTCGTGTGTTTTTTTGCTTGGCTGTTGTAGTGTTCGTGTGTTCGTGCGTTCGTGCGTTCGTGCGTCCATGCGTTCGTGCGTTTCCGCGTTCGTGCGTTCGAGCGTTCGTGCGTTCGTGCGTTCGTACGTTAGTACGTTCGTGCGTTCGTGCGTTCGTGCGTTCGTGCGTTCGTGTTTCATGCGTTCGTGCGTTCGTCTGTTCGTGTGTTCCTATGTTCGTGTGTTCGTGTGTTCGTGTGTTCGTGTGTTCGTGTGTTCGTGTGTGCGTGTGTTCGTGTGTTCGTGTGTTCGTGTGTTCGTGTGTTCGTGTGTTCGTGTGTTCGTGTGTTCGTGTGTTCGTGTGTTCGTGTGTTCGTGTGTTCGTGTGTTCGTGTGTTCGTGTGTTCGTGTGTTCGTGTGTTCATGTGTTCGTCCGTTCATGCGTTCGTGCGTTCGTGCGTTCGTGCGTTCATGCGTCCGTGCGTTTGTGCGTTCGAGCGTTCGTGCGTTCGTGCGTTCGTGCGTTCGTACGTTCGTGCGTTCGTGCGTTCGTGCTTTCGTGCGTTCGTGCATTCGTGCGGTCGTGCGTTAGTGTGTTCGTGTGTTCGTGTGTTCGTGTGTTCGTGTGTTCCTGTGTTCGTGTGTTTGTGTGGTCGTGTGTTCGTGTGTTCCTGTGTTCGTGTGGTTGTGTGTGCATGTGTTCGTCCGTTCATGCGTTCGTGCGTACGTGCGTTCGTGCGTCCGTGCGTTCGTGCGTTCGTGCGTTCGTGTTTTCGTATATTTGTGTGTTTGTGTGTTCTTGTGTTCGCGTGTTGGTGTTTTCGTGTGCTCATGTGTTTGTATGTTCGTGTGTTCGTGTGTTCGTGTGTTCGCGTGTTTGTGTGTCTAGTTTTCGTGTGTTCGTGTGTTTGTGTGTCGTGTGTTCGTGTGTTCGTCTGCTCGTGTGTTCGTGTGTTCGTGTGTTCGTGTGTTCGTGTGTTTGTGTGTTCGTGTGTTCGTGTGTTCGTGTGTTCGTGTGTTCGTGTATTCGTGCGTTCGTGCGTTTGTCTGTTTGTATGTTCGTGTGTTCGTGTGGTCGTGTGTTCGTGTGTTCGTGTGTTCGTGTGTTTGTGTGTTCGTGTGCTCGTGTGTTCGTGTGTTCGTGTGTCCGCGTGTTCCTGTTTCGAGTGTTCGTGTGTTCGTGTGTTTGTGTGTTCGTGTGCTCGTGTGTTCGTGTGTTCGTGTATTCGTGTGTTCTTGTGTTCGTGTATTCGTGTGCTCGTGCGTATGTGTGTTCGTGTGTTCATGTGTTCGTGTGTTCGTGTGTTCGTGTGTTCGTGTGTTCGTGTGTTCGTGTGTTCGTGTGTTCGCGTGTTCGTGTGTTCGTGTGTTCGTGTGTTCGTGTGTTCGTGTGTTCGTGTGTCCGTGTATTCGTGTGTTCGTGAGTTTGTGTGTTCGTGTGCTCGTGTGTTTGTGTGTTCGTGTGTTCGTGCGTTCGTGCGTTCGTGCGTTCGTGCGTTCGTGCGTTCGTGCGTCCATGCGTTCGTGCGTTCCCGCGTTCGTGCGTTCGAGCGTTCGTGCGCTCGTGCGTTCGTACGTTAGTACGTTCGTGCGTTCGTGCGTTCGTGCGTTCGTGTTTCATGCGTTCGTGCGTCCGTGTGTTCGTGTATTCTTATGTTCGTGTGTTCGTGTGTTCGTGTGTTCGTGTGTTCGTGTGTTCGTGTGTTCGTGTTTTCGTGTGTTCGTGTGTTCGTGTGTTTGTGTGTTCGTGTGTTCCTGTGTTCGTGTGATTGTGTGTTCATGTGTTCGTCCGTTCATGCGTTCGTGCGTTCGTGCCTTCGTGCGTTCGTGCGTTCATGCGTTCGTGCGTTCGTGCGTTCGAGCGTTCGTGCGTTCGTACGTTCCTGCATTCGTGCGTTCGTGCTTTCGTGCGTTCGTGCGTTCGAGCGTTCGTGCGTTTGTGCGTTCGTACGTTCGTGCGTTCGTGGGTTCGTGCTTTCGTGCGTTCGTGCGTTCGTGTGTTCATGTGTTCGTGTGTTCCTGTGTTCGTGTATTCGTGTTTGTGTGTTCGTGTGTTCCTGTGTTCGTGTGGTTGTGTGTGCATGTGTTCGTCCGTTTATGCGTTCGTGCGTTCGTGCGTTCGTGCGTCCGTGCGTTCGTGCGTTCGTGCGTTCGTGTTTTCGTATGTTTGTGTCTTTGTGTGTTCTTGTGTTCGCGTGTTTGTGTTTTCGTGTGCTCATGTGTTCGTATGTTCGTGTGTTCGTGTGTTCGCGTGTTTGTGTGTCTAGTTTTCGTGTGTTCGTGTGTTTGTGTGTCGAGTGTTCGTGTGTTCGTGTGCTCGTGTGTTCGTGTGTTCGTGTGTTCGTGTGTTCGTGTGTTTGTGTGTTCGTGTGTTCGTGTGTTCGTGTATTCGTGCGTTCGTGCGTTTGTCTGTCTGTGTGTTTGTGTGTTCGTGCTTTCGTGTGTTCGTGTGTTCGTGTGTTCGTGTGTTCGTGTGTTCGTGTGTTCGTGTGTTTGTGTGTTCGTGTGTTGGTGTGTTCGTGTGTTCGTGTGTTTGTGTGTTCGTGTGTTCGTGTGTTCCTGTGTTTGCGTGTTCCTGTTTCGAGTGTTCGTGTGTTTGTGTTTCCGTGTGTTCGTGTGCTCGTGTGTTCGTGTGTTCGTGTGTTCGTGTATTCGTGTGCTCGTGTGTATGTGTGTTTGTGTGTTTGTGTGTTCGTGTGTTTGTGCGTTCGTGCGTTCGTGCGGTATTGTGTTCGTGTGTCGTGTGTCGTGTGTTCGTGTGTTCGTGCGTTCGTGTGTTCGTGTGTTCATGTGCTCGTGTGTTCGTGTGTTCGTGTGTTTGTGTTCTCGTGTGTTTTTTTGCTTGGCTGTTGTAGTGTTCGTGTGTTCGTGTGTTCGTGTGTTCGTGTGTTCGTGTGTTCGTGAGTTCGTGTGTTCGTGTGTTCGTGTGTTCGTGTGTTCGTGTGTTCGTGTGTTCGTGTGTTCGTGTGTTCGTGTGTTCGTGTGTTCATGTGTTCGTGTGTTTGTGTCTTCGTGTGTTCGTGTGTTCGTGTGTTCGTGTGTTTGTGTGTCCGTGTGTTCGTGTGTTCGTGAGTTTGTGTGTTTGTGTGTTCGTGTGCTTGTGTGTTCCTGTGCTCGTGCGTTCGTGCGTTCGTGCGTTCGTGCGTTCGTGCGTCCATGCGTTCGTGCGTTCCCGCGTTCGTGCGTTCGTACGTTAGTACGTTCGTGCGTTCGTGCGTTCGTGCGTTCGTGTTTCATGCGTTCGTGCGTTCGTCTGTTCGTGTGTTCCTATGTTCGTGTGTTCGTGTGTTTGTGTGTGCGTGTGTTCGTGTGTTCGTGTGTTCGTGTGTTCGTGTGTTCGTGTGTTCGTGTGTTTGTGTGTTCGTGTGTTCGTGTGTTCGTGTGTTCGTGTGTTCGTGTGTTTGTGTGTTTATGTGTTCGTCCGTTCATGCGTTCGTGCGTTCGTGCGTTCGTGCGTTCATGCGTTCGTGCATTCGTGCGTTCGTGCGTTCGTGCGTTCGTACGTTCGTGCGTTCGTGCGTTCTTGCTTTCGTGCGTTCGTGCGTTCGTGCGGTCGTGCGTTAGTGTGTTCGTGTGTTCGTGTGTTCGTGTGTTCGTGTGTTCGTGTGTTCGTGTGTTCGTGTGTTCGTGTGTTCGTGTGTTCGTGTGTTCCTGTGTTTGTGTGCTTGTTTGTGCATGTGTTCGTCCGTTTATGCGTTCGTGCGTTCGTGCGTTCGTGCGTCCGTGCGTTCGTGCGTTCGTGCGTCCGTGTTTTCGTATGTTTGTGTGTTCGTGTGTTCGCGTGTTCGTGTTTTCGTGTGCACATGTGCTCGTGTGTTTGTGTGTTCGCGTGTTCGTGTGATCGTGCGTTCGTGTATTCGTGTGTTCGTGTGTTCGTGTGTTCGTGTGTTCGTGTGTTCGTGCGTTCGTGCGTTCGTGTGTTCGTGTGTTTGTGTGTTCATGTGTTTCTTTGTTCATGTGTTTGTGTTTCCGTGTGTTTGTGTGTTCCTGTGTTCGTGTGTTCGTGCGTTCGTGTATTCGTGTGTTCGTGGGTTCATGTGTTCGTGTGTTCCTGTGTTCTTGTGTTCGTGTGTTCGTGTGTTCGTGTGTTCGTTCGTTAATGCGTTCGTGCATTCGTTCGTTCGTGCGTTCGTGTGTTCGTGTGTTCGTGCGTTCGTGCGTTCTTGAGTTCGTGTGTCGTGTGTCTTGTGTTCGTGTGTTCGTGTGTTCGTGTGTTCGTGTGTTCGTGTGTTCGTGTGTTCGTGTGTTCGTGTGTTCGTGTGTTCGTGTGTTTGTGTGTTCGTGTGGTCGTGTGTCCGTGTGTTCGTGTGTTCGTGTGTTCGTGTGTTGGTGTGCTCGTGTGTTCGTGTGTTCGTGTGTTCGTGTGTTTTCGTGTTCATGTGTTTGTGTGTTCGAACAATCGTGCGTTCATGCGTTCGTGCGTTCGTGCGTTCGTGCGTTCGTGCGTTCCTGCGTTCGTGCGTTCGTGCGTTCGTGCAGTCGAGCGTTCGCGCGTTCGTGCGTTGGTGCGTTCGTGCGTTCGTGCGTTCATGTGTTCGTGTGTTCGTGTGTTCGTGTGTTCGTGTGTTCGTGTGTTCGTGTGTTCGTGTGTTCACGTGTTTGTGTGTTCACGTGTTTGTGTGTCTAGTTTTCGTGTGTTCGTGTGTTTGTGTGTCGTGTGTTCGTGTGTTCGTGTGCTCGTGTGTTCGTTTGTTCGTGTGTTCATGTGTTCGTGTGTTTGTGTGTTCGTGTGTTCGTGTGTTCGTGTGTTCGTGTGTTCGTGTGTTCGTGTATTCGTGCGTTCGTGCGTTTGTCTGTTTGTGTGTTCGTGTGTTCGTGCTTTCGTGTGTTCGTGTGTTCGTGTGTTCGTGTGTTCGTGTGTTTGTGTGTTCGTGTATTCGTGTGTTCGTGTGTTCGTCTGTTCGTGTGTTCGCGTGTCCCTGTTTCGAGTGTTTGTGTGTTCGTGTGTTCGTGTGTTCGTGTGCTCGTGTGTTCGTGTATTCGTGTGCTCGTGTGTATGTGTGTTCGTGTGTTCGTGTGTATGTGTGTTCGTGTGTTCTTGTGTTCGTGTGTTTGTGCGTTCGTGCGTTCGTGCGTTATTGTGTTCGTGTGTCGTGTCTCGTGTGTTCGTGTGTTCGTTTGTTCGTGTGTTCGTGTGTTCATGTGATCGTGCGTTCGTGTATTCGTGTGTTCGTGTGTTCGTGTGTTCGTGTGTTTGTGTGTTCGTGTGTTTGTGCGTTCGTGTGTTCGTGTGTTGTTGTGTTCATGTGTTTCTTTGTTCATGTGTTTGTGTTTCCGTGTGTTTGTGTGTTCGTGTGTTCGTGTGTTCGTGCGTTCGTGTATTCGTGTGTTCGTGGGTTCATGTGTTCGTGTGTTCCTGTGTTCTTGTGTTCGTGTGTTCGTGTGTTCGTGTGTTCGTGTGTTCGTTCGTTCATGCGTTCGTGCAGTCGTTCGTTCGTGCGTTCGTGTGTTCGTGTGTTTGTGCGTTCGTGCGTTCTTGAGTTCGTGTGTCGTGTGTTTTGTGTTCGTGTGTTCGTGTGTTCGTGTGTTCGTGTGTTCGTGTGTTCGTGTGTTCGTGTGTTCGTGTGTTCGTGTGTTCGTGTGTTCGCGTGTTCTATGTTCGTGTGTTCGTGTGGTCGTGTGTCCGTGTGTTTGTGTGTTCGTGTGTTGGTGTGCTCGTGTGTTCGTGTGTTCGTGTGTTCGTGTGTTCGTGTGTTTTCGTGTTCATGTGTTTGTGTGTTCGGGCGTTCGTGCGTTCGTGCGTTCGTGCGTTCGTGCGTTCGTGCGTTCGTGCGTTCCTGCGTTCGTCCGTTCGTGCGTTCGTGCAGTCGTGCGTTCGCGCGTTCGTGCGTTGGTGCGTTCGTGCGTTTGTGCGTTCGTGCGTTCGTGCGTTCATGTGTTCGTGTGTTCGTGTGTTCGTGTGTTCGTGTGTTCGTGTGTTCGTGTGTTCGTGTGTTCGTGTGTTCACGTGTTTGTGTGTTCACGTGTTTGTGTGTCTAGTTTTCGTGTGTTTGTGTGTCGTGTGTTCGTGTGTTTGTGTGCTCGTGTGTTCGTTTGTTCGTGTGTTCATGTGTTCGTGTGTTTGTGTGTTCGTGTGTTCGTGTGTTCGTGTGTTCGTGTGTTCGTGTGTTCGTGTATTCGTGCGTTTGTGCGTTTGTATGTTTGTGTGTTCGTGTGTTCGTGTGTTCGTGTGTTCGTGTGTTCGTGTGTTCGCGTGTTCGTGTGTTCGTGTGTTCGTGTGGTCGTGTGTCCGTGTGTTTGTGTGTTCGTGTGTTGGTGTGCTCGTGTGTTCGTGTGTTCGTGTGTTCGTGTGTTCGTGTGTTTTCGTGTTCATGTGTTTGTGTGTTCGGGCGTTCGTGCGTTCGTGCGTTCGTGCGTTCGTGCGTTCGTGCGTTCGTGCGTTCCTGCGTTCGTCCGTTCGTGCGTTCGTGCAGTCGTGCGTTCGCGCGTTCGTGCGTTGGTGCGTTCGTGCGTTTGTGCGTTCGTGCGTTCGTGCGTTCATGTGTTCGTGTGTTCGTGTGTTCGTGTGTTCGTGTGTTCGTGTGTTCGTGTGTTCGTGTGTTCGTGTGTTCACGTGTTTGTGTGTTCACGTGTTTGTGTGTCTAGTTTTCGTGTGTTTGTGTGTCGTGTGTTCGTGTGTTTGTGTGCTCGTGTGTTCGTTTGTTCGTGTGTTCATGTGTTCGTGTGTTTGTGTGTTCGTGTGTTCGTGTGTTCGTGTGTTCGTGTGTTCGTGTGTTCGTGTATTCGTGCGTTTGTGCGTTTGTATGTTTGTGTGTTCGTGTGTTCGTGCTTTCGTGTGTTCGTGTGTTCGTGTGTTCGTGTGTTCGTGTGTTTGTGTGTTCGTGTATTTGTGTGTTCGTGTGTTCGTCTGTTCGTGTGTTAGCGTGTCCCTGTTTCGAGTGTTCGTGTGTTCGTGTGTTCGTGTGTTCGTGTGCTCGTGTGTTCGTGTATTCGTGTGCTCGTGTGTATGTGTGTTCGTGTGTTCGTGTGTTCGTGTGTTTGTGCGTTCGTGCGTTCGTGCGTTCGTGCGTTATTGTGTTCGTGTGTCGTGTGTCGTGTGTTCGTGTGTTCGTTTGTTCGTGTGTTCGTGTGTTCATGTGTTCGTGTGTTCGTGTGTTCGTGTGTTTGTGTTCTCGTGTGTTTTTTGAATCGGCTGTTATAGTGTTCGTGTGTTCGTGTGTTCGTGTGTTCGCGTGTTCATGTGTTCGTGTGTTCGTGTGTTCGTATGTTCGTGTGTTCGTGTGTTCACGTGTTTGTGTGTTCACGTGTTTGTGTGTCTAGTTTTCGTGTGTTCGTGTGTTTGTGTGTCGTGTGTTCGTGTGTTCGGGTGCTCGTGTGTTCGTTTGTTCGTGTGTTCATGTGTTCGTGTGTTTGTGTGTTCGTGTGTTCGTGTGTTCGTGTGTTCGTGTGTCCGTGTGTTCGTGTATTCGTGCGTTCGTGCGTTTGTCTGTTTGTGTGTTCGTGTGTTCGTGCTTTCGTGTGTTCGTGTGTTCGTGTGTTCGTGTGTTCGTGTGTTCGTGTGTTTGTGTGTTCGTGTATTCGTGTGTTCGTGTGTTCGTCTGTTCGTGTGTTCGCGTGTCCCTGTTTCGAGTGTTCGTGTGTTCGTGTGTTCGTGTGTTCGTGTGCTCGTGTGTTCGTGTATTCGTGTGCTCGTGTGTATGTGTGTTCGTGTGTTCGTGTGTTCGTGTGTTTGTGCGTTCGTGCGTTCGTGCGTTATTGTGTTCGTGTGTCGTGTGTCGTGTGTTCGTGTGTTCGTTTGTTCGTGTGTTCGTTTGTTCATGTGTTCGTGTGTTCGTGTGTTCGTGTGTTTGTGTTCTCGTGTGTTTTTTGAATCGGCTGTTATAGTGTTCGTGTGTTCGTGTGTTCGTGTGTTCGTGTGTTCGTGTGTTCGTGTGTTCGTGTGTTCGTGTGTTCGTGTGTTCGTGTGTTCGTGTGTTCGTGTGTTCGTGTGTTCGTGTGTTCGTGTGTTCGTGTGTTCGTGTGTTCGTGTGTTCGTGTGTTCGTGTGTTCGTGTGTTCGTGTGTTCGTGTGTTCGTGTGTTCGTGTGTTCGTGTTTTCGTGTGTTCGTGTGTTCGTGTGTTCGTGTGTTCGTGTGTTCGTGTGTTCGTGTGTTCGTGTGTTCGTTCGTTCGCGTGTTCGTGTGTTCGTGTGTTCGTGTGTTCGTGTGTTCGTGTGTTCGTGTGTTCGTGTGTTCGTGTGTTCGTGTGTTCGTGTGTTCGTGTGTTCGTGTGTTCGTGTGTTCGTGTGTTCGTGTGTTCGTGTGTTCGTGTGTTCGTGTGTTCATGTGTTCATGTGTTCATGTGTTCCAGTGTTCGTGTGTTGTAGTGTTCGTGTGTTCGTTTGTTTGTGTGTTCGTGTGTTCGTGTGTTCGTGTGTTCGTGTGTTCTTGTGTTCGTGTGTTCGTGTCTTTGTGCGTCCGTGCGTTCGTGTGTTCGTGTGTTCGTGTGTTCGTGTGTTCGTGTGTTCGTGTGTTCGTGTGTTCGTGTGTTCGTGTGTTCGTGTTTTCGTGTGTTCGTGTGTTCGTGTGTTCGTGTGTTCGTGTGTTCGTGTGTTCGTGTGTTCGTGTGTTCGTGTGTTCGCGTGTTCGTGTGTTCGTGTGTTCGTGTGTTCGTGTGTTCGTGTGTTCGTGTGTTCGTGTGTTCGTGTGTTCGTGTGTTCGTGTGTTCGTGCGTTCGTGCGTTCGTGTGTTCGTGTGTTTGTGTGTTCATGTGTTTCTTTGTTCATGTGTTTGTGTTTCCGTGTGTTTGTGTGTTCCTGTGTTCGTGTGTTCGTGCGTTCGTGTATTCGTGTGTTCGTGGGTTCATGTGTTCGTGTGTTCCTGTGTTCTTGTGTTCGTGTGTTCGTGTGTTCGTGTGTTCGTTCGTTAATGCGTTCGTGCATTCGTTCGTTCGTGCGTTCGTGTGTTCGTGTGTTCGTGCGTTCGTGCGTTCTTGAGTTCGTGTGTCGTGTGTCTTGTGTTCGTGTGTTCGTGTGTTCGTGTGTTCGTGTGTTCGTGTGTTCGTGTGTTCGTGTGTTCGTGTGTTCGTGTGTTCGTGTGTTTGTGTGTTCGTGTGGTCGTGTGTCCGTGTGTTCGTGTGTTCGTGTGTTCGTGTGTTGGTGTGCTCGTGTGTTCGTGTGTTCGTGTGTTCGTGTGTTTTCGTGTTCATGTGTTTGTGTGTTCGAACAATCGTGCGTTCATGCGTTCGTGCGTTCGTGCGTTCGTGCGTTCGTGCGTTCCTGCGTTCGTGCGTTCGTGCGTTCGTGCAGTCGAGCGTTCGCGCGTTCGTGCGTTGGTGCGTTCGTGCGTTCGTGCGTTCATGTGTTCGTGTGTTCGTGTGTTCGTGTGTTCGTGTGTTCGTGTGTTCGTGTGTTCGTGTGTTCACGTGTTTGTGTGTTCACGTGTTTGTGTGTCTAGTTTTCGTGTGTTCGTGTGTTTGTGTGTCGTGTGTTCGTGTGTTCGTGTGCTCGTGTGTTCGTTTGTTCGTGTGTTCATGTGTTCGTGTGTTTGTGTGTTCGTGTGTTCGTGTGTTCGTGTGTTCGTGTGTTCGTGTGTTCGTGTATTCGTGCGTTCGTGCGTTTGTCTGTTTGTGTGTTCGTGTGTTCGTGCTTTCGTGTGTTCGTGTGTTCGTGTGTTCGTGTGTTCGTGTGTTTGTGTGTTCGTGTATTCGTGTGTTCGTGTGTTCGTCTGTTCGTGTGTTCGCGTGTCCCTGTTTCGAGTGTTTGTGTGTTCGTGTGTTCGTGTGTTCGTGTGCTCGTGTGTTCGTGTATTCGTGTGCTCGTGTGTATGTGTGTTCGTGTGTTCGTGTGTATGTGTGTTCGTGTGTTCTTGTGTTCGTGTGTTTGTGCGTTCGTGCGTTCGTGCGTTATTGTGTTCGTGTGTCGTGTCTCGTGTGTTCGTGTGTTCGTTTGTTCGTGTGTTCGTGTGTTCATGTGATCGTGCGTTCGTGTATTCGTGTGTTCGTGTGTTCGTGTGTTCGTGTGTTTGTGTGTTCGTGTGTTTGTGCGTTCGTGTGTTCGTGTGTTGTTGTGTTCATGTGTTTCTTTGTTCATGTGTTTGTGTTTCCGTGTGTTTGTGTGTTCGTGTGTTCGTGTGTTCGTGCGTTCGTGTATTCGTGTGTTCGTGGGTTCATGTGTTCGTGTGTTCCTGTGTTCTTGTGTTCGTGTGTTCGTGTGTTCGTGTGTTCGTGTGTTCGTTCGTTCATGCGTTCGTGCAGTCGTTCGTTCGTGCGTTCGTGTGTTCGTGTGTTTGTGCGTTCGTGCGTTCTTGAGTTCGTGTGTCGTGTGTTTTGTGTTCGTGTGTTCGTGTGTTCGTGTGTTCGTGTGTTCGTGTGTTCGTGTGTTCGTGTGTTCGTGTGTTCGTGTGTTCGTGTGTTCGCGTGTTCTATGTTCGTGTGTCCGTGTGTTTGTGTGTTCGTGTGTTGGTGTGCTCGTGTGTTCGTGTGTTCGTGTGTTCGTGTGTTCGTGTGTTTTCGTGTTCATGTGTTTGTGTGTTCGGGCGTTCGTGCGTTCGTGCGTTCGTGCGTTCGTGCGTTCGTGCGTTCGTGCGTTCCTGCGTTCGTCCGTTCGTGCGTTCGTGCAGTCGTGCGTTCGCGCGTTCGTGCGTTGGTGCGTTCGTGCGTTTGTGCGTTCGTGCGTTCGTGCGTTCATGTGTTCGTGTGTTCGTGTGTTCGTGTGTTCGTGTGTTCGTGTGTTCGTGTGTTCGTGTGTTCGTGTGTTCACGTGTTTGTGTGTTCACGTGTTTGTGTGTCTAGTTTTCGTGTGTTTGTGTGTCGTGTGTTCGTGTGTTTGTGTGCTCGTGTGTTCGTTTGTTCGTGTGTTCATGTGTTCGTGTGTTTGTGTGTTCGTGTGTTCGTGTGTTCGTGTGTTCGTGTGTTCGTGTGTTCGTGTATTCGTGCGTTTGTGCGTTTGTATGTTTGTGTGTTCGTGTGTTCGTGTGTTCGTGTGTTCGTGTGTTCGTGTGTTCGCGTGTTCGTGTGTTCGTGTGTTCGTGTGGTCGTGTGTCCGTGTGTTTGTGTGTTCGTGTGTTGGTGTGCTCGTGTGTTCGTGTGTTCGTGTGTTCGTGTGTTCGTGTGTTTTCGTGTTCATGTGTTTGTGTGTTCGGGCGTTCGTGCGTTCGTGCGTTCGTGCGTTCGTGCGTTCGTGCGTTCGTGCGTTCCTGCGTTCGTCCGTTCGTGCGTTCGTGCAGTCGTGCGTTCGCGCGTTCGTGCGTTGGTGCGTTCGTGCGTTTGTGCGTTCGTGCGTTCGTGCGTTCATGTGTTCGTGTGTTCGTGTGTTCGTGTGTTCGTGTGTTCGTGTGTTCGTGTGTTCGTGTGTTCGTGTGTTCACGTGTTTGTGTGTTCACGTGTTTGTGTGTCTAGTTTTCGTGTGTTTGTGTGTCGTGTGTTCGTGTGTTTGTGTGCTCGTGTGTTCGTTTGTTCGTGTGTTCATGTGTTCGTGTGTTTGTGTGTTCGTGTGTTCGTGTGTTCGTGTGTTCGTGTGTTCGTGTGTTCGTGTATTCGTGCGTTTGTGCGTTTGTATGTTTGTGTGTTCGTGTGTTCGTGCTTTCGTGTGTTCGTGTGTTCGTGTGTTCGTGTGTTCGTGTGTTTGTGTGTTCGTGTATTTGTGTGTTCGTGTGTTCGTCTGTTCGTGTGTTAGCGTGTCCCTGTTTCGAGTGTTCGTGTGTTCGTGTGTTCGTGTGTTCGTGTGCTCGTGTGTTCGTGTATTCGTGTGCTCGTGTGTATGTGTGTTCGTGTGTTCGTGTGTTCGTGTGTTTGTGCGTTCGTGCGTTCGTGCGTTCGTGCGTTATTGTGTTCGTGTGTCGTGTGTCGTGTGTTCGTGTGTTCGTTTGTTCGTGTGTTCGTGTGTTCATGTGTTCGTGTGTTCGTGTGTTCGTGTGTTTGTGTTCTCGTGTGTTTTTTGAATCGGCTGTTATAGTGTTCGTGTGTTCGTGTGTTCGTGTGTTCGCGTGTTCATGTGTTCGTGTGTTCGTGTGTTCGTATGTTCGTGTGTTCGTGTGTTCACGTGTTTGTGTGTTCACGTGTTTGTGTGTCTAGTTTTCGTGTGTTCGTGTGTTTGTGTGTCGTGTGTTCGTGTGTTCGGGTGCTCGTGTGTTCGTTTGTTCGTGTGTTCATGTGTTCGTGTGTTTGTGTGTTCGTGTGTTCGTGTGTTCGTGTGTTCGTGTGTCCGTGTGTTCGTGTATTCGTGCGTTCGTGCGTTTGTCTGTTTGTGTGTTCGTGTGTTCGTGCTTTCGTGTGTTCGTGTGTTCGTGTGTTCGTGTGTTCGTGTGTTCGTGTGTTTGTGTGTTCGTGTATTCGTGTGTTCGTGTGTTCGTCTGTTCGTGTGTTCGCGTGTCCCTGTTTCGAGTGTTCGTGTGTTCGTGTGTTCGTGTGTTCGTGTGCTCGTGTGTTCGTGTATTCGTGTGCTCGTGTGTATGTGTGTTCGTGTGTTCGTGTGTTCGTGTGTTTGTGCGTTCGTGCGTTCGTGCGTTATTGTGTTCGTGTGTCGTGTGTCGTGTGTTCGTGTGTTCGTTTGTTCGTGTGTTCGTTTGTTCATGTGTTCGTGTGTTCGTGTGTTCGTGTGTTTGTGTTCTCGTGTGTTTTTTGAATCGGCTGTAATAGTGTTCGTGTGTTCGTGTGTTCGTGTGTTCGTGTGTTCGTGTGTTCGTGTGTTCGTGTGTTCGTGTGTTCGTGTGTTCGTGTGTTCGTGTGTTCGTGTGTTCGTGTGTTCGTGTGTTCGTGTGTTCGTGTGTTCGTGTGTTCGTGTGTTCGTGTGTTCGTGTGTTCGTGTGTTCGTGTGTTCGTGTGTTCGTGTGTTCGTGTTTTCGTGTGTTCGTGTGTTCGTGTGTTCGTGTGTTCGTGTGTTCGTGTGTTCGTGTGTTCGTGTGTTCGTTCGTTCGCGTGTTCGTGTGTTCGTGTGTTCGTGTGTTCGTGTGTTCGTGTGTTCGTGTGTTCGTGTGTTCGTGTGTTCGTGTGTTCGTGTGTTCGTGTGTTCGTGTGTTCGTGTGTTCGTGTGTTCGTGTGTTCGTGTGTTCGTGTGTTCGTGTGTTCATGTGTTCATGTGTTCATGTGTTCCAGTGTTCGTGTGTTGTAGTGTTCGTGTGTTCGTTTGTTTGTGTGTTCGTGTGTTCGTGTGTTCGTGTGTTCGTGTGTTCTTGTGTTCGTGTGTTCGTGTCTTTGTGCGTCCGTGCGTTCGTGTGTTCGTGTGTTCGTGTGTTCGTGTGTTCGTGTGTTCGTGTGTTCGTGTGTTCGTGTGTTCGTGTGTTCGTGTTTTCGTGTGTTCGTGTGTTCGTGTGTTCGTGTGTTCGTGTGTTCGTGTGTTCGTGTGTTCGTGTGTTCGTGTGTTCGCGTGTTCGTGTGTTCGTGTGTTCGTGTGTTCGTGTGTTCGTGTGTTCGTGTGTTCGTGTGTTCGTGTGTTCGTGTGTTCGTGTGTTCGTGTGTTCGTGTGTTCGTGTGTTCGTGTGTTCATGTGTTCATGTGTTCCAGTGTTCGTGTGTTTTAGTGTTCGTGTGTTCGTTTGTTTGTGTGTTCGTGTGTTCGTGTGTTCGTGTGTTCGTGTGTTCGTGTGTTCGTGTGTTCGTGTCTTTGTGCGTCCGTGC
This sequence comes from Sussaba pulchella, assembly GCA_963971145.1. Classification (NCBI taxonomy): domain Eukaryota; kingdom Metazoa; phylum Arthropoda; class Insecta; order Hymenoptera; family Ichneumonidae; genus Sussaba; species Sussaba pulchella. The sequence continues at coordinate 109,268 of CAXAQZ010001141.1, read as the reverse complement.
GTTCGTGCGTCCTTGCATTTGTGCGTTTGTGCGTTCGTAAGTTCGTGCGTTTGTGGGTTCGTGCGTTTGTGCGTTCGTGCGTTCGTGCGTTTGATCGTTCGTGCGTTAGTGCGTTCGTGCGTTCCTGTGTTCGTGCGTTCGTGCGTTCGTGCGTTCGTATGTTCGTGCGTTCGTGCGTTCGTGTGTTCGTGCGTTCATGCGTTCGTGAGTTCGTAAGTTCATGTAATCGTGTGTTTATGTGTTCGTGTGTTTTAGTGTTTGTGTGATCGTGTGTTCGTGCGTTCGTGTGTTTGTGTGTTCGTGTGTTCGTCTGTTCGTGCGGTCGTGCGTTCGTGCGTTCGTGCGTTTGTGTGTTCGTGTGTTCGTATGTTCGTGTGTTTGTGTGTTCGTGTGTTCGTGTGTTCGTGTGTTCGTGTGTTCGTGTGTTCGTGTGGTCGTGTGTTCGTGTGTTCGTGTGTTCGTGTGTTCGTGTGCTCGTGTGTTCGTGTGTTCGTGTGTTCGTGTGTTCGTGTGTTCATGTGTTCTTGTGTTCGTGTGTTCCTGTGTTTGTGTGTTTGTGTGTTCGTGTGTTCGTGTGTTCCTGTGTTCGTGTGTTTGTGTGTTTGTGTGTGCATGTGTTTGTCCGTTCATGCGTTCGTGCGTTCGTGCGTTCGTGCGTCCGTGCGTTCGTGTGTTCGTGCGTTCGTGTTTTCGTATGTTTGTGTGTTTGTGTGTTTTTGTGTTCGCGTGTTCGTGTTTTCGTGTGCTCATGTGCTCGTGTGTTTGTTTGTCCGCGTGTTCGTATGATCGTGCGTTGGTGCGTTCGTGCGTTCGAGTATTCGTGTGTTCGTGTGTTCGTGCGTTCGTGTGTTCGTGCGTTCGTGTGTCCGTGTGTTTGTGTGTTCATGTGTTTCTTTGTTCATGTGTTTGTGTGTTCGTGTGTTTGTGTGTTCGTGTGTTCGTGTGTTCGTGCGTTCGTGTATTCGTGTGTTCGTGGGTTCATGTGTTCGTGTGTTCCTGTTTTCTTGTGTTCGTGTGTTCGTGTGTTCGTGTGTTCGTCCGTTCATGCGTTCGTGCGTTCGTGCGTTCATGCGTCCGTGCGTTCGTGCGTTCGTGCGTTCGTGTTTTCGTATGTTTGTGTATTTGTGTGTTCTTGTGTTCGCGTGTTCGTGTTTTCGTGTGCTCATGTGCTCGTGTGTTTGTTTGTCCGCGTGTTCGTATGATCGTGCGTTGGTGCGTTCGTGCGTTCGAGTGTTCGTGTGTTCGTGTGTTCGTGTGTTCGTGCGTTCGTGTGTTCGTGCGTTCGTGTGGTCTCGTGTTTGTGTGTTCATGTGTTTCTTTGTTCATGTGTTTGTGTGTTCGTGTGTTTGTGTGTTCGTGTGTTCGTGTGTTCGTACGTTCGTGTATTCGTGTGTTCGTGGGTTCATGTGTTCGTGTGTTCCTGTTTTCTTGTGTTCGTGTGTTCGTGTGTTCGTGTGTTCGTGTGTTCGTCCGTTCATGCGTTCGTGCGTTCGTGCGTTCATGCGTCCGTGCGTTCGTGCGTTCGTGCGTTCGTGCGTTCGTGTTTTCGTATGTTTGTGTGTTTGTGTGTTCTTGTGTTCGCGTGTTCGTGTTTTCGTGTGCTCATGTGCTCGTGTGTTTGTTTGTCCGGGTGTTCGTATGATCGTGCGTTGGTGCGTTCGTGCGTTCGAGTGTTCGTGTGTTCGTGTGTTCGTGTGTTCGTGCGTTCGTGTGTTCGTGCGTTCGTGTGGTCTCGTGTTTGTGTGTTCATGTGTTTCTTTGTTCATGTGTTTGTGTGTTCGTGTGTTTGTGTGTTCGTGTGTTCGTGTGTTCGTGCGTTCGTGTATTCGTGTGTTCGTGGGTTCATGTGTTCGTGTGTTCCTGTGTTCTTGTGTTCGTGTGATCGTGTGTTCGGGCGTTCGTGCGTTTGTGCGTTCGTGCGTTCGTGCGTTCGTGCGTTTGTGCGTTCGTGCGTTCGTGCGTTCGTGCAGTCGTGCGTTCGTGCGTTCGTGCGATGGAGCGTTCGTGCGTTCGTGCGTTCGTGCGTTCATGTGTTCGTGTGTTCTTGTGTTCGTGTGTTCGTGTGTTCGTGTGTTCACGTGTTTGTGTGTCTAGTTTTCGTGTGTTCGTGTGTTTGTGTGTCGTGTGTTCGTGTGTTCGTCTGCTCGTGTGTTCGTGTGTTCGTGTGTTCGTGTGTTCGTGTGTTTGTGTGTTCGTGTGTTCGCGTATTCGTGCGTTCGTGCGTTTGTCTGTTTGTATGTTCGTGTGTTCGTGTGGTCGTCTGTTCGTGTGTTCGTGTGTTCGTGTGTTTGTGTGTTCGTGTGTTCGTGTGTTCGTGTGTTTGTGTGTTCGTGTGTCCCTGTTTCGAGTGTTCGTGTGTTCGTGTGTTCGTGTGTTCGTGTGCTCGCGTGTTTGTTCGTTCGTGTATTCGTGTGCTCGTGCGTATGTGTGTTCGTGTGTTTGTGTGTTCATGTGTTCATGTGTTCGTGTGTTCGGGCGTTCGTGCGTTCGTGCGTTCGTGCGTTCGTGCGTTCGTGCGTTCGTGCGTTCGTGCGTCCATGCGTTCGTGCGTTCCCGCGTTCGTGCGTCCGAGCGTTCGTGCGCTCGTGCGTTCGTACGTTAGTACGTTCGTGCGTTCGTGCGTTCGTGCGTTCGTGTTTCATGCGTTCGTGCGTCCGTGTGTTCGTGTATTCTTATGTTCGTGTGTTCGTGTGTTCGTGTGTTCGTGTGTTCGTGTGTTCGTGTGTTCGTGTGTTCGTGTGTTTGTGTGTTCGTGTGTTCCTGTGTTCGTGTGTTTGTGTGTTCATGTGTTCGTCCGTTCATGCGTTCGTGCGTTCGTGCCTTCGTGCGTTCGTGCGTTCATGCGTTCGTGCGTTCGTGCGTTCGAGCGTTCGTGCGTTCGTACGTTCCTGCGTTCGTGCGTTCGTGCTTTCGTGCGTTCGTGCGTTCGTGCTTTCGTGCGTTCGTGCGTTCGTGTGTTCATGTGTTCGTGTGTTCCTGAGTTCGTGTATTCGTGTGTTCGTGTGTTCGTGTGTTCGTGTGTTCGCGTGTTCGTGTGTTCGTGTGTTCGTGTGTTCGTGTGTTCGTGTGTTCGTGTGTCCGTGTATTCGTGTGTTCGTGAGTTTGTGTGTTCGTGTGCTCGTGTGTTTGTGTGTTCGTGTATTCGTGCGTTCGTGCGTTCGTGCGTTCGTGCGTTCGTGCGTTCGTGCGTCCATGCGTTCGTGCGTTCCCGCGTTCGTGCGTTCGAGCGTTCGTGCGCTCGTGCGTTCGTACGTTAGTACGTTCGTGCGTTCGTGCGTTCGTGCGTTCGTGTTTCATGCGTTCGTGCGTCCGTGTGTTCGTGTATTCTTATGTTCGTGTGTTCGTGTGTTCGTGTGTTCGTGTGTTCGTGTGTTCGTGTGTTCGTGTGTTCGTGTGTTTGTGTGTTTGTGTGTTCCTGTGTTCGTGTGTTTGTGTGTTCATGTGTTCGTCCGTTCATGCGTTCGTGCGTTCGTGCCTTCGTGCGTTCGTGCGTTCATGCGTTCGTGCGTTCGTGCGTTCGAGCGTTCGTGCGTTCGTACGTTCCTGCGTTCGTGCGTTCGTGCTTTCGTGCGTTCGTGCGTTCGTGCTTTCGTGCGTTCGTGCGTTCGTGTGTTCATGTGTTCGTGTGTTCCTGAGTTCGTGTATTCGTGTGTTCGTGTGTTCGTGTGTTTCTGTGTTCGTGTGGTTGTGTGTGCATGTGTTCGTCCGTTCATGCGTTCGTGCGTTCGTGCGTTCGTGCGTCCGTGCGTTCGTGCGTTCGTGCGTTCGTGTTTTCGTATGTTTGTGTGTTTGTGTGTTCTTGTGTTCGCGTGTTCGTGTTTTCGTGTGCTCATGTGTTCGTATGTTCGTTTGTTCGTGTGTTCGCGTACTTGTGTGTCTAGTTTTCGTGTGTTCGTGTGTTTGTGTGTCGAGTGTTCGTGTGTTCGTGTGCTCGTGTGTTCGTGTGTTCGTGTGTTCGTGTGTTCGTGTGTTTGTGTGTTCGTGTGTTCGTGTGTTCGTGTGTTCGTGTGTTCGTGTATTCGTGCGTTCGTGCGTTTGTCTGTCTGTGTGTTTGTGTGTTCGTGCTTTCGTGTGTTTGCGTGTTCCTGTTTCGAGTGTTCGTGTGTTTGTGTTTCCGTGTGTTCGTATGCTCGTGTGTTCGTGTGTTCGTGTATTCGTGTGCTCGTGTGTATGTGTGTATGTGTGTTTGTGTGTTCGTGTGTTTGTGCGTTCGTGCGCTCGTGCGGTATTGTGTTCGTGTGTCGTGTGTCGTGTGTTCGTGTGTTCGTGCGTTCGTGTGTTCGTGTGTTCATGTGCTCGTGTGTTCGTGTGTTCGTGTGTTTGTGTTCTCGTGTGTTTTTTTGCTTGGCTGTTGTAGTGTTCGTGTGTTCGTGCGTTCGTGCGTTCGTGCGTCCATGCGTTCGTGCGTTTCCGCGTTCGTGCGTTCGAGCGTTCGTGCGTTTCCGCGTTCGTGCGTTCGAGCGTTCGTGCGTTCGTGCGTTCGTACGTTAGTACGTTCGTGCGTTCGTGCGTTCGTGCGTTCGTGTTTCATGCGTTCGTGCGTTCGTCTGTTCGTGTGTTCCTATGTTCGTGTGTTCGTGTGTTCGTGTGTTCGTGTGTTCGTGTGTTCGTGTGTGCGTGTGTTCGTGTGTTCGTGTGTTCGTGTGTTCGTGTGTTCGTGTGTTCGTGTGTTCGTGTGTTCGTGTGTTTGTGTGTTCATGTGTTCGTCCATTCATGCATTCGTGCGTTCGTGCGTTCGTGCGTTCATGCGTTCGTGCGTTCGTGCGTTCGAGCGTTCGTGCGTTCGTGCGTTCGTGCGTTCGTACGTTCGTGCGTTCGTGCGTTCGTGCTTTCGTGCGTTCGTGTGTTCGTGCGGTCGTGCGTTAGTGTGTTCGTGTGTTCGTGTGTTCGTGTGTTCCTGTGTTCGTGTGTTTGTGTGGTCGTGTGTTCGTGTGTTCCTGTGTTCGTGTGGTTGTGTGTGCATGTGTTCGTCCGTTCATGCGTTCGTGCGTACGTGCGTTCGTGCGTCCGTGCGTTCGTGCGTTCGTGCGTTCGTGTTTTCGTATATTTGTGTGTTTGTGTGTTCTTGTGTTCGCGTGTTGGTGTTTTCGTGTGCTCATGTGTTTGTATGTTCGTGTGTTCGTGTGTTCGTGTGTTCGCGTGTTTGTGTGTCTAGTTTTCGTGTGTTCGTGTGTTTGTGTGTCGTGTGTTCGTGTGTTCGTCTGCTCGTGTGTTCGTGTGTTCGTTTGTTCGTGTGTTCGTGTGTTTGTGTGTTCGTGTGTTCGTGTGTTCGTGTGTTCGTGTGTTCGTGTATTCGTGCGTTCGTGCGTATGTCTGTTTGTATGTTCGTGTGTTCGTGTGGTCGTGTGTTCGTGTGTTCGTGTGTTCGTGTGTTTGTGTGTTCGTGTGCTCGTGTGTTCGTGTGTTCGTGTGTTCGCGTGTTCCTGTTTCGATGTTCGTGTGTTCGTGTGTTTGTGTGTTCGTGTGCTCGTGTGTTCGTGTGTTCGTGTATTCGTGTGTTCTTGTGTTCGTGTATTCGTGTGCTCGTGCGTATGTGTGTTCGTGTGTTTGTGTGTTCGTGTGTTTGTGCGTTCGTGCGGTATTGTGTTCGTGTGTCGTGTGTCGTGTGTTCGTGTGTTCGTGTGTTCGTGTGTTCGTGTGTTCGTGTGTTCTTGTGATCGTGTGTTCGTGTGTTCGTGTGTTTGTGTTCTCGTGTGTTTTTTTGCTCGGCTGTTGGAGTGTTCCCGTGTTCGTGTGTTCGTGTGTTCGTGTGTTCGTGTGTTCGTGTGTTCGTGTGTTCGTGTGTTCGTGTGTTCTTGTGTTCATGTGTTCGTGTGTTCGTGTGTTCGTGTGTTCGTGTGTTCGTGTGTTCGTGTGTTCGTGTGTTCGCGTGTTCGTGTGTTCGTGTGTTCGTGTGTTCGTGTGTTCGTGTGTTCGTGTGTTCGTGTGTCCGTGTATTCGTGTGTTCGTGAGTTTGTGTGTTCGTGTGCTCGTGTGTTTGTGTGTTCGTGTGTTCGTGCGTTCGTGCGTTCGTGCGTTCGTGCGTTCGTGCGTTCGTGCGTCCATGCGTTCGTGCGTTCCCGCGTTCGTGCGTTCGAGCGTTCGTGCGCTCGTGCGTTCGTACGTTAGTACGTTCGTGCGTTCGTGCGTTCGTGCGTTCGTGTTTCATGCGTTCGTGCGTCCGTGTGTTCGTGTATTCTTATGTTCGTGTGTTCGTGTGTTCGTGTGTTCGTGTGTTCGTGTGTTCGTGTGTTCGTGTGTTCGTGTGTTCGTGTGTTCGTGTGTTCGTGTGTTTGTGTGTTCGTGTGTTCCTGTGTTCGTGTGATTGTGTGTTCATGTGTTCGTCCGTTCATGCGTTCGTGCGTTCGTGCCTTCGTGCGTTCGTGCGTTCATGCGTTCGTGCGTTCGTGCGTTCGAGCGTTCGTGCGTTCGTACGTTCCTGCATTCGTGCGTTCGTGCTTTTGTGCGTTCGTGCGTTCGAGCGTTCGTGCGTTCGTGCGTTCGTACGTTCGTGCGTTCGTGGGTTCGTGCTTTCGTGCGTTCGTGCGTTCGTGTGTTCATGTGTTCGTGTGTTCCTGTGTTCGTGTATTCGTGTTTGTGTGTTCGTGTGTTCCTGTGTTCGTGTGGTTGTGTGTGCATGTGTTCGTCCGTTTATGCGTTCGTGCGTTCGTGCGTTCGTGCGTCCGTGCGTTCTTGTGTTCGCGTGTTCGTGTTTTCGTGTGCTCATGTGTTCGTATGTTCGTGTGTTCGTGTGTTCGCGTGTTTGTGTGTCTAGTTTTCGTGTGTTCGTGTGTTTGTGTGTCGAGTGTTCGTGTGTTCGTGTGCTCGTGTGTTCGTGTGTTCGTGTGTTCGTGTGTTTGTGTGTTCGTGTGTTCGTGTGTTCGTGTATTCGTGCGTTCGTGCGTTTGTCTGTCTGTGTGTTTGTCTGTTCGTGCTTTCGTGTGTTCGTGTGTTCGTGTGTTCGTGTGTTCGTGTGTTCGTGTGTTCGTGTGTTCGTGTGTTTGTGTGTTCGTGTGTTGGTGTGTTCGTGTGTTCGTGTGTTTGTGTGTTCGTGTGTTCGTGTGTTCCTGTGTTTGCGTGTTCCTGTTTCGAGTGTTCGTGTGTTTGTGTTTCCGTGTGTTCGTGTGCTCGTGTGTTCGTGTGTTCGTGTGTTCGTGTATTCGTGTGCTCGTGTGTATGTGTGTTTGTGTGTTTGTGTGTTCGTGTGTTTGTGCGTTCGTGCGTTCGTGCGGTATTGTGTTCGTGTGTCGTGTGTCGTGTGTTCGTGTGTTCGTGCGTTCGTGTGTTCGTGTGTTCATGTGCTCGTGTGTTCGTGTGTTCGTGTGTTTGTGTTCTCGTGTGTTTTTTTGCTTGACTGTTGTAGTGTTCGTGTGTTCGTGTGTTCGTGTGTTCGTGTGTTCGTGTGTTCGTGAGTTCGTGTGTTCGTGTGTTCGTGTGTTCGTGTGTTCGTGTGTTCGTGTGTTCGTGTGTTCGTGTGTTCGTGTGTTCGTGTGTTCATGTGTTCGTGTGTTTGTGTCTTCGTGTGTTCGTGTGTTCGTGTGTTCGTGTGTTTGTGTGTCCGTGTGTTCGTGTGTTCGTGAGTTTGTGTGTTTGTGTGTTCGTGTGCTTGTGTGTTCCTGTGCTCGTGCGTTCGTGCGTTCGTGCGTTCGTGCGTTCGTGCGTCCATGCGTTCGTGCGTTCCCGCGTTCGTGCGTTCGTACGTTAGTACGTTCGTGCGTTCGTGCGTTCGTGCGTTCGTGTTTCATGCGTTCGTGCGTTCGTCTGTTCGTGTGTTCCTATGTTCGTGTGTTCGTGTGTTTGTGTGTGCGTGTGTTCGTGTGTTCGTGTGTTCGTGTGTTCGTGTGTTCGTGTGTTCGTGTGTTCGTGTGTTTGTGTGTTCGTGTGTTCGTGTGTTCGTGTGTTCGTGTGTTCGTGTGTTTGTGTGTTTATGTGTTCGTCCGTTCATGCGTTCGTGCATTCGTGCGTTCGTGCGTTTATGCGTTCGTGCATTCGTGCGTTCGTGCGTTCGTGCGTTCGTACGTTCGTGCGTTCGTGCGTTCTTGCTTTCGTGCGTTCGTGCGTTCGTGCGGTCGTGCGTTAGTATGTTCGTGTGTTCGTGTGTTCGTGTGTTCGTGTGTTCGTGTGTTCGTGTGTTTGTGTGTTCGTGTGTTCGTGTGTTCGTGTGTTCCTGTGTTTGTGTGCTTGTTTCTGCATGTGTTCGTCCGTTTATGCGTTCGTGCGTTCGTGCGTTCGTGCGTCCGTGCGTTCGTGCGTTCGTGCGTCCGTGTTTTCGTATGTTTGTGTGTTCGTGTGTTCGCGTGTTCGTGTTTTCGTGTGCACATGTGCTCGTGTGTTTGTGTGTTTGCGTGTTCGTGTGATCGTGCGTTCGTGTATTCGTGTGTTCGTGTGTTCGTGTGTTCGTGTGTTCGTGTGTTCGTGCGTTCGTGCGTTCGTGTGTTCGTGTGTTTGTGTGTTCATGTGTTTCTTTGTTCATGTGTTTGTGTTTCCGTGTGTTTGTGTGTTCCTGTGTTCGTGTGTTCGTGCGTTCGTGTATTCGTGTGTTCGTGGGTTCATGTGTTCGTGTGTTCCTGTGTTCTTGTGTTCGTGTGTTCGTGTGTTCGTGTGTTCGTTCGTTAATGCGTTCGTGCATTCGTTCGTTCGTGCGTTCGTGTGTTCGTGTGTTCGTGCGTTCGTGCGTTCTTGAGTTCGTGTGTCGTGTGTCTTGTGTTCGTGTGTTCGTGTGTTCGTGTGTTCGTGTGTTCGTGTGTTCGTGTGGTCGTGTGTTCGTGTGTTCGTGTGTTTGTGTGTTCGTGTGGTCGTGTGTCCGTGTGTTCGTGTGTTCGTGTGTTCGTGTGTTGGTGTGCTCGTGTGTTCGTGTGTTCGTGTGTTCGTGTGTTTTCGTGTTCATGTGTTTGTGTGTTCGAACAATCGTGCGTTCGTGCGTTCGTGCGTTCGTGCGTTCGTGCGTTCGTGCGTTCGTGCGTTCGTGCGTTCCTGCGTTCGTGCGTTCGTGCGTTCGTGCAGTCGTGCGTTCGCGCGTTCGTGCGTTGGTGCGTTCGTGCGTTCGTGCGTTCGTGCGTTCATGTGTTCGTGTGTTCGTGTGTTCGTGTGTTCGTGTGTTCGTGTGTTCGTGTGTTCGTGTGTTCGTGTGTTCGTGTGTTCACGTGTTTGTGTGTTCACGTGTTTGTGTGTCTAGTTTTCGTGTGTTCGTGTGTTTGTGTGTCGTGTGTTCGTGTGTTCGTGTGCTCGTGTGTTCGTTTGTTCGTGTGTTCATGTGTTCGTGTGTTTGTGTGTTCGTGTGTTCGTGTGTTCGTGTGTTCGTGTGTTCGTGTGTTCGTGTGTTCGTGTATTCGTGCGTTCGTGCGTTTGTCTGTTTGTGTGTTCGTGTGTTCGTGCTTTCGTGTGTTCGTGTGTTCGTGTGTTCGTGTGTTCGTGTGTTTGTGTGTTCGTGTATTCGTGTGTTCGTGTGTTCGTCTGTTCGTGTGTTCGCGTGTCCCTGTTTCGAGTGTTCGTGTGTTCGTGTGTTCGTGTGTTCGTGTGTTCGTGTGCTCGTGTGTTCGTGTATTCGTGTGCTCGTGTGTATGTGTGTTCGTGTGTTCGTGTGTATGTGTGTTCGTGTGTTCTTGTGTTCGTGTGTTTGTGCGTTCGTGCGTTCGTGCGTTATTGTGTTCGTGTGTCGTGTCTCGTGTGTTCGTGTGTTCGTTTGTTCGTGTGTTCGTGTGTTCATGTGATCGTGCGTTCGTGTATTCGTGTGTTCGTGTGTTCGTGTGTTCGTGTGTTTGTGTGTTCGTGTGTTTGTGCGTTCGTGTGTTCGTGTGTTTGTGTGTTCATGTGTTTCTTTGTTCATGTGTTTGTGTTTCCGTGTGTTTGTGTGTTCGTGTGTTCGTGTGTTCGTGCGTTCGTGTATTCGTGTGTTCGTGGGTTCATGTGTTCGTGTGTTCCTGTGTTCTTGTGTTCGTGTGTTCGTGTGTTCGTGTGTTCGTGTGTTCGTTCGTTCATGCGTTCGTGCAGTCGTTCGTTCGTGCGTTCGTGTGTTCGTGTGTTTGTGCGTTCGTGCGTTCTTGAGTTCGTGTGTCGTGTGTTTTGTGTTCGTGTGTTCGTGTGTTCGTGTGTTCGTGTGTTCGTGTGTTCGTGTGTTCGTGTGTTCGTGTGTTCGTGTGTTCGTGTGTTCGTGTGTTCGCGTGTTCGTGTGTTCGTGTGTTCGTGTATTCGTGTGTTCGTGTGTTCGTCTGTTCGTGTGTTCGCGTGTCCCTGTTTCGAGTGTTCGTGTGTTCGTGTGTTCGTGTGTTCGTGTGCTCGTGTGTTCGTGTATTCGTGTGCTCGTGTGTATGTGTGTTCGTGTGTTCGTGTGTATGTGTGTTCGTGTGTTCTTGTGTTCGTGTGTTTGTGCGTTCGTGCGTTCGTGCGTTATTGTGTTCGTGTGTCGTGTCTCGTGTGTTCGTGTGTTCGTTTGTTCGTGTGTTCGTGTGTTCATGTGATCGTGCGTTCGTGTATTCGTGTGTTCGTGTGTTCGTGTGTTCGTGTGTTTGTGTGTTCGTGTGTTTGTGCGTTCGTGTGTTCGTGTGTTTGTGTGTTCATGTGTTTCTTTGTTCATGTGTTTGTGTTTCCGTGTGTTTGTGTGTTCGTGTGTTCGTGTGTTCGTGCGTTCGTGTATTCGTGTGTTCGTGGGTTCATGTGTTCGTGTGTTCCTGTGTTCTTGTGTTCGTGTGTTCGTGTGTTCGTGTGTTCGTGTGTTCGTTCGTTCATGCGTTCGTGCAGTCGTTCGTTCGTGCGTTCGTGTGTTCGTGTGTTTGTGCGTTCGTGCGTTCTTGAGTTCGTGTGTCGTGTGTTTTGTGTTCGTGTGTTCGTGTGTTCGTGTGTTCGTGTGTTCGTGTGTTCGTGTGTTCGTGTGTTCGTGTGTTCGTGTGTTCGTGTGTTCGCGTGTTCGTGTGTTCGTGTGTTCGTGTGGTCGTGTGTCCGTGTGTTTGTGTGTTCGTGTGTTGGTGTGCTCGTGTGTTCGTGTGTTCGTGTGTTCGTGTGTTCGTGTGTTTTCGTGTTCATGTGTTTGTGTGTTCGGGCGTTCGTGCGTTCGTAAGTTCGTGCGTTCGTGCGTTCGTGCGTTCGTGCGTTCCTGCGTTCGTCCGTTCGTGCGTTCGTGCAGTCGTGCGTTCGCGCGTTCGTGCGTTGGTGCGTTCGTGCGTTCGTGCGTTCGTGCGTTCGTGCGTTCATGTGTTCGTGTGTTCGTGTGTTCGTGTGTTCGTGTGTTCGTGTGTTCGTGTGTTCGTGTGTTCGTGTGTTCACGTGTTTGTGTGTTCACGTGTTTGTGTGTCTAGTTTTCGTGTGTTCGTGTGTTTGTGTGTCGTGTGTTCGTGTGTTTGTGTGCTCGTGTGTTCGTTTGTTCGTGTGTTCATGTGTTCGTGTGTTTGTGTGTTCGTGTGTTCGTGTGTTCGTGTGTTCGTGTGTTCGTGTGTTCGTGTATTCGTGCGTTTGTGCGTTTGTATGTTTGTGTGTTCGTGTGTTCGTGCTTTCGTGTGTTCGTGTGTTCGTGTGTTCGTGTGTTCGTGTGTTTGTGTGTTCGTGTATTTGTGTGTTCGTGTGTTCGTCTGTTCGTGTGTTAGCGTGTCCCTGTTTCGAGTGTTCGTGTGTTCGTGTGTTCGTGTGTTCGTGTGCTCGTGTGTTCGTGTATTCGTGTGCTCGTGTGTATGTGTGTTCGTGTGTTCGTGTGTTCGTGTGTTTGTGCGTTCGTGCGTTCGTGCGTTCGTGCGTTATTGTGTTCGTGTGTCGTGTGTCGTGTGTTCGTGTGTTCGTTTGTTCGTGTGTTCGTGTGTTCATGTGTTCGTGTGTTCGTGTGTTCGTGTGTTTGTGTTCTCGTGTGTTTTTTGAATCGGCTGTTATAGTGTTCGTGTGTTCGTGTGTTCGTGTGTTCGCGTGTTCATGTGTTCGTGTGTTCGTGTGTTCGTGTGTTCGTGTGTTCGTGTGTTCACGTGTTTGTGTGTTCACGTGTTTGTGTGTCTAGTTTTCGTGTGTTCGTGTGTTTGTGTGTCGTGTGTTCGTGTGTTCGGGTGCTCGTGTGTTCGTTTGTTCGTGTGTTCATGTGTTCGTGTTTTTTGTGTTCGTGTGTTCGTGTGTTCGTGTGTTCGTGTGTCCGTGTGTTCGTGTATTCGTGCGTTCGTGCGTTTGTCTGTTTGTGTGTTCGTGTGTTCGTGCTCTCGTGTGTTCGTGTGTTCGTGTGTTCGTGTGTTCGCGTGTTCGTGTGTTTGTGTGTTCGTGTATTCGTGTGTTCGTGTGTTCGTCTGTTCGTGTGTTCGCGTGTCCCTGTTTCGAGTGTTCGTGTGTTCGTGTGTTCGTGTGTTCGTGTGCTCGTGTGTTCGTGTATTCGTGTGCTCGTGTGTATGTGTGTTCGTGTGTTCGTGTGTTCGTGTGTTTGTGCGTTCGTGCGTTCGTGCGTTATTGTGTTCGTGTGTCGTGTGTCGTGTGTTCGTGTGTTCGTTTGTTCGTGTGTTCGTTTGTTCATGTGTTCGTGTGTTCGTGTGTTCGTTTGTTTGTGTTCTCGTGTGTTTTTTTAATCCGCTGTTATAGTGTTCGTGTGTTCGTGTGTTCGTGTGTTCGTGTGTTCGTGTGTTCGTGTGTTCGTGTGTTCGTGTGTTCGTGTGTTCGTGTGTTCGTGTGTTCGTGTGTTCGTGTGTTCGTGTGTTCGTGTGTTCGTGTGTTCGTGTGTTCGTGTGTTCGTGTGTTCGTGTGTTCGTGTTTTCGTGTGTTCGTGTGTTCGTGTGTTCGTGTGTTCGTGTGTTCGTGTGTTCGTGTGTTCGTGTGTTCGTGTGTTCGCGTGTTCGTGTGTTCGTGTGTTCGTGTGTTCGTGTGTTCGTGTGTTCGTGTGTTCGTGTGTTCGTGTGTTCGTGTGTTCGTGTGTTCGTGTGTTCGTGTGTTCGTGTGTTCGTGTGTTCGTGTGTTCGTGTGTTCGTGTGTTCGTGTGTTCATGTGTTCATGTGTTCCAGTGTTTGTGTGTTTTAGTGTTCGTGTGTTCGTTTGTTTGTGTGTTCGTGTGTTCGTGTGTTCGTGTGTTCGTGTGTTCTTGTGTTCGTGTGTTCGTGTCTTTGTGCGTCCGTGCGTTCGTGTGTTCGTGTGTTCGTGTGTTCGTGTGTTCGTGTGTTCGTCTGTTCGTGCGGTCGTGCGTTCGTGCGTTCGTGCGTTTGTGTGTTCGTGTGTTCGTATGTTCGTGTGTTCGTGTGTTCGTGTGTTCGTGTGTTCGTGTGTTCGTGTGTTCGTGTGTTCGTGTGGTCGTGTGTTCGTGTGTTCGTGTGTTCGTGTGTTCGTGTGCTCGTGTGTTCGTGTGTTCGTGGGTTCGTGTGTTCGTGTGTTCATGTGTTCTTGTGTTCGTGTGTTCCTGTGTTTGTGTGTTTGTGTGTTCGTGTGTTCGTGTGTTCCTGTGTTCGTGTGTTTGTGTGTTTGTGTGTGCATGTGTTTGTCCGTTCATGCGTTCGTGCGTTCGTGCGTTCGTGCGTCCGTGCGTTCGTGAGTTCGTGCGTTCGTGTTTTCGTATGTCTGTGTGTTTTTGTGTTCGCGTGTTCGTGTTTTCGTGTGCTCATGTGCTCGTGTGTTTGTTTGTCCGCGTGTTCGTATGATCGTGCGTTGGTGCGTTCGTAGGTTCGAGTATTCGTGTGTTCGTGTGTTCGTGCGTTCGTGTGTTCGTGCGTTCGTGTGTTCGTGTGTTTGTGTGTTCATGTGTTTCTTTGTTCATGTGTTTGTGTGTTCGTGTGTTTGTGTGTTCGTGTGTTCGTGTGTTCGTGCGTTCGTGTATTCGTGTGTTCGTGGGTTCATGTGTTCGTGTGTTCCTGTTTTCTTGTGTTCGTGTGTTCGTGTGTTCGTGTGTTCGTGTGTTCGTGTGTTCGTGTGTTCGTGTGTTCGTGTATTCGTGTGTTCGTGTGTTCGTGTGTTCGTGTGTTCGTGTGTTCGTGTGTTCGTGTGTTCGTGTGTTCGTGTTTTCGTGTGTTCGTGTGTTCGTGTGTTCGTGTGTTCGTGTGTTCGTGTGTTCGTGTGTTCGTGTGTTCGTGTGTTCGCGTGTTCGTGTGTTCGTGTGTTCGTGTGTTCGTGTGTTCGTGTGTTCGTGTGTTCGTGTGTTCGTGTGTTCGTGTGTTCGTGTGTTCGTGTGTTCGTGTGTTCGTGTGTTCGTGTGTTCGTGTGTTCGTGTGTTCGTGTGTTCGTGTGTTCGTGTGTTCATGTGTTCATGTGTTCCAGTGTTTGTGTGTTTTAGTGTTCGTGTGTTCGTTTGTTTGTGTGTTCGTGTGTTCGTGTGTTCGTGTGTTCGTGTGTTCTTGTGTTCGTGTGTTCGTGTCTTTGTGCGTCCGTGCGTTCGTGTGTTCGTGTGTTCGTGTGTTCGTGTGTTCGTGTGTTCGTGTGTTCGTGTGTTCGTGTGTTCGTGTGTTCGTGTTTTCGTGTTTGTGTGTTCGTGTGTTCGTGTGTTCGTGTGTTCGTGTGTTCGTGTGTTCGTGTGTTCGTGTGTTCGCGTGTTCGTGTGTTCGTGTGTTCGTGTGTTCGTGTGTTCGTGTGTTCGTGTGTTCGTGTGTTCGTGTGTTCGTGTGTTCGTGTGTTCGTGTGTTCGTGTGTTCGTGTGTTCGTGTGTTCATGTGTTCATGTGTTCCAGTGTTCGTGTGTTTTAGTGTTCGTGTGTTCGTTTGTTTGTGTGTTCGTGTGTTCGTGTGTTCGTGTGTTCGTGTGTTCGTGTGTTCGTGTGTTCGTGTGTTCGTGTCTTTGTGCGTCCGTGCGTTCGTGCGTCCTTGCATTTGTGCGTTTGTGCGTTCGTAAGTTCGTGTGTTCGTGGGTTCGTGCGTTTGTGCGTTCGTGCGTTCGTGCGTTCGATCGTTCGTGCGTTTGTGCGTTCGTGCGTTCCTGTGTTCGTGCGTTCGTGCGTTCGTGCGTTCGTATGTTCGTGCGTTCGTGCGTTCTTGTGTTCGTGCGTTCATGCGTTCGTGAGTTCGTAAGTTCATGTAATCGTGTGTTTATGTGTTGGTGTGTTTTAGTGTCTGTGTGATCGTGTGTTCGTGCGTTCGTGTGTTTGTGTGTTCGTGTGTTCGTCTGTTCGTGCGGTCGTGCGTTCGTGCGTTCGTGCGTTTGTGTGTTCGTGTGTTCGTATGTTCGTGTGTTCGTGTGTTCGTGTGTTCGTGTGTTCGTGTGTTCGTGTGTTCGTGTGTTCGTGTGGTCGTGTGTTCGTGTGTTCGTGTGTTCGTGTGTTCGTGTGCTCGTGTGTTCGTGTGTTCGTGGGTTCGTGTGTTCGTGTGTTCATGTGTTCTTGTGTTCGTGTGTTCCTGTGTTTGTGTGTTTGTGTGTTCGTGTGTTCGTGTGTTCCTGTGTTCGTGTGTTTGTGTGTTTGTGTGTGCATGTGTTTGTCCGTTCATGCGTTCGTGCGTTCGTGCGTTCGTGCGTCCGTGCGTTCGTGAGTTCGTGCGTTCGTGTTTTCGTATGTCTGTGTGTTTTTGTGTTCGCGTGTTCGTGTTTTCGTGTGCTCATGTGCTCGTGTGTTTGTTTGTCCGCGTGTTCGTATGATCGTGCGTTGGTGCGTTCGTAGGTTCGAGTATTCGTGTGTTCGTGTGTTCGTGCGTTCGTGTGTTCGTGCGTTCGTGTGTTCGTGTGTTTGTGTGTTCATGTGTTTCTTTGTTCATGTGTTTGTGTGTTCGTGTGTTTGTGTGTTCGTGTGTTCGTGTGTTCGTGCGTTCGTGTATTCGTGTGTTCGTGGGTTCATGTGTTCGTGTGTTCCTGTTTTCTTGTGTTCGTGTGTTCGTGTGTTCGTGTGTTCGTCCGTTCATGCGTTCGTGCGTTCGTGCGTTTATGCGTCCGTGCGTTCGTGCGTTCGTGCGTTCGTGTTTTCGTATGTTTGTGTGTTTGTGTGTTCTTGTGTTCGCGTGTTCGTGTTTTCGTGTGCTCATGTGCTCGTGTGTTTGTTTGTCCGCGTGTTCGTATGATCGTGCGTTGGTGCGTTCGTGCGTTCGAGTGTTCGTGTGTTCGTGTGTTCGTGTGTTCGTGCGTTCGTGTGTTCGTGCGTTCGTGTGGTCTCGTGTTTGTGTGTTCATGTGTTTCTCTGTTCATGTGTTTGTGTGTTCGTGTGTTTGTGTGTTCGTGTGTTCGTGTGTTCGTGCGTTCGTGTATTCGTGTGTTCGTGGGTTCATGTGTTCGTGTGTTCCTGTTTTCTTGTGTTCGTGTGTTCGTGTGTTCGTGTGTTCGTCCGTTCATGCGTTCGTGCGTTCGTGCGTTCATGCGTCCGTGCGTTCGCGCGTTCGTGCGTTCGTGTTTTCGTATGTTTGTGTGTTTGTGTGTTCTTGTGTTCGCGTGTTCGTGTTTTCGTGTGCTCATGTGCTCGTGTGTTTGTTTGTCCGCGTGTTCGTATGATCGTGCGTTGGTGCGTTCGTGCGTTCGAGTGTTCGTGTGTTCGTGTGTTCGTGTGTTCGTGCGTTCGTGTGTTCGTGCGTTCGTGTGGTCTCGTGTTTGTGTGTTCATGTGTTTCTTTGTTCATGTGTTTGTGTGTTCGTGTGTTTGTGTGTTCGTGTGTTCGTGTGTTCGTGCGTTCGTGTATTCGTGTGTTCGTGGGTTCATGTGTTCGTGTGTTCCTGTGTTCTTGTGTTCGTGTGATCGTGTGTTCGGGCGTTCGTGCGTTCATGCGTTCGTGCGTTCGTGCGTTCGTGCGCTTGTGCGTTCGTGCGTTCGTGCGTTCGTGCAGTCGTGCGTTCGTGCGTTCGTGCGATGGTGCGTTCGTGCGTTCGTGCGTTCGTGCGTTCATGTGTTCGTGTGTTCTTGTGTTCGTGTGTTCGTGTGTTCGTGTGTTCACGTGTTTGTGTGTCTAGTTTTCGTGTGTTCGTGTGTTTGTGTGTCGTGTGTTCGTGTTTTCGTCTGCTCGTGTGTTCGTGTGTTCGTGTGTTCGTGTGTTCGTGTGTTTGTGTGTTCGTGTGTTCGCGTATTCGTGCGTTCGTGCGTTTGTCTGTTTGTATGTTCGTGTGTTCGTGTGGTCGTCTGTTCGTGTGTTCGTGTGTTCGTGTGTTTGTGTGTTCGTGTGTTCGTGTGTTTGTGTGTTCGTGTGTTTGCGTGTTCCTGTTTCGAGTGTTCGTGTGTTCGTGTGTTCGTGTGTTCGTGTGCTCGTGTGTTTGTTCGTTCGTGTATTCGTGTGCTCGTGCGTATGTGTGTTCGTGTGTTTGTGTGTTCATGTGTTCATGTGTTCGTGTGTTCGGGCGTTCGTGCGTTCGTGCGTTCGTGCGTTCGTGCGTTCGTGCGTTCGTTCGTTCGTGCGTTCGTGCGTTCGTGCAGTCGTGCGTTCGTGCGTTCGTGCGATGGTGCGTTCGTGCGTTCGTGCGTTCGTGCGTTCATGTGTTCGTGTGTTCTTGTGTTCGTGTGTTCGTGTGTTCGTGTGTTCACGTGTTTGTGTGTCTAGTTTTCGTGTGTTCGTGTGTTTGTGTGTCGTGTGTTCGTGTGTTCGTCTGCTCGTGTGTTCGTGTGTTCGTGTGTTCGTGTGTTCGGGTGTTTGTGTGTTCGTGTGTTCGTGTATTCGTGCGTTCGTGCGTTTGTCTGTTTTTATGTTCGTGTGTTCGTGTGGTCGTGTGTTCGTGTGTTCGTGTGTTTGTGTGTTCGTGTGTTCGTGTGTTCGTGTGTTCGTGTGTTAGCGTGTTCCTGTTTCGAGTGTTCGTGTGTTCGTGTGTTCGTGTGTTCGTGTGCTCGTGTGTTCGTGTGTTCGTGTATTCGTGTGCTCGTGCGTTCGTGTGTTTGTGTGTTCGTGAGTTTGTGCGCTCGTGCGGTATTGTGTTCGTGTGTCGTGTGTCGTGTGTTCGTGTGTTCGTGGGTTCGTGTGTTCGTGTGTTCGTGCGTTCGTGTATTCGTGTATTCGTGTGTTCGTGTGTTCGTGTGTTCGTGTGTTCGTGTGTTCGTGTGTTCGTGTGTTCGTGTGTTCGTGTGTTCGTGTGTTCGTGTGTTCGTGTGTTCGTGTGTTCGGGTGTTCGTGTGTTCGTGTTTTCGTGTGTTTGTGTGTTCGTGTGTTGGTGTGCTCGTGTGTTCGTGTTTGTGTGTTCGTGTGTTTGTGTGTTCTCGTGTTCATGTGTTTGTGTGTTCGGGCGTTCGTGCGTTTGTGCGTTCGTGCGTTCGTGCGTTCGTGCGTTCGTGCGTTCGTGCAGTCGTGCATTCGTGCGTTCATGCGTTGGTGCGTTCGTGCGTTCATCTGTCCGTGTGTTCGTGTGTTCGTGTGTCTAGTTTTCGTGTGTTCGTGTGTTTGTGTGTCGTGTGTTCGTGTGTTCGTGTGCTCGTGTGCTCGTGTGTTCGTGTGTTCGTGTGTTTGTGTGTTCGTGTGTTCGTGTGTTTGTGTGTTCGTGTGTTCGTGTGTTCGTGTGTTCGTGTGTTCGTGTGTTCGTGTGTTCGTGTATTCGTGCGTTCGTGCGTTTGTCTGGTTGTGTGTTCGTGTGTTCGTGTATTCGTGTGTTCGTGTGTTTGTGTATTCGTGTGTTCGTGTGTTCGTGTGTTCGTGTGTTCGTGTGTTCGTGTGTTCGTGTGTTCGTGTGTTCGTGTGTTCGTGTGTTCGTGTGTTCGTGTGTTCGTGTGTTCGTGTGTTCGTGTGTTCGTGTGGTCGTGTGTTCGTGTGTTCGTGTGTTCGTGTGTTCGTGTGTTCGTGTGTTCGTGTGTTAGTGTGTCCGTGTGTTTGTGTGTTCGTGTGTTCGTGTGTTCGTGTGTTCGTGTGTTCGTGTGTTCGTGCGTTCGTGCGTTCGTGCGTTCTTGAGTTTGTGTGTCGTGTGTCTTGTGTTCGTGTGTTTGTGTGTTCGTGTGTTCGTGTGTTCGCGTGTTCGTGTGTTCGTGTGTTCGTGTGTTCATGTAGTCGTGTGTTCGTGTGTTCGTGTGTTCGTGTGTTGGTGTGCTCGTGTGTTCGTGTGTTCGTGTGTTCGTGTGTTCGTGTTTTCGTGTGTTCGTGTGTTCGTGTGTTGGTGTGCTCGTGTGTTCGTGTTTGTGTGTTCGTGTGTTTGTGTGTTCTCGTGTTCATGTGTTTGTGTGTTCGGGCGTTCGTGCGTTTGTGCGTTTGTGCGTTCGTGCGTTCGTGCGTTCGTGCGTTCGTGCAGTCGTGCGTTCGTGCGTTCATGCGTTGGTGCGTTCGTGCGTTCATCTGTTCGTGTGTTCGTGTGTTCGTGTGTCTAGTTTTCGTGTGTTCGTGTGTTTGTGTGTCGTGTGTTCGTGTGTTCGTGTGCTCGTGTGTTCGTGTGTTCGTGTGTTTGTGTGTTCGTGTGTTCGTGTGTTTGTGTGTTCGTGTGTTCGTGTGTTCGTGTGTTCGTGTGTTCGTGTGTTCGTGTGTTCGTGTATTCTTGCGTTCGTGCGTTTGTCTGGTTGTGTGTTCGTGTGTTCGTGCTTTCGTGTATTCGTGTGTTCGTGTGTTTGTGTGTTCGTGTGTTCGTGTGTTCGTGTGTTCGTGTGTTCGTGTGTTCTTGTGTTCGTGTGTTCGTGTGTTCGTGTGTTCTTGTGTTCGTGTGTTCGTGTGTTCGTGTGTTCGTGTGTTCGTGTGGTCGTGTGTTCGTGTGTTCGTGTGTTCGTGTGTTCGTGTGTTCGTGTGTTCGTGTGTTCGTGTGTTAGTGTGTCCGTGTGTTCGTGTGTTCGTGTGTTCGTGTGTTCGTGTGTTCGTGTGTTCGTGTGTTCGTGCGTTCGTGCGTTCGTGCGTTCTTGAGTTTGTGTGTCGTGTGGCTTGTGTTTGTGTGTTTGTGTGTTCGTGTGTTCGTGTGTTCGTGTGTTCGTGTGTTCGTGTGTTCGTGTGTTCGTGTGTTCATGTAGTCGTGTGTTCGTGTGTTCGTGTGTTCGTGTGTTGGTGTGCTCGTGTGTTCGTGTGTTCGTGTGTTCGTGTGTTCGTGTGTTCGTGTGTTCTCGTGTTCATGCGTTCGTGTGTTCGGGCGTTCGTGCGTTCGTGCGTTCGTGCAGTCGTGCGTTCGTGCGTTCGTGCGTTCGTGCGTTCGTGCGTTCATGTGTTCGTGTGTTCTTGTGTTCGTGTGTTCGTGTGTTCGTGTGTTCACGTGTTTGTGTGTCTAGTTTTCCTGTGTTCGTGTGTTTGTATGTCGTGTGTTCGTGTGTTCGTCTGCTCGTGTGTTCGTGTGTTCGTGTGTTCGTGTGTTCGTGTGTTTGTGTGTTCGTGTGTTCGTGTGTTCGTGTGTTCGTGTGTTCGTGTATTTGTGCGCTCGTGCGTTTGTCTGTTTGTATGTTCGTGTGTTCGTGTGGTCGTGTGTTCGTGTGTTCGTGTGTTCGTGTGTTCGTGTGTTTGTGTGTTCGTGTGCTCGTGTGTTCGTGTGTTCGTGTGTTCGCGTGTTCCTGTTTCGAGTGTTCGTGTGTTCGTGTGTTCGTGTGTTCGTGTGCTCGTGTGTTCGTGTGTTCGTGTATTCGTGTGTTCATGTGTTCGTGTATTCGTGTGCTCGTGCGTATGTGTGTTCGTGTGTTTGTGTGTTCGTGTGTTTGTGCGTTCGTGCGGTATTGTGTTCGTGTGTCGTGTGTCGTGTGTTCGTGTGTTCGTGTGTTCGTGTGTTCGTGTGTTCATGTGCTCGTGTGTTCGTGTGTTCGTGTGTTTGTGTTCTCGTGTGTTTTTTTGCTCGGCTGTTGTAGTGTTCCTGTGTTCGTGTGTTCGTGTGTTCGTGTGTTCGTGTGTTCGTGTGTTCGTGTGTTCGTGTGTTCGTGTGTTCGTGTGTTCATGTGTTCGTGTGTTCGTGTGTTCGTGTGTTCGTGTGTTCGTGTGTTCCTGTGTTCGTGTGTTCGTGTGTTCGTGTGTTCGTGTGTTCGTGTGTTCGTGTGTTCGTGTGTTCGTGTGTTCGTGTGTTCGTGGGTTCGTGTGTTCGTGTGTTCGTGTGTCTAGTTTTCGTGTGTTCGTGTATTTGTGTGTCGTGTGTTCGTGTGTTCGTGTGCTCGTGTGTTCGTGTGTTCGTGTGTTTGTGTGTTCGTGTGTTCGTGTGTTCGTGTGTTCGTGTGTTCGTGTGTTCGTGTGTTCGTGTGTCTAGTTTTCGTGTGTTCGTGTATTTGTGTGTCGTGTGTTCGTGTGTTCGTGTGCTCGTGTGTTCGTGTGTTCGTGTGTTTGTGTGTTCGTGTGTTCGTGTGTTTGTGTGTTCGTGTGTTCGTGTGTTCGTGTGTACGTGTGTTCGTGTGTTCGTGTGTTCGTGTGTTCGCGTATTCGTGCGTTCGTGCGTTTGTCTGGTTGTGTGTTCGTGTGTTCGTGCTTTCGTGTATTCGTGTGTTCGTGTGTTCGTGTGTTTGTGTGTTCGTGTGTTCGTGTGTTCGTGTGTTCGTGTGTTCGTGTGTTCGTGTGTTCGTGTGTTCGTGTGTTCGTGTGTTCGTGTGTTCGTGTGTTCGTGTGTTCGTGTGTTCGTGTGTTCGTGTGTTCGTGTGGTCGTGTGTTCGTGTGTTCGTGTGTTCGTGTGTTCGTGTGTTCGTGTGTTCGTGTGTTAGTGTGTCCGTGTGTTCGTGTGTTCGTGTGTTCGTGTGTTCGTGTGTTCGTGTGTTCGTGTGTTCGTGTGTTCGTGCGTTCGTGCGTTCTTGAGTTTGTGTGTCGTGTGTCTTGTGTTCGTGTGTTTGTGTGTTCGTGTGTTCGTGTGTTCGTGTGTTCGTGTGTTCGTGTGTTCGTGTGTTCGTGTGTTCGTGTGTTCGTGTGTTCTCGTGTTCATGCGTTCGTGTGTTCGGGCGTTCGTGCGTTCGTGCGTTCGTGCAGTCGTGCGTTCGTGCGTTCGTGCGATGGTGCGTTCGTGCGTTCGTGCGTTCATGTGTTCGTGTGTTCGTGTGTTCGTGTGTTCGTGTGTTTGTGTGTCCGTGTGTTCGTGAGTTTGTGTGTTTGTGTGTTCGTGTGCTTGTGTGTTCCTGTGCTCGTGCGTTCGTGCGTTCGTGCGTTCGTGCGTTCGTGCGTCCATGCGTTCGTGCGTTCCCGCGTTCGTGCGTTCGTACGTTAGTACGTTCGTGCGTTCGTGCGTTCGTGCGTTCGTGTTTCATGCGTTCGTGCGTTCGTCTGTTCGTGTGTTCCTATGTTCGTGTGTTCGTGTGTTTGTGTGTGCGTGTGTTCGTGTGTTCGTGTGTTCGTGTGTTCGTGTGTTCGTGTGTTCGTGTGTTCGTGTGTTTGTGTGTTCGTGTGTTCGTGTGTTCGTGTGTTCGTGTGTTCGTGTGTTTGTGTGTTTATGTGTTCGTCCGTTCATGCGTTCGTGCGTTCGTGCGTTCGTGCGTTTATGCGTTCGTGCATTCGTGCGTTCGTGCGTTCGTGCGTTCGTACGTTCGTGCGTTCGTGCGTTCTTGCTTTCGTGCGTTCGTGCGTTCGTGCGGTCGTGCGTTAGTATGTTCGTGTGTTCGTGTGTTCGTGTGTTCGTGTGTTCGTGTGTTCGTGTGTTCGTGTGTTCGTGTGTTCGTGTGTTCGTGTGTTCCTGTGTTTGTGTGCTTGTTTCTGCATGTGTTCGTCCGTTTATGCGTTCGTGCGTTCGTGCGTTCGTGCGTCCGTGCGTTCGTGCGTTCGTGCGTCCGTGTTTTCGTATGTTTGTGTGTTCGTGTGTTCGCGTGTTCGTGTTTTCGTGTGCACATGTGCTCGTGTGTTTGTGTGTTCGCGTGTTCGTGTGATCGTGCGTTCGTGTATTCGTGTGTTCGTGTGTTCGTGTGTTCGTGTGTTCGTGTGTTCGTGCGTTCGTGCGTTCGTGTGTTCGTGTGTTTGTGTGTTCATGTGTTTCTTTGTTCATGTGTTTGTGTTTCCGTGTGTTTGTGTGTTCCTGTGTTCGTGTGTTCGTGCGTTCGTGTATTCGTGTGTTCGTGGGTTCATGTGTTCGTGTGTTCCTGTGTTCTTGTGTTCGTGTGTTCGTGTGTTCGTGTGTTCGTTCGTTAATGCGTTCGTGCATTCGTTCGTTCGTGCGTTCGTGTGTTCGTGTGTTCGTGCGTTCGTGCGTTCTTGAGTTCGTGTGTCGTGTGTCTTGTGTTCGTGTGTTCGTGTGTTCGTGTGTTCGTGTGTTCGTGTGTTCGTGTGGTCGTGTGTTCGTGTGTTCGTGTGTTTGTGTGTTCGTGTGGTCGTGTGTCCGTGTGTTCGTGTGTTCGTGTGTTCGTGTGTTGGTGTGCTCGTGTGTTCGTGTGTTCGTGTGTTCGTGTGTTCGTGTGTTTTCGTGTTCATGTGTTTGTGTGTTCGAACAATCGTGCGTTCGTGCGTTCGTGCGTTCGTGCGTTCGTGCGTTCGTGCGTTCGTGCGTTCGTGCGTTCCTGCGTTCGTGCGTTCGTGCGTTCGTGCAGTCGTGCGTTCGCGCGTTCGTGCGTTGGTGCGTTCGTGCGTTCGTGCGTTCGTGCGTTCATGTGTTCGTGTGTTCGTGTGTTCGTGTGTTCGTGTGTTCGTGTGTTCGTGTGTTCGTGTGTTCGTGTGTTCGTGTGTTCACGTGTTTGTGTGTTCACGTGTTTGTGTGTCTAGTTTTCGTGTGTTCGTGTGTTTGTGTGTCGTGTGTTCGTGTGTTCGTGTGCTCGTGTGTTCGTTTGTTCGTGTGTTCATGTGTTCGTGTGTTTGTGTGTTCGTGTGTTCGTGTGTTCGTGTGTTCGTGTGTTCGTGTGTTCGTGTGTTCGTGTATTCGTGCGTTCGTGCGTTTGTCTGTTTGTGTGTTCGTGTGTTCGTGCTTTCGTGTGTTCGTGTGTTCGTGTGTTCGTGTGTTCGTGTGTTTGTGTGTTCGTGTATTCGTGTGTTCGTGTGTTCGTCTGTTCGTGTGTTCGCGTGTCCCTGTTTCGAGTGTTCGTGTGTTCGTGTGTTCGTGTGTTCGTGTGTTCGTGTGCTCGTGTGTTCGTGTATTCGTGTGCTCGTGTGTATGTGTGTTCGTGTGTTCGTGTGTATGTGTGTTCGTGTGTTCTTGTGTTCGTGTGTTTGTGCGTTCGTGCGTTCGTGCGTTATTGTGTTCGTGTGTCGTGTCTCGTGTGTTCGTGTGTTCGTTTGTTCGTGTGTTCGTGTGTTCATGTGATCGTGCGTTCGTGTATTCGTGTGTTCGTGTGTTCGTGTGTTCGTGTGTTTGTGTGTTCGTGTGTTTGTGCGTTCGTGTGTTCGTGTGTTTGTGTGTTCATGTGTTTCTTTGTTCATGTGTTTGTGTTTCCGTGTGTTTGTGTGTTCGTGTGTTCGTGTGTTCGTGCGTTCGTGTATTCGTGTGTTCGTGGGTTCATGTGTTCGTGTGTTCCTGTGTTCTTGTGTTCGTGTGTTCGTGTGTTCGTGTGTTCGTGTGTTCGTTCGTTCATGCGTTCGTGCAGTCGTTCGTTCGTGCGTTCGTGTGTTCGTGTGTTTGTGCGTTCGTGCGTTCTTGAGTTCGTGTGTCGTGTGTTTTGTGTTCGTGTGTTCGTGTGTTCGTGTGTTCGTGTGTTCGTGTGTTCGTGTGTTCGTGTGTTCGTGTGTTCGTGTGTTCGTGTGTTCGCGTGTTCGTGTGTTCGTGTGTTCGTGTATTCGTGTGTTCGTGTGTTCGTCTGTTCGTGTGTTCGCGTGTCCCTGTTTCGAGTGTTCGTGTGTTCGTGTGTTCGTGTGTTCGTGTGCTCGTGTGTTCGTGTATTCGTGTGCTCGTGTGTATGTGTGTTCGTGTGTTCGTGTGTATGTGTGTTCGTGTGTTCTTGTGTTCGTGTGTTTGTGCGTTCGTGCGTTCGTGCGTTATTGTGTTCGTGTGTCGTGTCTCGTGTGTTCGTGTGTTCGTTTGTTCGTGTGTTCGTGTGTTCATGTGATCGTGCGTTCGTGTATTCGTGTGTTCGTGTGTTCGTGTGTTCGTGTGTTTGTGTGTTCGTGTGTTTGTGCGTTCGTGTGTTCGTGTGTTTGTGTGTTCATGTGTTTCTTTGTTCATGTGTTTGTGTTTCCGTGTGTTTGTGTGTTCGTGTGTTCGTGTGTTCGTGCGTTCGTGTATTCGTGTGTTCGTGGGTTCATGTGTTCGTGTGTTCCTGTGTTCTTGTGTTCGTGTGTTCGTGTGTTCGTGTGTTCGTGTGTTCGTTCGTTCATGCGTTCGTGCAGTCGTTCGTTCGTGCGTTCGTGTGTTCGTGTGTTTGTGCGTTCGTGCGTTCTTGAGTTCGTGTGTCGTGTGTTTTGTGTTCGTGTGTTCGTGTGTTCGTGTGTTCGTGTGTTCGTGTGTTCGTGTGTTCGTGTGTTCGTGTGTTCGTGTGTTCGTGTGTTCGCGTGTTCGTGTGTTCGTGTGTTCGTGTGGTCGTGTGTCCGTGTGTTTGTGTGTTCGTGTGTTGGTGTGCTCGTGTGTTCGTGTGTTCGTGTGTTCGTGTGTTCGTGTGTTTTCGTGTTCATGTGTTTGTGTGTTCGGGCGTTCGTGCGTTCGTAAGTTCGTGCGTTCGTGCGTTCGTGCGTTCGTGCGTTCCTGCGTTCGTCCGTTCGTGCGTTCGTGCAGTCGTGCGTTCGCGCGTTCGTGCGTTGGTGCGTTCGTGCGTTCGTGCGTTCGTGCGTTCATGTGTTCGTGTGTTCGTGTGTTCGTGTGTTCGTGTGTTCGTGTGTTCGTGTGTTCGTGTGTTCGTGTGTTCACGTGTTTGTGTGTTCACGTGTTTGTGTGTCTAGTTTTCGTGTGTTCGTGTGTTTGTGTGTCGTGTGTTCGTGTGTTTGTGTGCTCGTGTGTTCGTTTGTTCGTGTGTTCATGTGTTCGTGTGTTTGTGTGTTCGTGTGTTCGTGTGTTCGTGTGTTCGTGTGTTCGTGTGTTCGTGTATTCGTGCGTTTGTGCGTTTGTATGTTTGTGTGTTCGTGTGTTCGTGCTTTCGTGTGTTCGTGTGTTCGTGTGTTCGTGTGTTCGTGTGTTTGTGTGTTCGTGTATTTGTGTGTTCGTGTGTTCGTCTGTTCGTGTGTTAGCGTGTCCCTGTTTCGAGTGTTCGTGTGTTCGTGTGTTCGTGTGTTCGTGTGCTCGTGTGTTCGTGTATTCGTGTGCTCGTGTGTATGTGTGTTCGTGTGTTCGTGTGTTCGTGTGTTTGTGCGTTCGTGCGTTCGTGCGTTCGTGCGTTATTGTGTTCGTGTGTCGTGTGTCGTGTGTTCGTGTGTTCGTTTGTTCGTGTGTTCGTGTGTTCATGTGTTCGTGTGTTCGTGTGTTCGTGTGTTTGTGTTCTCGTGTGTTTTTTGAATCGGCTGTTATAGTGTTCGTGTGTTCGTGTGTTCGTGTGTTCGCGTGTTCATGTGTTCGTGTGTTCGTGTGTTCGTGTGTTCGTGTGTTCGTGTGTTCACGTGTTTGTGTGTTCACGTGTTTGTGTGTCTAGTTTTCGTGTGTTCGTGTGTTTGTGTGTCGTGTGTTCGTGTGTTCGGGTGCTCGTGTGTTCGTTTGTTCGTGTGTTCATGTGTTCGTGTTTTTTGTGTTCGTGTGTTCGTGTGTTCGTGTGTTCGTGTGTCCGTGTGTTCGTGTATTCGTGCGTTCGTGCGTTTGTCTGTTTGTGTGTTCGTGTGTTCGTGCTCTCGTGTGTTCGTGTGTTCGTGTGTTCGTGTGTTCGCGTGTTCGTGTGTTTGTGTGTTCGTGTATTCGTGTGTTCGTGTGTTCGTCTGTTCGTGTGTTCGCGTGTCCCTGTTTCGAGTGTTCGTGTGTTCGTGTGTTCGTGTGTTCGTGTGCTCGTGTGTTCGTGTATTCGTGTGCTCGTGTGTATGTGTGTTTGTGTGTTCGTGTGTTCGTGTGTTTGTGCGTTCGTGCGTTCGTGCGTTATTGTGTTCGTGTGTCGTGTGTCGTGTGTTCGTGTGTTCGTTTGTTCGTGTGTTCGTTTGTTCATGTGTTCGTGTGTTCGTGTGTTCGTGTGTTTGTGTTCTCGTGTGTTTTTTTAATCCGCTGTTATAGTGTTCGTGTGTTCGTGTGTTCGTGTGTTCGTGTGTTCGTGTGTTCGTGTGTTCGTGTGTTCGTGTGTTCGTGTGTTCGTGTGTTCGTGTGTTCGTGTGTTCGTGTGTTCGTGTGTTCGTGTGTTCGTGTGTTCGTGTGTTCGTGTGTTCGTGTGTTCGTGTGTTCGTGTTTTCGTGTGTTCGTGTGTTCGTGTGTTCGTGTGTTCGTGTGTTCGTGTGTTCGTGTGTTCGTGTGTTCGTGTGTTCGCGTGTTCGTGTGTTCGTGTGTTCGTGTGTTCGTGTGTTCGTGTGTTCGTGTGTTCGTGTGTTCGTGTGTTCGTGTGTTCGTGTGTTCGTGTGTTCGTGTGTTCGTGTGTTCGTGTGTTCGTGTGTTCGTGTGTTCGTGTGTTCGTGTGTTCATGTGTTCATGTGTTCCAGTGTTTGTGTGTTTTAGTGTTCGTGTGTTCGTTTGTTTGTGTGTTCGTGTGTTCGTGTGTTCGTGTGTTCGTGTGTTCTTGTGTTCGTGTGTTCGTGTCTTTGTGCGTCCGTGCGTTCGTGTGTTCGTGTGTTCGTGTGTTCGTGTGTTCGTGTGTTCGTCTGTTCGTGCGGTCGTGCGTTCGTGCGTTCGTGCGTTTGTGTGTTCGTGTGTTCGTATGTTCGTGTGTTCGTGTGTTCGTGTGTTCGTGTGTTCGTGTGTTCGTGTGTTCGTGTGTTCGTGTGGTCGTGTGTTCGTGTGTTCGTGTGTTCGTGTGTTCGTGTGCTCGTGTGTTCGTGTGTTCGTGGGTTCGTGTGTTCGTGTGTTCATGTGTTCTTGTGTTCGTGTGTTCCTGTGTTTGTGTGTTTGTGTGTTCGTGTGTTCGTGTGTTCCTGTGTTCGTGTGTTTGTGTGTTTGTGTGTGCATGTGTTTGTCCGTTCATGCGTTCGTGCGTTCGTGCGTTCGTGCGTCCGTGCGTTCGTGAGTTCGTGCGTTCGTGTTTTCGTATGTCTGTGTGTTTTTGTGTTCGCGTGTTCGTGTTTTCGTGTGCTCATGTGCTCGTGTGTTTGTTTGTCCGCGTGTTCGTATGATCGTGCGTTGGTGCGTTCGTAGGTTCGAGTATTCGTGTGTTCGTGTGTTCGTGCGTTCGTGTGTTCGTGCGTTCGTGTGTTCGTGTGTTTGTGTGTTCATGTGTTTCTTTGTTCATGTGTTTGTGTGTTCGTGTGTTTGTGTGTTCGTGTGTTCGTGTGTTCGTGCGTTCGTGTATTCGTGTGTTCGTGGGTTCATGTGTTCGTGTGTTCCTGTTTTCTTGTGTTCGTGTGTTCGTGTGTTCGTGTGTTCGTGTGTTCGTGTGTTCGTGTGTTCGTGTGTTCGTGTGTTCGTGTGTTCGTGTGTTCGTGTGTTCGTGTGTTCGTGTGTTCGTGTGTTCGTGTGTTCGTGTTTTCGTGTGTTCGTGTGTTCGTGTGTTCGTGTGTTCGTGTGTTCGTGTGTTCGTGTGTTCGTGTGTTCGTGTGTTCGCGTGTTCGTGTGTTCGTGTGTTCGTGTGTTCGTGTGTTCGTGTGTTCGTGTGTTCGTGTGTTCGTGTGTTCGTGTGTTCGTGTGTTCGTGTGTTCGTGTGTTCGTGTGTTCGTGTGTTCGTGTGTTCGTGTGTTCGTGTGTTCGTGTGTTCGTGTGTTCGTGTGTTCATGTGTTCATGTGTTCCAGTGTTTGTGTGTTTTAGTGTTCGTGTGTTCGTTTGTTTGTGTGTTCGTGTGTTCGTGTGTTCGTGTGTTCGTGTGTTCTTGTGTTCGTGTGTTCGTGTCTTTGTGCGTCCGTGCGTTCGTGTGTTCGTGTGTTCGTGTGTTCGTGTGTTCGTGTGTTCGTGTGTTCGTGTGTTCGTGTGTTCGTGTGTTCGTGTTTTCGTGTTTGTGTGTTCGTGTGTTCGTGTGTTCGTGTGTTCGTGTGTTCGTGTGTTCGTGTGTTCGTGTGTTCGCGTGTTCGTGTGTTCGTGTGTTCGTGTGTTCGTGTGTTCGTGTGTTCGTGTGTTCGTGTGTTCGTGTGTTCGTGTGTTCGTGTGTTCGTGTGTTCGTGTGTTCGTGTGTTCGTGTGTTCATGTGTTCATGTGTTCCAGTGTTCGTGTGTTTTAGTGTTCGTGTGTTCGTTTGTTTGTGTGTTCGTGTGTTCGTGTGTTCGTGTGTTCGTGTGTTCGTGTGTTCGTGTGTTCGTGTGTTCGTGTCTTTGTGCGTCCGTGCGTTCGTGCGTCCTTGCATTTGTGCGTTTGTGCGTTCGTAAGTTCGTGTGTTCGTGGGTTCGTGCGTTTGTGCGTTCGTGCGTTCGTGCGTTCGATCGTTCGTGCGTTTGTGCGTTCGTGCGTTCCTGTGTTCGTGCGTTCGTGCGTTCGTGCGTTCGTATGTTCGTGCGTTCGTGCGTTCTTGTGTTCGTGCGTTCATGCGTTCGTGAGTTCGTAAGTTCATGTAATCGTGTGTTTATGTGTTGGTGTGTTTTAGTGTCTGTGTGATCGTGTGTTCGTGCGTTCGTGTGTTTGTGTGTTCGTGTGTTCGTCTGTTCGTGCGGTCGTGCGTTCGTGCGTTCGTGCGTTTGTGTGTTCGTGTGTTCGTATGTTCGTGTGTTCGTGTGTTCGTGTGTTCGTGTGTTCGTGTGTTCGTGTGTTCGTGTGTTCGTGTGGTCGTGTGTTCGTGTGTTCGTGTGTTCGTGTGTTCGTGTGCTCGTGTGTTCGTGTGTTCGTGGGTTCGTGTGTTCGTGTGTTCATGTGTTCTTGTGTTCGTGTGTTCCTGTGTTTGTGTGTTTGTGTGTTCGTGTGTTCGTGTGTTTCTGTGTTCGTGTGTTTGTGTGTTTGTGTGTGCATGTGTTTGTCCGTTCATGCGTTCGTGCGTTCGTGCGTTCGTGCGTCCGTGCGTTCGTGAGTTCGTGCGTTCGTGTTTTCGTATGTCTGTGTGTTTTTGTGTTCGCGTGTTCGTGTTTTCGTGTGCTCATGTGCTCGTGTGTTTGTTTGTCCGCGTGTTCGTATGATCGTGCGTTGGTGCGTTCGTAGGTTCGAGTATTCGTGTGTTCGTGTGTTCGTGCGTTCGTGTGTTCGTGCGTTCGTGTGTTCGTGTGTTTGTGTGTTCATGTGTTTCTTTGTTCATGTGTTTGTGTGTTCGTGTGTTTGTGTGTTCGTGTGTTCGTGTGTTCGTGCGTTCGTGTATTCGTGTGTTCGTGGGTTCATGTGTTCGTGTGTTCCTGTTTTCTTGTGTTCGTGTGTTCGTGTGTTCGTGTGTTCGTCCGTTCATGCGTTCGTGCGTTCGTGCGTTTATGCGTCCGTGCGTTCGTGCGTTCGTGCGTTCGTGTTTTCGTATGTTTGTGTGTTTGTGTGTTCTTGTGTTCGCGTGTTCGTGTTTTCGTGTGCTCATGTGCTCGTGTGTTTGTTTGTCCGCGTGTTCGTATGATCGTGCGTTGGTGCGTTCGTGCGTTCGAGTGTTCGTGTGTTCGTGTGTTCGTGTGTTCGTGCGTTCGTGTGTTCGTGCGTTCGTGTGGTCTCGTGTTTGTGTGTTCATGTGTTTCTCTGTTCATGTGTTTGTGTGTTCGTGTGTTTGTGTGTTCGTGTGTTCGTGTGTTCGTGCGTTCGTGTATTCGTGTGTTCGTGGGTTCATGTGTTCGTGTGTTCCTGTTTTCTTGTGTTCGTGTGTTCGTGTGTTCGTGTGTTCGTCCGTTCATGCGTTCGTGCGTTCGTGCGTTCATGCGTCCGTGCGTTCGCGCGTTCGTGCGTTCGTGTTTTCGTATGTTTGTGTGTTTGTGTGTTCTTGTGTTCGCGTGTTCGTGTTTTCGTGTGCTCATGTGCTCGTGTGTTCGTGCGTTCGTGTGTTCGTGCGTTCGTGTGTTCGTGTGATCGTGTGTTCGGGCGTTCGTGCGTTCATGCGTTCGTGCGTTCGTGCGTTCGTGCGCTTGTGCGTTCGTGCGTTCGTGCGTTCGTGCAGTCGTGCGTTCGTGCGTTCGTGCGATGGTGCGTTCGTGCGTTCGTGCGTTCGTGCGTTCATGTGTTCGTGTGTTCTTGTGTTCGTGTGTTCGTGTGTTCGTGTGTTCACGTGTTTGTGTGTCTAGTTTTCGTGTGTTCGTGTGTTTGTGTGTCGTGTGTTCGTGTTTTCGTCTGCTCGTGTGTTCGTGTGTTCGTGTGTTCGTGTGTTCGTGTGTTTGTGTGTTCGTGTGTTCGTGTGTTCGTGTGTTCGTGTGTTCGTGTATTTGTGCGCTCGTGCGTTTGTCTGTTTGTATGTTCGTGTGTTCGTGTGGTCGTGTGTTCGTGTGTTCGTGTGTTCGTGTGTTCGTGTGTTTGTGTGTTCGTGTGCTCGTGTGTTCGTGTGTTCGTGTGTTCGCGTGTTCCTGTTTCGAGTGTTCGTGTGTTCGTGTGTTCGTGTGTTCGTGTGCTCGTGTGTTCGTGTGTTCGTGTATTCGTGTGTTCATGTGTTCGTGTATTCGTGTGCTCGTGCGTATGTGTGTTCGTGTGTTTGTGTGTTCGTGTGTTTGTGCGTTCGTGCGGTATTGTGTTCGTGTGTCGTGTGTCGTGTGTTCGTGTGTTCGTGTGTTCGTGTGTTCGTGTGTTCGTGTGTTCATGTGCTCGTGTGTTCGTGTGTTCGTGTGTTTGTGTTCTCGTGTGTTTTTTTGCTCGGCTGTTGTAGTGTTCCTGTGTTCGTGTGTTCGTGTGTTCGTGTGTTCGTGTGTTCGTGTGTTCGTGTGTTCGTGTGTTCGTGTGTTCATGTGTTCGTGTGTTCGTGTGTTCGTGTGTTCGTGTGTTCGTGTGTTCCTGTGTTCGTGTGTTCGTGTGTTCGTGTGTTCGTGTGTTCGTGTGTTCGTGTGTTCGTGTGTTCGTGTGTTCGTGTGTTCGTGGGTTCGTGTGTTCGTGTGTTCGTGTGTCTAGTTTTCGTGTGTTCGTGTATTTGTGTGTCGTGTGTTCGTGTGTTCGTGTGCTCGTGTGTTCGTGTGTTCGTGTGTTTGTGTGTTCGTGTGTTCGTGTGTTCGTGTGTTCGTGTGTTCGTGTGTTCGTGTGTTCGTGTGTCTAGTTTTCGTGTGTTCGTGTATTTGTGTGTCGTGTGTTCGTGTGTTCGTGTGCTCGTGTGTTCGTGTGTTCGTGTGTTTGTGTGTTCGTGTGTTCGTGTGTTTGTGTGTTCGTGTGTTCGTGTGTTCGTGTTTACGTGTGTTCGTGTGTTCGTGTGTTCGTGTGTTCG
Source organism: Sussaba pulchella (assembly GCA_963971145.1). Classification (NCBI taxonomy): domain Eukaryota; kingdom Metazoa; phylum Arthropoda; class Insecta; order Hymenoptera; family Ichneumonidae; genus Sussaba; species Sussaba pulchella. The sequence goes on along the minus strand of CAXAQZ010001141.1, from coordinate 77,440 downwards.
CGTATTCGTGCGTTCGTGCGTTTGTCTGGTTGTGTGTTCGTGTGTTCGTGCTTTCGTGTATTCGTGTGTTCGTGTGTTCGTGTGTTTGTGTGTTCGTGTGTTCGTGTGTTCGTGTGTTCGTGTGTTCGTGTGTTCGTGTGTTCGTGTGTTCGTGTGTTCGTGTGTTCGTGTGTTCGTGTGTTCGTGTGTTCGTGTGTTCGTGTGTTCGTGTGTTCGTGTGTTCGTGTGTTCGTGTGGTCGTGTGTTCGTGTGTTCGTGTGTTCGTGTGTTCGTGTGTTCGTGTGTTCGTGTGTTAGTGTGTCCGTGTGTTCGTGTGTTCGTGTGTTCGTGTGTTCGTGTGTTCGTGTGTTCGTGTGTTCGTGTGTTCGTGCGTTCGTGCGTTCTTGAGTTTGTGTGTCGTGTGTCTTGTGTTCGTGTGTTTGTGTGTTCGTGTGTTCGTGTGTTCGTGTGTTCGTGTGTTCGTGTGTTCGTGTGTTCGTGTGTTCGTGTGTTCGTGTGTTCTCGTGTTCATGCGTTCGTGTGTTCGGGCGTTCGTGCGTTCGTGCGTTCGTGCAGTCGTGCGTTCGTGCGTTCGTGCGATGGTGCGTTCGTGCGTTCGTGCGTTCATGTGTTCGTGTGTTCTTGTGTTCGTGTGTTCGTGTGTTCGTGTGTTCACGTGTTTGTGTGTCTAGTTTTCCTGTGTTCGTGTGTTTGTATGTCGTGTGTTCGTGTGTTCGTCTGCTCGTGTGTTCGTGTGTTCGTGTGTTCGTGTGTTCGTGTGTTTGTGTGTTCGTGTGTTCGTGTGTTCGTGTGTTCGTGTGTTCGTGTGTTCGTGTATTTGTGCGCTCGTGCGTTTGTCTGTTTGTATGTTCGTGTGTTCGTGTGTTCGTGTGTCTAGTTTTCGTGTGTTCGTGTATTTGTGTGTCGTGTGTTCGTGTGTTCGTGTGCTCGTGTGTTCGTGTGTTCGTGTGTTTGTGTGTTCGTGTGTTCGTGTGTTCGTGTGTTCGTGTGTTCGTGTGTTCGTGTGTTCGTGTGTCTAGTTTTCGTGTGTTCGTGTATTTGTGTGTCGTGTGTTCGTGTGTTCGTGTGCTCGTGTGTTCGTGTGTTCGTGTGTTTGTGTGTTCGTGTGTTCGTGTGTTTGTGTGTTCGTGTGTTCGTGTGTTCGTGTGTACGTGTGTTCGTGTGTTCGTGTGTTCGTGTGTTCGCGTATTCGTGCGTTCGTGCGTTTGTCTGGTTGTGTGTTCGTGTGTTCGTGCTTTCGTGTATTCGTGTGTTCGTGTGTTCGTGTGTTTGTGTGTTCGTGTGTTCGTGTGTTCGTGTGTTCGTGTGTTCGTGTGTTCGTGTGTTCGTGTGTTCGTGTGTTCGTGTGTTCGTGTGTTCGTGTGTTCGTGTGTTCGTGTGTTCGTGTGTTCGTGTGTTCGTGTGTTCGTGTGTTCGTGTGTTCGTGTGTTCGTGTGGTCGTGTGTTCGTGTGTTCGTGTGTTCGTGTGTTCGTGTGTTCGTGTGTTCGTGTGTTAGTGTGTCCGTGTGTTCGTGTGTTCGTGTGTTCGTGTGTTCGTGTGTTCGTGTGTTCGTGTGTTCGTGTGTTCGTGCGTTCGTGCGTTCTTGAGTTTGTGTGTCGTGTGTCTTGTGTTCGTGTGTTTGTGTGTTCGTGTGTTCGTGTGTTCGTGTGTTCGTGTGTTCGTGTGTTCGTGTGTTCGTGTGTTCGTGTGTTCGTGTGTTCTCGTGTTCATGCGTTCGTGTGTTCGGGCGTTCGTGCGTTCGTGCGTTCGTGCAGTCGTGCGTTCGTGCGTTCGTGCGATGGTGCGTTCGTGCGTTCGTGCGTTCATGTGTTCGTGTGTTCTTGTGTTCGTGTGTTCGTGTGTTCGTGTGTTCACGTGTTTGTGTGTCTAGTTTTCCTGTGTTCGTGTGTTTGTATGTCGTGTGTTCGTGTGTTCGTCTGCTCGTGTGTTCGTGTGTTCGTGTGTTCGTGTGTTCGTGTGTTTGTGTGTTCGTGTGTTCGTGTGTTCGTGTGTTCGTGTGTTCGTGTATTTGTGCGCTCGTGCGTTTGTCTGTTTGTATGTTCGTGTGTTCGTGTGGTCGTGTGTTCGTGTGTTCGTGTGTTCTTGTGTTCGTGTGTTCGTGTGTTCGTGTGTTCACGTGTTTGTGTGTCTAGTTTTCCTGTGTTCGTGTGTTTGTATGTCGTGTGTTCGTGTGTTCGTCTGCTCGTGTGTTCGTGTGTTCGTGTGTTCGTGTGTTCGTGTGTTTGTGTGTTCGTGTGTTCGTGTGTTCGTGTGTTCGTGTGTTCGTGTATTTGTGCGCTCGTGCGTTTGTCTGTTCGTGTGTTCGTGTGCTCGTCTGTTCGTGTGTTCGTGTGTTCGTGTGTTCACGTGTTTGTGTGTCTAGTTTTCGTGTGTTCGTGTGTCGTGTGTTCGTGTGTTCGTCTGCTCGTGTGTTCGTGTGTTCGTGTGTTCGTGTGTTCGTGTGTTTGTGTGTTCGTGTGTTCGTGTATTTGTGCGTTCGTGCGTTTGTCTGTTTGTATGTTCGTGTGTTCGTGTGGTCGTCTGTTCGTGTGTTCGTGTGTTTGCGTGTTCCTGTTTCGAGTGTTCGTGTGTTCGTGTGTTCGTGTGTTCGTGTGCTCGTGTGTTCGTGTGTTCGCGTGTTCGTGTGTTCGTGTGTTCGTGTGTTCGTGTGTTCGTGTGTTCGTGTGTTCGTGTGTTCGTGTGTTCGTGTGTTCGTGTGTTCGTGTGTTCGTGTGTTCGTGTGTTCGTGTGTTCGTGTGTTCGTGTGTTCGTGTGTTCGTGTGTTCGTGTGTTCGTGTGTTCGTGCGTTCGTGCGTTCGTGCGTTCTTGAGTTCGTGTGTCGTGTGTCTTGTGTTCGTGTGTTCGTGTGTTCGTGTGTTCGTGTGTTCAAGTGTTCGTGTGTTCGTGTGTTCGTGTGTTCGTGTGTTCGTGTGTTCGTGTGTTCGTGTGTTCGTGTGTTCGTGTGTTCGTGTGTTCGTGTTTTCGTGTGTTATTGTGTTCGTGTGTTGGTGTGCTCGTGTGTTCGTGTCTTCACGTGTTTGTGTGTCTAGTTTTCGTGTGTTCGTGTGTTTGTGTGTCGTGTGTTCGTGTGTTCGTGTGCTCGTGTGTTCGTGTGTTCGTGTGTGTGTGTTCATGTGTTCGTGTGTTTGTGTGTTCGTGTGTTTGTGTGTTCGTGTGTTCGTGTGTTTGTGTGTTCGTGTATTCGTGCGTTCGTGCGTTTGTCTGGTTGTGTGTTCGTGTGTTCGTGCTTTCGTGTGTTCGTGTGTTCGTGTGTTTGTGTGTTCGTGTGTTCGTGTGTTCGTGTGTTCGTGTGTTCGTCTGTTCGTGTGTTCGTGTGTTCGTGTGTTCGTGTGTTCGTGTGTTCGTGTGTTCGTGTGTTCGTGTGTTCGTGTGTTCGTGTGTTCGTGTGTTCGTGTGTTCGTGTGTTAGTGTGTCTGTGTGTTCGTGTGTTCGTGTGTTCGTGTGTTCGTGTGTTCGTGTGTTCGTGTGTTCGTGTGTTCGTGTGTTCGTGCGTTCGTGCGTTCGTGCGTTCTTGAGTTCGTGTGTCGTGTGTCTTGTGTTCGTGTGTTTGTGTGTTCGTGTGTTCGTGTGTTCGTGTGTTCGTGTGTTCGTGTGTTCGTGTGTTTGTGTGTTCGTGTGGTCGTGTGTTCGTGTGTTCGTGTGTTCGTGTGTTCGGGCGTTCGTGCGTTCGTGCGTTCGTGCGTTCGTGCGTTCGTGCGTTCGTGCGTTCGTGCGTTCGTGCAGTCGTGCGTTCGTGCAGTCGTGCGTTCGTGCGATGGTGCGTTCGTGCGTTCGTGCGTTCATGTGTTCGTGTGTTCTTGTGTTCGTGTGTTCGTGTGTTCGTGTGTTCACGTGTTTGTGTGTCTAGTTTTCCTGTGTTCGTGTGTTTGTATGTCGTGTGTTCGTGTGTTCGTCTGCTCGTGTGTTCGTGTGTTCGTGTGTTCTGGTGTTCGTGTGTTTGTGTGTTCGTGTGTTCGTGTGTTCGTGTGTTCGTGTGTTCGTGTGTTCGTGTATTCGTGCGTTCGTGCGTTTGTCTGTTTGTATGTTCGTGTGTTCGTGTGGTCGTGTGTTCGTGTGTTCGTGTGTTCGTGTGTTTGTGTGTTCGTGTGCTCGTGTGCTCGTGTGTTCGTGTGTTCGTGTGTTCGCGTGTTCCTGTTTCGAGTGTTCGTGTGTTCGTGTGTTCGTGTGTTCGTGTGTTCGTGTGTTCGTGTGTTCGTGTGTTCGTGTGTTCGTGTGTTTGTGTGTTCGTGTGTTGGTGTGCTCGTGTGTTCGTGTGTTCGTGTGTTCTCATGTTCATGTGTTTGTGTGTTCGGGCGTTCGTGCGTTCGTGCGTTTGTGCGTTCGTGCGTTCGTGCGTTCGTGCGTTCGTGCGTTCGTGTGTTCGTGCAGGCGTGCGTTCGTGCGTTCGTGCGTTGGTGCGTTCGTGCGTTTGTGTGTCGTTTGTTCGTGTGTTCGTGTGCTCGTGTGTTCGTGTGTTCGTGTGTTCGTGTGTTCGTGTGTTCGTGTCTTTGTGTGTTCGTGTGTTCGTGTGTTCGTGTGTTCGTGTGTTCGTGTATTCGTGCGTTCGTGCGTTCGTGCGTTTGTCTGTCTGTGTGTCCGTGTGTTCGTGCGTCCGTGTGTTCGTGTGTTCGTGAGTTTGTGTGTTTGTGTGTTCGTGTGTTCGTGTGTTCCTCTGTTCGTGCGTTCGTGCGTTCGTGCGTTTGTGTGTTCATGTGTTCGTCCGTTCATGCGTTCGTGCGTTCGTGCGTTCGTCCGTTCATGCGTTCGTGCGTTCGTGCGTTCGGGCGTTCATGCGTTCGTGCGTTCGTGCGTTCGAGCGTTCGTGCGTTCGTGCGTTCGTGCGGTCGTGTGTTCGTGCGTTCGTGCGTTCTTGAGTTCGTGTGTCGTGTGTATTGTGTTCGTGTGTTCGTGTGTTCGTGTGCTCGTGTGTTCGTGTGTTCGTGTGTTCGTGTGTTCGTGTGTTCGTGTGTTCGTGTGTTCGTGTGTTCGTTTGTTCGTGTGTTCGTGTGGTCGTGTGTTCGTGTGTTCGTGTGTTCGTGTGTTCGTGTGTTGGTGTGCTTGTGTGTTCGTGTGTTCGTGTGTTTGTGTGTTCGTCTGTTCGTGTGTTCGTGTGTTCTCGTGTTCATGTGTTTGTGTGTTCGTGCGTTCGTGCGTTCGTGCGTTCGTGCGTTCGTGCGTTCGTGCGTTCGTGCGTTCGTGCGTTCGTGCGTTCGTGCGTTCGTGCGTTCGTGCGTTCGTGCGTTCGTGCGTTCGTGCGTTCGTGCGTTCGTGCGTTCGTGCGTCCGTGCGTTCGTGCAGTCGTGCGTTCGTGCGTTTATGTGTTCGTGTGTTCGTGTGTTCGTGTGTTCGTGTGTTCGTGTGTTCGTGTGTTCGTGTGTTCGTGTGTTCGTGTGTTCACGTGTTTGTGTGTCTAGTTTTCGTGTGTTCGTGTGTTCGTGTGTTCGTGTATTCGTGCGTTCGTGCGTTTGTCTGTCTGTGTGTCCGTGTGTTCGTGCGTCCGTGTGTTCGTGTGTTCGTGTGTTCGTGTGTTCGTGTGTTCGTGTGTTCATGTGTTCGTGTGTTTGTGTGTTCGGCTGTTCGTGTGTTCGTGTGTTCGTGTGTTCGTGTGTTCGTGTGTTCGTGTGTTCGTGTGTTCGTGTAATCGTGTGTTCGTGCGTTTGTCTGACTGTGTGTTCGTGTGTTCGTGTGTTCGTGAGTTTGTGTGTTTGTGTGTTCGTGTGTTTGTGTGTTCGTGTGTTCGTGTGTTCGTGTGTTCGTGTGTTCGTGTGTTCGTGTGTTCGTGTGTTCGTGTGTTCGTGTGTTCGTGTGTTCGTGTGTTCGTGAGTTCGTGTGTTCGTGTGTTCGTGTGTTCGTGTGTTCGTGTGTTCGTGTGTTTGTGTGTTCGTGTGTTAGTGTGCTCGTGTGTTCGTGTGTTCGTGTGTTCTCGTGTTCATGTGTTTGTGTGTTCGGGCGTTCGTGCGTTCGTGCGTTTGTGCGTTCGTGCGTTCGTGCGTTCGTGCGTTCGTGCGTTCGTGTGTTCGTGCAGGCCTGCGTTCGTGCGGTCGTGCGTTGGTGCGTTCGTGCGTTTGTGTGTCGTGTGTTCGTGTGTTCGTGTGCTCGTGTGTTCGTGTGTTCGTGTGTTCGTGTGTTCGTGTGTTCGTGTCTTTGTGTGTTCGTGTGTTCGTGTGTTCGTGTGTTCGTGTGTTCGTGTATTCGTGCGTTCGTGCGTTTGTCTGTCTATGTGTCCGTGTGTTTGTGTGTTCGTGTGTTCGTGTGTTCGTGTGTTCGTGTGTTCACGTGTTTGTGTGTCTAGTTTTCGTGTGTTTGTGTGTCGTGTGTTCGTGTGTTCGTGTGTTCGTGTGTTCGTGTGTTCGTGTGTTCGTGTGTTCATGTGTTCGTGTGTTTGTGTGTTCGGGTCTTCGTGTGTTCGTGTGTTCGTGTGTTCGTGTGTTCGTGTGTTCGTGTGTTCGTGTGTTCGTGTATTCGTGTGTTCGTGCGTTTGTCTGACTGTGTGTTCGTGTGTTCGTGCGTCCGTGTGTTCGTGTGTTCGTGAGTTTGTGTGTTTGTGTGTTCGTGTGTTCGTGTGTTCGTGTGTTCGTGTGTTCGTGTGTTCGTGTGTTCGTGTGTTCGTGTGTTCGTGTGTTCGTGTGTTCGTGTGTTCGTGAGTTCGTGTGTTCGTGTGTTCGTGTGTTCGTGTGTTCGTGTGTTCGTGTGTTTGTGTGTTCGTGTGTTGGTATGCTCGTGTGTTCGTGTGTTCGTGTGTTCTCGTGTTCATGTGTTTGTGTGTTCGGGCGTTCGTGCGTTCGTGCGTTTGTGCGTTCGTGCGTTCGTGCGTTCCCGCGTTCGTGCGTTCGTGCGTTCGTGTGTTCGTGCAGGCGTGCGTTCGTGCGTTCGTGCGTTACTGCGTTCGTGCGTTTGTGTGTCGTGTGTTCGTGTGTTCGTGTGCTCGTGTGTTCGTGTGTTCGTGTGTTCGTGTGTTCGTGTGTTCGTGTCTTTGTGTGTTCGTGTGTTCGTGTGTTCGTGTGTTCGTGTGTTCGTGTATTCGTGCGTTCGTGCGTTTGTCTGTCTGTGTGTCCGTGTGTTCGTGCGTCCGTGTGTTCGTGTGTTCGTGAGTTTATGTGTTTGTGTGTTCGTGTGTTCGTGTTTTCCTCTGTTCGTGCGTTCGTGCGTTTGTGCGTTTGTGTGTTCATGTGTTCGTCCGTTCATGCGTTCGTGCGTTCGTGCGTTCGTACGTTCATGCGTTCGTGCGTTCGTGCGTTCGGGCGTTCATGCGTTCGTGCGTTCGTGCGTTCGAGCGTTCGTGCGTTCGTGCGTTCGTGCGGTCGTGTCTTCACGTGTTTGTGTGTCTAGTTTTCGTGTGTTCGTGTGTTTGTGTGTCGTGTGTTCGTGTGTTCGTGTGCTCGTGTGTTCGTGTGTTCGTGTGTGTGTGTTCATGTGTTCGTGTCTTTGTGTGTTCGTGTGTTTGTGTGTTCGTGTGTTCGTGTGTTTGTGTGTTCGTGTATTCGTGCGTTCGTGCGTTTGTCTGGTTGTGTGTTCGTGTGTTCGTGCTTTCGTGTGTTCGTGTGTTCGTGTGTTTGTGTGTTCGTGTGTTCGTGTGTTCGTGTGTTCGTGTGTTCGTGTGTTCGTCTGTTCGTGTGTTCGTGTGTTCGTGTGTTCGTGTGTTCGTGTGTTCGTGTGTTCGTGTGTTCGTGTGTTCGTGTGTTCGTGTGTTCGTGTGTTCGTGTGTTCGTGTGTTCGTGTGTTAGTGTGTCCGTGTGTTCGTGTGTTCGTGTGTTCGTGTGTTAGTGTGTTCGTGTGTTCGTGTGTTCGTGCGTTCGTGCGTTCTTGAGTTCGTGTGTCGTGTGTCTTGTGTTCGTGTGTTCGTGTGTTCGTGTGTTCGTGTGTTCGTGTGTTCGTGTGTTCGTGTGTTCGTGTGTTCGTGTGTTCGTGTGTTCGTGTGTTCGTGTGTTCGTGTGTTCGTGTGTTCGTTTGTTCGTGTGTTCGTGTGGTCGTGTGTTCGTGTGTTCGTGTGTTCGTGTGTTGGTGTGCTTGTGTGTTCGTGTGTTCGTGTGTTCGTGTGTTCGTCTGTTCGTGTGTTCGTGTGTTCTCGTGTTCATGTGTTTGTGTGTTCGTGCGTTCGTGCGTTCGTGCGTTCGTGCGTTCGTGCGTTCGTGCGTTCGTGCGTTCGTGCGTTCGTGCGTTCGTGCGTTCGTGCGTCCGTGCGTTCGTGCAGTCGTGCGTTCGTGCGTTCATGTGTTCGTGTGTTCGTGTGTTCGTGTGTTCGTGTGTTCGTGTGTTCGTGTGTTCGTGTGTTCGTGTGTTCGTGTGTTCGTGTGTTCACGTGTTTGTGTGTCTAGTTTTCGTGTGTTTGTGTGTCGTGTGTTCGTGTGTTCGTGTGTTCGTGTGTTCGTGTGTTCGTGTGTTCGTGTGTTCATGTGTTCGTGTGTTTGTGTGTTCGGGTGTTCGTGTGTTCGTGTGTTCGTGTGTTCGTGTGTTCGTGTATTCGTGCGTTCGTGCGTTTGTCTGTTTGTGTGTTCGTGTGTTCGTGCTTTCGTGTGTTCGTGTGTTCGTGTGTTCGTGTGTTCGTGTGTTCGTGTGTTCGTGTGTTCGTGTGTTCGTGTGTTCGTGTATTCGTGTGTTCGTGTGTTCTCGTGTTCGTGTGTTCGCGTGTTCCTGTTTCGAGTGATCTTGTGTTAGTGTGTTCGTGTGTTCGTGTGCTCGTGTGTTCGTGTATTCGTGTGCTCGTGTGTATGTGTGTTCGTGTGTTCGTGTGTTACTGTGTTCGTGTGTCGTGTGTCGTGTGTTCGTGTGTTCGTTTGTTCGTGTGTTCGTGTGTTCCTGTGTTCGTGTGTTTGTCCGTCCGTGTGTTCGTGTGTTCGTAAGTTTGTGTGTTCGTGTGTTCGTGCGTTCGTGCGTTCGTGCATTCGTGCGTCCATGCGTTCGTGCGTTTCCGCGTTCGTGCGTTCGAGCGTTCGTGCGTTCGTGCGTTTGTACGTTAGTACGTTCGTGCGTTCGTGCGTTAGTGCGTTCGTGTTTTATGCGTTCGTGCGTTCGTCTGTTCGTGTATTCCTATGTCCGTGTGTTCGTGTGTTCGTGTGTTCGTGTGTTTGTGTGTTCGTGTGTTCGTGTGTTCGTGTGTTCGTGTGTTCGTGTATTCCTATGTTCGTGCGTTCGTGCGTTCGTGCGTTTGTGCGTTCGTGCGTTCGTGCTTTCATGCAGTCGTGCGTTCGTGCGTTCGTGCGATGGTGCGTTCGTGCGTTCGTGCGTTCGTGCGTTCATGTGTTCGTGTGTTCTTGTGTTCGTGTGTTCGTGTGTTCGTGTGTTCGTGTGTTCACGTGTTTGTGTGTCTAGTTTTCGTGTGTTCGTGTGTTTGTGTGTCGTGTGTTCGTGTGTTCGTCTGCTCGTGTGTTCGTGTGTTCGTGTGTTCGTGTGTTCGTGTGTTTGTGTGTTCGTGTGTTTGTGTATTTGTGCGTTCGTGCGTTTGTCTGTTTGTATGTTCGTGTGTTCGTGTGGTCGTCTGTTCGTGTGTTCGTGTGTTTGCGTGTTCCTGTTTCGAGTGTTCGTGTGTTCGTGTGTTCGTGTGTTCGTGTGCTCGTGTGTTCGTGTGTTCGCGTGTTCGTGTGTTCGTGTGTTCGTGTGTTCGTGTGTTCGTGTGTTCGTGTGTTCGTGTGTTCGTGTGTTCGTGTGTTCGTGTGTTCGTGTGTTCGTGTGTTCGTGTGTTCGTGTGTTCGTGTGTTCGTGTGTTCGTGTGTTCGTGTGTTCGTGTGTTCGTGCGTTCGTGCGTTCGTGCGTTCTTGAGTTCGTGTGTCGTGTGTCTTGTGTTCGTGTGTTCGTGTGTTCGTGTGTTCAAGTGTTCGTGTGTTCGTGTGTTCGTGTGTTCGTGTGTTCGTGTGTTCGTGTGTTCGTGTGTTCCTGTGTTCGTGTGTTCGTGTTTTCGTGTGTTCTTGTGTTCGTGTGTTAGTGTGCTCGTGTGTTCGTGTCTTCACGTGTTTGTGTGTCTAGTTTTCGTGTGTTCGTGTGTTTGTGTGTCGTGTGTTCGGGTGTTCGTGTGCTCGTGTGTTCGTGTGTTCGTGTGTGTGTGTTCATGTGTTCGTGTGTTTGTGTGTTCGTGTGTTTGTGTGTTCGTGTGTTCGTGTGTTTGTGTGTTCGTGTATTCGTGCGTTCGTGCGTTTGTCTGGTTGTGTGTTCGTGTGTTCGTGCTTTCGTGTGTTCGTGTGTTCGTGTGTTTGTGTTCGTGTGTTTGTGTGTTCGTGTGTTCGTGTGTTCTTGTGTTCGTGTGTTCGTGTGTTCGTGTGTTTGTGTGTTCGTGTGGTCGTGTGTTCGTGTGTTCGTGTGTTCGTGTGTTCGGGCGTTCGTGCGTTCGTGCGTTCGTGCGTTCGTGCGTTCGTGCGTTCGTGCGTTCGTGCGTTCGTGCAGTCGTGCGTTCGTGCAGTCGTGCGTTCGTGCGATGGTGCGTTCGTGCGTTCGTGCGTTCGTGCGTTCATGTATTCGTGTGTTCTTGTGTTCGTGTGTTCGTGTGTTCGTGTGTTCACGTGTTTGTGTGTCTAGTTTTCCTGTGTTCGTGTGTTTGTATGTCGTGTGTTCGTGTGTTCGTCTGCTCGTGTGTTCGTGTGTTCGTGTGTTCGTGTGTTCGTGTGTTTGTGTGTTCGTGTGTTCGTGTGTTCGTGTGTTCGTGTGTTCGTGTGTTCGTGTATTCGTGCGTTCGTGCGTTTGTCTGTTTGTATGTTCGTGTGTTCGTGTGGGCGTGTGTTCGTGTGTTCGTGTGTTCGTGTGTTTGTGTGTTCGTGTGCTCGTGTGCTCGTGTGTTCGTGTGTTCGTGTGTTCGCGTGTTCCTGTTTCGAGTGTTCGTGCGTATGTGTGTTCGTGTGTTTGTGTGTTTGTGTGTTTGTGCGTTCGTGCGGTATTGTGTTCGTGTGTCGTGGGTCGTGTGTTTGTGTGTTCGTGTGTTCGTGTGTTCGTGTGTTCGTGTGGTCATGTGCTCGTGTGTTCGTGTGTTCGTGTGTTTGTGTTCTCGTGTTTTTTTATGCTCGGCTGTTGTAGTGTTCCTGTGATCGTGTGTTCGTGTGTTCGTGTGTTCGTGTGTTCGTGTGTTCGTGTGTTCGTGTGTTCTTGTGTTCGTGTGTTCGTGTGTTCGTGTGTTTGTGTGTTCGTGTGTTCGTGTGTTCGTGTGTTCGTGTGTTCGTTTGTTCGTGTGTTCGTGTGTTCGTGTGTTCATGTGTTCGTGTGTTCGTGTGTTCGTGTGTTCGTGTGTTCGTGTGTTCGTGTGTTCGTGTGTTCGTGTGTTCGTGTGTTCGTGTGTTCGTGTGTTCGTGTATTCGTGTGTTCGTGTGTTCGTGTGTTCGTGTGTTCGTGTGTTCGTGTGTTCGTGTATTCGTGTGTTCGTGAGTTTGTGGGTTCGTGTGTTCGTGTGTTTGTGTGTTCGTGTGTTCGTGCGTTCGTGCGTTCGTGCGTCCATGGATTCGTGCGTTCCCGCGTTCGTGCGTTCGAGTGTTCGTGCGCTCGTGCGTTCGTACGTTAGTACGTTCGTGCGTTCGTGCGTTTCTGCGTTCGTGCGTTCGTGCGTTCGTGCGTTCGTGCGTTCGTGCGTTCGTGCGTTCGTGCGGTCGTGCGTTCGTGTGTTCATGTGTTCGTGTGTTCCTGTGTTCGTGTGTTCGTGTGTTCGTGTGTTCGTGTGTTCCTGTGTTCGTGTGGTTGTGTGTGCATGTGTTCGTCCGTTCATGCGTTCGTGCGTTCGTGCGTTCGTGCGTCCGTGCGTTCGTGTTTTCGTATGTTTGTGTGTTTGTGTGTTCTTGTGTTCGCTCGTTCGTGTTTTCGTGTGCTCATGTGTTCGTATGTTCGTGTGTTCGTGTGTTCGTGTGTTCGCGTGTTTGTGTGTCTAGTTTTCGTGTGTTCGTGTGTTTGTGTGTCGTGTGTTCGTGTGTTCGTCTGCTCGTGTGTTCGTGTGTTCGTGTGTTCGTGTGTTCGTGTGTTTGTGTGTTCGTGTGTTCGTGTGTTCGTGTGTTCGTGTATTCTTGCGTTCGTGCGTTTGTCTGTTTGTATGTTCGTGTGTTCGTGTGGTCGTGTGTTGGTGTGTTCGTGTGTTCGTGTGTTCGTGTGTTTGTGCGTTCGTGCGGTATTGTGTTCGTGTGTCGTGTGTCGTGTGTTCGTGTGTTCGTGTGTTCGTGTGTTCGTGTGTTCATGTGCTCGTGTGTTCGTGTGTTCGTGTGTTTGTGTTCTCGTGTGTTTTTTTGCTCGGCTGTTGTAGTGTTCCTGTGTTCGTGTGTTCGTGTGTTCGTGTGTTCGTGTGTTCGTGTGTACGTGTGTTCATGTGTTCGTGTGTTCATGTGTTCGTGTGTTCGTGTGTTCGTGTGTTCGCGTGTTCGTGTGTTCGTGTGTTCGTGTGTTCGTGTGTTCGTGTGTTCGTGTGTTCGCGTGTTCGTGTATTCGTGTGTTCGTGAGTTTGTGTGTTCGTGTGTTCGTGTGTTTGTGTGTTCGTGTGTTCGTGCGTTCGTGCGTTCGTGCGTTCGTGCGTTCCTGCGTCCATGCGTTCGTGCGTTCCCGCGTTCGTGCATTCGAGCGTTCGTGCGCTCGTGCGTTCGTACGTTAGTACGTTCGTGCGTTCGTGCGTTCGTGCGTTTGTGTTTCATGCGTTCGTGCGTTCGTGTGTTCGTGTATTCCTATGTTCGTGTGTTCGTGTGTTCGTGTGTTCGTGTGTTCGTGTGTTCGTGTGTTCGTGTGTTCGTGTGTTCGTGTGTTCGTGTGTTCGTGTGTTCGTGTGTTCGTGTGTTCGTGTGTTTGTGTGTTCGTGTGTTCCTGTGTTCGTGTGTTTGTGTGTTCATGTGTTCGTCCGTTCATGCGTTCGTGCGTTCGTGCGTTCGTGCGTTCGTGCGTTCATGCGTTCGTGCGTTCGTGCGTTCGAGCGTTTGAGCGTTCGTGCGTTCGTACGTTCCTGCGTTCGTGCGTTCGTGCTTTCGTGCGTTCGTGCGTTCGTGCGGTCGTGCGTTCGTGTGTTCATGTGTTCGTGTGTTCGTGTGTTCGTGTGTTCCTGTGTTCGTGTGGTTGTGTGTGCATGTGTTCGTCCGTTCATGCGTTCGTGCGTTCGTGCTTTCGTGCGTCCGTGCGTTCGTGCGTTCGTGCGTTCGTGTTTTCGTATGTTTGTGTGTTTGTGTGTTCTTGTGTTCGCGTGTTCGTGTTTTCGTGTGCTCATGTGTTCGTATGTTCGTGTGTTCGTGTGTTCGTGTGTTCGCGTGTTTGTGTGTCTAGTTTTCGTGTGTTCGTCTGTTTGTGTGTCGAGTGTTCGTGTGTTCGTGTGCTCGTGTGTTCGTGTGTTCGTGTGTTCGTGTGTTCGTGTGTTTGTGTGTTCGTGTGTTCGTGTGTTCGTGTGTTCGTGTGTTCGTGCTTTCGTGTGTTCGTGTGTTCGTGTGTTCGTGTGTTCGTGTGTTCGTGTGTTCGTGTGTTCGTGTGTTTGTGTGTTCGTGTGTTGGTGTGTTCGTGTGTTCGTGTGTTTGTGTGTTTGTGCGTTCGTGCGGTATTGTGTTCGTGTGTCGTGTGTCGTGTGTTCGTGTGTTCGTGTGTTCGTGTGTTCGTGTGTTCATGTGCTCGTGTGTTCGTGTGTTCGTGTGTTTGTGTTCTCGTGTGTTTTTTTGCTCGGCTGTTGTAGTGTTCCTGTGTTCGTGTGTTCGTGTGTTCGTGTGTTCATGTGTTCGTGTGTTCATGTGTTCGTGTGTTCGTGTGTTCGTGTGTTCGCGTGTTCGTGTGTTCGTGTGTTCGTGTGTTCGTGTGTTCGTGTGTTCGTGTGTTCGCGTGTTCGTGTATTCGTGTGTTCGTGAGTTTGTGTGTTCGTGTGTTCGTGTGTTTGTGTGTTCGTGTGTTCGTGCGTTCGTGCGTTCGTGCGTTCGTGCGTTCCTGCGTCCATGCGTTCGTGCGTTCCCGCGTTCGTGCATTCGAGCGTTCGTGCGCTCGTGCGTTCGTACGTTAGTACGTTCGTGCGTTCGTGCGTTCGTGCGTTTGTGTTTCATGCGTTCGTGCGTTCGTGTGTTCGTGTATTCCTATGTTCGTGTGTTCGTGTGTTCGTGTGTTCGTGTGTTCGTGTGTTCGTGTGTTCGTGTGTTCGTGTGTTCGTGTGTTCGTGTGTTCGTGTGTTCGTGTGTTCGTGTGTTCGTGTGTTTGTGTGTTCGTGTGTTCCTGTGTTCGTGTGTTTGTGTGTTCATGTGTTCGTCCGTTCATGCGTTCGTGCGTTCGTGCGTTCGTGCGTTCGTGCGTTCATGCGTTCGTGCGTTCGTGCGTTCGAGCGTTTGAGCGTTCGTGCGTTCGTACGTTCCTGCGTTCGTGCGTTCGTGCTTTCGTGCGTTCGTGCGTTCGTGCGGTCGTGCGTTCGTGTGTTCATGTGTTCGTGTGTTCGTGTGTTCGTGTGTTCCTGTGTTCGTGTGGTTGTGTGTGCATGTGTTCGTCCGTTCATGCGTTCGTGCGTTCGTGCTTTCGTGCGTCCGTGCGTTCGTGCGTTCGTGCGTTCGTGTTTTCGTATGTTTGTGTGTTTGTGTGTTCTTGTGTTCGCGTGTTCGTGTTTTCGTGTGCTCACGTGTTCGTATGTTCGTGTGTTCGTGTGTTCGTGTGTTCGCGTGTTTGTGTGTCTAGTTTTCGTGTGTTCGTCTGTTTGTGTGTCGAGTGTTCGTGTGTTCGTGTGCTCGTGTGTTCGTGTGTTCGTGTGTTCGTGTGTTCGTGTGTTTGTGTGTTCGTGTGTTCGTGTGTTCGTGTGTTCGTGTGTTCGTGCTTTCGTGTGTTCGTGTGTTCGTGTGTTCGTGTGTTCGTGTGTTCGTGTGTTCGTGTGTTCGTGTGTTTGTGTGTTCGTGTGTTGGTGTGTTCGTGTGTTCGTGTGTTTGTGTGTTTGCGTGTTCCTGTTTCGAGTTTTCGTGTGATTGTGTTTCCGTGTGTTCGTGTGCTCGTGTGTTCGTGTGTTCGTGTATTCGTGTGCTCGTGTGTATGTGTGTTTGTGTGTTTGTGTGTTCGTGTGTTTGTGCGTTCGTGCGTTCGTGCGGTATTGTGTTCGTGTGTCGTGTGTCGTGTGTTCGTGTGTTCGTGTGTTCGTGTGTTCGTGTGTTCATGTGCTCGTGTGTTCGTGTGTTCGTGTGTTTGTGTTCTCGTGTGTTTTTTTGCTTAGCTGTTGTAGTGTTCGTGTGTTCGTGTGTTCGTGTGTTCGTGTGTTCGTGTGTTCGTGTGTTCGTGTGTTCGTGTGTTCGTGTGTTCGTGTGTTCGTGTGTTCGTGTGTTCGTGTGTTCGTGTGTTCGTGTGTTCGTGTGTTCGTGTGTTCATGTGTTCGTGTGTTTGTGTCTTCGTGTGTTCGTGCGTTCGTGTGTTTGTGTGTCCGTGTGTTCGTGTGTTCGTGAGTTTGTGTGTTTGTGTGTTCGTGTGTTTGTGTGTTCCTGTGCTCGTGCGTTCGTGCGTTCGTGCGTTCGTGCGTTCGTGCGTCCATGCGTTCGTGCGTTCCCGCGTTCGTGCGTTCGAGCGTTCGTGCGTTCGTGCGTTCGTACGTTAGTACGTTCGTGCGTTCGTGCGTTCGTGCGTTCGTGTTTCATGCGTTCGTGCGTTCGTCTGTTCGTGTGTTCGTGTGTTCGTGTGTTCGTGTGTGCGTGTGTTCGTGTGTTTGTGTTCTCGTGTGTTTTTTTGCTTGGCTGTTGTAGTGTTCGTGTGTTCGTGTGTTCGTGTGTTCGTGTGTTCGTGTGTTCGTGTGTTCGTGTGTTTGTGTGTCCGTGTGTTCGTGTGTTCGTGAGTTTGTGTGTTTGTGTGTTCGTGTGTTTGTGTGTTCGTTTGTTCGTGTGTTCGTGTGTTCGTGTGTTCATGTGTTTGTGTGCTCGTGTGTTCATGTGTTTGTGTGTTCGTGCGTTAGTGCGTTCTTAAGTTCGTGTGTCGTGTGTCGTGTGTTCGTGTGTTCGTGTGTTCGTGTGTTTGTGTGTTCGTGTGTTCGTGTGTTCTTTTGCTCGGCTGTTTTAGTGTTCGGGTGTTCGTGTGTTCGCGTGTTCGTGTGTTCGTGTGTTCGTGTGTTCGTGTGTTCTTGTGTTCGTGTGTTCGTGTGTTCGTGTGTTCATGTGTTCGTAAGTTCGTTTGTTGGTGTGTTCGGGTGTTCGTGTGTTCGTGCGTTAGTGCGTTCTTAAGTTCGTGTGTCGTGTGTTCGTTGTTCGTGTGTTCGTGTGTTCGTGTGTTCGTGTGTTCGTGTGTTCGTGTGTTCTTTTGCTCGGCTGTTCTAGTGTTCGTGTGTTCGTGTGTTCGTGTGTTTGTGTGTGTGTGTGTTTGTGTGTTCGTGTGTTCGTGTGTTCGTGTGCTCGTGTGCTCGTGTGTTGGTGTGCTCGTGTTTGTGTGTTTGTGTGTTTATGTGTTTGTGTGTTCGTGTGTTTATGTGGTCGTGCGTTCGTGCAGTCGTGCGTTTGTGCGTTCGTGCGTTCGTGCGTTCGTGCGTTCGTGCGGTCGTGCGTTCGTGCATTCATGTGTTCGTGTGTTCGTGTGTTCGTGTGTTCGTTTGTTCGTGTGTTCGTGTGTTCGTGTGTTCATGTGTTTGTGTGTTCCAGTTTTCGTGTATTCGTGCGTTTGTGTGTTCGTGTGTTCGTGTGTTCGTGTGCTCGTGTGTTTGTGTTCTCGTGTGTTCTTTTGCTCGGCTGTTATAGTGTTCGTGTGTTCGTGTTTTCGTGTGTTCGTGTATTCGTGTGTTCGTGTGTTCGTGTGTTCGTGTGTTTGTGTGTTTGCGCGTTCATGTGTTCGTGCGTTTGATCGTTCATGCGTTCGTGCGTTCGTGCATTAGTGCGTTCGTGCGTTTGTGCGTTCGTGCGTTCGTGCGTTCGTGCGTTCGTGCGTTCGTGCGTTCTCGCATTCATGCGTTCGTGCGTTCGTGCGTTCGTGCGCTCGTGCGTTCGTGTGTTCGTGTGTTCGTGTGTTCGTGTGCTTGTGTGTTTGTGTGTTCGTGTGTTCGTGTGTCCGTGTGTTCGTGTGCTTATGTGTTCGTGTGTTCGTGTGATCGTGTGTTCGTGTGTTCGTGTGTTCGTGTGTTCATGCGTTCGTGTATTCTAGTGTTCGTGTGTTCTAGTGTTCATGTATTCGTGTGTTCGTGTGTTCCTGTGTTCCTGTGTTCGTGTCTTCATGTGTTCGTGTGTTCGTGTGTTCGTGTGTTCGTGTGTCTGTGTGTTCCTGTGTTCGTGTCTTCATGTGCTCGTGTGTTCGTGTGTTCGTGTGTTCGTGTGTTCATGTGTTTGTGTGTTCTAGAGTTCGTGTGATCGTGTGTTCGTGCGTTCGTGCGTTCGTGCGTTCGTGCGTTCGTGCGTTCGTGCGTTCGTGTGTTCGTGTGTTCATGTGTTTGTGTGTTCTAGAGTTCGTGTGATCGTGTGTTCGTGTGTTCGTGTGTCCGTGTGTTCGTGTGTTCGTGTGTTCTTGTGTTCGTGTGTTCGTGTGTTCGTGTGTTCGTGTGTTCATAAGTTCGTGTGTTGGTGTGTTCGTGTGTTCGTGTGTTCGTGCGTTAGTGCGTTCTTAAGTTCGTGTGTCGCGTGTCGTGTGTTCGTGTGTTCGTGTTTGTGTGTTTGTGTGTTTGTGTGTTCATGTGTTTGTGTGTTCGTGTGTTTATGTGTTCGTGCGTTCGAGCGTTCGTAAGTTCGTGCGTTTGTGCGTTCGTTCGTTCGTGCGTTCGTGCAGTCGTGCGTTTGTGCGTTCGTGCGTTGGTGCGTTCGTGCGTTCGTGCGTTCGTGCGTTTATGTGTTCGTGTGTTTGTGGGTTCGTGTGTTCGTGTATTCGTGTGTTCATGTGTTTTTGTTTTCTAGTTTTCGTGTGTTCGTGTGTTTGTGTGTCGTGTGTTCGTGTGTTTGTGTGTTTGTGTGTTTGCGCGTTCATGCATTTGTGCGTTCGATCGTTCATGCGTTCGTGCGTTCGCGCGTTCGTGCGTTCGTGCGTTCGTGCGTTCGTGCGCTCGTGCGTTCGGGCTATCGTGCGTTCGTGCGTTCGTGCGTTCGTGCGTTCGTGTGCTCATGTGTTCGTTTGTTCGTGTGTTTGTGTGTTCGTGTGTTCGTGGATCCGTGTGTTCGTGTGCTCATGTGTTCGTGTGTTCGTGTGTTCATGTGTTCTAGTGTTCGTGTGTTTTAGTGTTTGTGTGTTCGTGTGTTCGTGTGTTCGTGTGTTTATGCGTTCGTGCGTTCGTGCGTTGGTGCGTTTCTGCGTTCATGTGTTCGTGTGTTCGTGTGTTTGTGTGTTCGTGTGTTCGTGTTTTCGTGTGTTTGAGTGTTCGTGTGTTCGTGTGTTCGTGTGTTCATGTGTTCGTGTGTTCGTGTGCACGTGCGTTTGTGTGTTCGTGTGTTCATGTGTTCGTGCGTTTGTGCGTTCGCCCGTTCGTGCGTTCGTGCGTTTGATCGTTCGTGCGTTCTTGCGTTCGTGCGTTCGTGCGTTTGTGCGTTCGTGCGTTCGTGCGTTCGTGCGTTCGTGCGTTCGTGCGTTCGTTCGGCCGTGCGTTCCCGCGTTCATGCGTTCGTGCGTTCGTGCGTTCGTGCGTTTGTGCGTTTGTGCATTTAATCGTTCGTGCGTTCGTTCGTACGTGCGTTCGTGCGTTCGTGCGTTCGTGCGTTCGTGCGCTCGTGCGCTCGTGCGTTCAGGCGTTCGTGCGTCCGTGCGTTCGTGTGTTCGTGTGTTCGTGTGTCTGTGTGTTCCTGTATTCGTGTGTTCGTGTGTTCGTCTGTTTATGTGTTCGTGTGTTCGTGTGTTCGTGTGTACGTGTGTTCGTGTGTTCGTGTGTTCTTGTGTTCGTGTGTTCGTGTGTTTGTGTGTTCGTGTGTTCGTGTGTTTGTGTGTTCGTGCGTTAGTGCGTTCTTAAGTTGGTGTGTCGTGTGTCGTGTGTTCGTGTGTTCGTGTGTTCGTGTGTTTGTGTGTTCGTGTGTTCGTGTGTTCTTTTGCTCGGCTGTTTTAGTGTTCGAGTGTTCGTGTGTTCGCGTGTTCGTGTGTCCGTGTGTTCGTGTGTTCGTGTGTTCGTGTGTTCTTGTGTTCGTGTGTTCGTGTGTTCATGTGTTCGTAAGTTCGTTTGTTGGTGTGTTCGATTGTTCGTGTGTTCGTGCGTTAGTGCGTTCTTAAGTTCGTGTGTCGTGTGTTCGTGTGTTCGTGTGTTCGTGTGTTCGTGTGTTCGTGTGTTCGTGTGTTCTTTTGCTCGGCTGTTCTAGTGTTCGTGTGTTCGTGTGTTCGTGTGTTCGTGTGTTTGTGTGTGTGTGTGTTCGTGTGTTCGTGTGTTCGTGTATTCGTGTGCTCGTGTGCTCGTGTGTTGGTGTGCTCGTGTTTGTGTGTTTGTGTGTTTATGTGTTTGTGTGTTCGTGTGTTTATGTGGTCGTGCGTTCGTGCAGTCGTGCGTTTGTGCGTTCGTGCGTTCGTGCGTTCGTGCGTTCGTGCGTTCGTGCGTTCGTGCGGTCGTGCGTTCGTGCATTCATGTGTTCGTGTGTTCGTGTGTTCGTGTGTTCGTTTGTTCGTGTGTTCGTGTGTTCGTGTGTTCATGTGTTTGTGTGTTCCAGTTTTCGTGTATTCGTGCGTTTGTGTGTTCGTGTGTTCGTGTGTTCATGTGTTTGTGTGTTCCAGTTTTCGTGTATTCGTGTGTTCGTGTGTTCCTGTGTTCGTGCGTTCGTGCGTTCGTGCGTTCGTGCGTTCGTGTGTTCGTGTGTTCGTGTGTCTGTGTGTTCCTGTGTTCGTGTCTTCATGTGTTCGTGTGTTCGTGTGTTCGTGTGTCTGTGTGTTCCTGTGTTCGTGTCTTCATGTGCTCGTGTGTTCGTGTGTTCGTGTGTTCGTGTGTTCATGTGTTTGTGTGTTCTAGAGTTCGTGTGATCGTGTGTTCGTGCGTTCGTGCGTTCGTGCGTTCGTGCGTTCGTGCGTTCGTGCGTTCGTGCGTTTGTGCGTTTGTGCGTTTAATTGTTCGTGCGTTTGTTCGTACGTGCGTTCGTGCGTTCGTGCGTTCGTGCGTCCGTGCGTTCGTGCGTTCGTGCGTTCGTGTGTTCGTGTGTTCATGTGTTTGTGTGTTCTAGAGTTCGTGTGATCGTGTGTTCGTGTGTTCGTGTGTCCGTGTGTTCGTGTGTTCGTGTGTTCGTGTGTTCTTGTGTTCGTGTGTTCGTGTGTTCGTGTGTTCGTGTGTTCATAAGTTCGTGTGTCGTGTGTTCGTGTGTTTGTGTGCTCGTGTGTTCGCGTGTTCGTGTGTTCGTGTGTTCGTGTGTTTGTGTGTTCGTGTGTTTGTGTGTTCGTGTGTTCGTGTGTACGTGTGTTCGTGTGTTCGTGCGTTCGTATGTTCGTGTGTCCGTGTGTTCGTGTGTTCGTGTGTTCGTGTATTCGTACGTTCGTGCATTCGTGCGTTCGTGCGTTCGTGTGTTCGTGTGTTCGTGTGTTCGTGTGTTCGTGTGTTCGTGTGTTCGTGTGTTCGTGTGTTCGTGTGTTTGTGTTCTCGTGTGTTCTTTTGCTCGGCTGTTATAGTGTTCGTGTGTTCGTGTTTTCGTGTGTTCGTGTATTCGTGTGTTCGTGTGTTCGTGTGTTCGTGTGTCTGTGTGTTCGTGTGTTCGTTCGTTCGTGTGTTCGTGTGTTTGTGTGTTTGATTGTTCATGCGTTCGTGCGTTCGTGCGTTCGTGCATTAGTGCGTTCGTGCGTTTGTGCGTTCGTGCGTTCGTGCGTTCGTGCGTTCGTGCGTTCGTGCGTTCTCACATTCATGCGTTCGTGCGTTCGTGCGTTCGTGCGCTCGTGCGTTCGTGCGCTCGTGCGTTCGTGCGTTCGTGTGTTCGTGTGTTCGTGTGCTCGTGTGTTTGTGTGTTCGTGTGTTCGTGTGTCCGTGTGTTCGTGTGCTTATGTGTTCGTGTGTTCGTGTGATCGTGTTTCCGTGTGTTCGTGTGTTCGTGTGTTCGTGTGTTCATGCGTTCGTGTATTCTAGTGTTCGTGTGTTCTAGTGTTCATGTATTCGTGTGTTCGTGTGTTCCTGTGTTCGTGCGTCCGTGCGTTCGTGCGTTCGTGCGTTCGTGTGTTCGTGTGTTCGTGTGTTCGTGTGTCTGTGTGTTCCTGTGTTCGTGTCTTCATGTGTTCGTGTGTTCGTGTGTTCGTGTGTCTGTGTGTTCCTGTGTTCGTGTCTTCATGTGTTCGTGTGTTCGTGTGTTCGTGTGTTCGTGTGTTCATGTGTTTGTGTGTTCTAGAGTTCGTGTGATCGTGTGTTCGTGCGTTCGTGCGTTCGTGCGTTTGTGCGTTTGTGCGTTTAATTGTTCGTGCGTTCGTTCGTACGTGCGTTCGTGCGTTCGTGCGCTTGTGCGTTCTTGCGTTCGTGTGTTCGTGCGTCCGTGCGTTCGTGTGTTCGTGTGTTCATGTGTTTGTGTGTTCTAGAGTTCGTGTGATCGTGTGTTCGTGTGTTCGTGTGTTCGTGTGTTCGTGTGTTCGTGTGTTCTTGTGTTCGTGTGTTCGTGTGTTCGTGTGTTCGTGTGTTCATAAGTTCGTGTGTTGGTGTGTTGGTGTGTTCGTGTGTTCGTGCGTTAGTGCGTTCTTAAGTTCGTGTGTCGCGTGTCGTGTGTTCGTGTGTCCGTGTTTGTGTGTTTGTGTGTTCATGGGTTTGTGTGTTCGTGTGTTTATGTGTTCGTGCGTTCGAGCGTTCGTAAGTTCGTGCGTTCGTGCGTTCGTGCGTTCGTGCGTTCGTGCAGTCGTGCGTTTGTGCGTTCGTGCGTTGGTGCGTTCGTGCGTTCGTGCGTTCGTGCGTTTAAGTGTTCGTGTGTTCGTGGGTTCGTGTGTTCGTGTGTTTGTGCGTTCGTGCGTTTATGTGTTTGTGTGTTCGTGGGTTCGTGTGTTCGTGTGTTCGTGTGTTCGTGTGTTCATGTGTTTGTGTTTTCTAGTTTTCGTGTGTTCGTGTGTTTGTGTGTCGTGTGTTCGTGTGTTTGTGTGCTCGTGTGTTCGCGTGTTCGTGTGTTCGTGTGTTCGTGTGTTCGTGTGTTCGTGTGTTCGTGTGTTCGTGTATTCGTGTGTTCGTGTGTTCGTGTGTTCGTGTGTTCGTGTGTCCGTGTGTTCGTGTGTTCGTGTGTTCTTGTGTCCGTGCGTTCGTGTGTTTGTGTGTTCGTGTATTCGTTCGTTCGTGCGTTCGTGCGTACGTGCGTTCGTGCGTTCTCGTGTTCGTGTGTTCGTGTGTTCGTGTGTTCGTGTGTTCGTGTGATCGTCCGTTCGTGTGTTCGTGTGTTCGTGTGTACGTGTGTTCGTGTGTTCGTGTGTTCGTGTGTACGTGTGTTCGTGTGTTCGTGTGTTCGTGTGTTCGTGCCATCGTGCGTTATTGCTTTCGTGTCTCGTGTGTCGTGTGTTCGTGTGTTCGTGTGTTTGTGTTCTCGTGTGTTCTTTTGCTCGGCCGTTATAGTGTTCGTGTGTTTGTGTGTTTGTGTGTTCGTGTGTTCGTGTTCTCGTGTGTTCGTGTGTTCGTGTGTTCGTGTGTTCTTGTGTTCGTGTGTTTGTGTGTTCGTGTGTTCGTGTATTCGTGTGTTTGTGTGTTTACGCGTTCATGTGTTCGTGGGTTTAATCGTTCATGCGTTCGTGCGTTCGTGCTTTCGCGCGTTCGTACGTTCGTGCGTTCGTGCGTTCGTGCGTTCGGGCATTCGTGCGTTCGTGCGTTTGTGCGTTCGTGCGTTCGTGCGTTTGTGCGTTCGTGCGTTCGTGCGTTCGTGCGTTCGTGCGTTCTCGCGTTCATGCGTTCGTTCGTTCGTGCGTTCGTGCGTTCGTGCGCTCGTGTGCTCGTGTGTTTGTGTGTTCGTGTGTTCGTGTGTCCGTTTGTTTGTGTGCTTATGTGTTCGTGTGTTCGTGTGATCGTGTTTCCGTGTTTCCGTGTGTCCGTGTGTTCGTGTGTTTGTGTGTTCATGCGTTCGTGTATTCTAGTGTTCGTGTGTTCTAGTGTTCGTGTATTCGTGTGGTCGTGTGTTCCTGTGTTCGTGCGTCCGTGCGTTCGTGCGTTCGTGCGTTCGTGTGTTCGTGTGTTCGTGTGTCTGTGTATTCCTGTGTTCCTGTCTTCATGTGTTCGTGTGTTCGTGTGTTCGTGTGTCTGTGTGTTCCTGTGTTCGTGTCTTCATGTGTTCGTGTGTTCGTGTGTTCGTGTGTTCATGTGTTTGTGTGTTCTAGAGTTCGTGTGATCGTGTGTTCGTGCGTTCGTGCGTTCGTGCGTTCGTGCGTTCGTGCGTTCGTGCGTTCGTGCGTTCGTGCGCTTGTGCGTTTGTGCGTTTAATTGTTTGTGCGTTTGTTCGTACGTGCGTTCGTGCGTTCGTGCGTTCGTGCGTTCGTGCGTTCGTGCGTTTGTGCGTTCGTGCGTTCGTGCGTTCGTGCGCTTGTGCGTTTGTGCGTTTAATTGTTCGTGCGTTCGTTCGTACGTGCGTTCGTGCGTTCGTGCGTTCGTGCGTTCGTGCGTTCGTGCGTTCGTGCGTTCGTGCGTTCGTGCGTTCGTGCGTTCGTGCGTTCCCGCTTTCGTGCGTTCGTGCGTCCGTGCGTTCGTGTGTCCGTGTGTTCATGTGTCTGTGTGTTCCTGTGTTCGTGTGTTCATGTGTTCATGTGTTCGTGTGTTCGTGTGTTCTTAAGTTCGTGTGTCGTGTGTCGTGTGTTCGTGTGTTCGTGTGTTCGTGTGTTCGTGTGTTCGTGTGTTCGTGTGTTCGTGTGTTCGTGTGTTCGTGTGTTGATGTGTTCGTGTGTTCTTTTGCTCGGCTGTTTTAGTGTTCGTGTGTTTGTGTTTGTGTGTTCGTGTGTTCGTGTGTTCGTGTGTTCGTGTGCTCGTGTGCTCGTGTGTTGGTGTGCTCGTGTTTGTGTGTTTGTGTGTTAATGTGTTTGTGTGTTCGTGTGTTTATGTGTTCGTGCGTTCGTGCGTTCGTGCGTTCGTGCAGTCGTGCGTTCGTGCGTTCGTGCGTTCGTGCGTTCGTGCGGTCGTGCGTTCGTGCATTCATGTGTTCGTGTGTTCGTGTGTTCGTGTGTTCGTGTGTTCGTGTGTTCGTGTGTTCGTTTGTTCGTGTGTTCGTGTGTTCGTGTGTTCATGTGTTTGTGTGCTCGTGTGTTCATGTGTTTGTGTGTTCCAGTTTTCGTGTATTCGTGCGTTTGTGTGTCGTGTGTTCGTGTGTTCGTGTGTTCGTGTGTTCGTGTGTTCGTGTGTCCGTGTGTTCGTGTGTTCGTGTGTTCCTGTATTCGTGCGTTCGTGCGTTCGTGCTCTCGTGCGTTCGTGCTCTCGTGCGTTCGTGTGTTCATGTGTTCGTGTGTTCGTGTGTTCGTGTGTTCGTGTGTTTGCGTTTGTATGTTCGTGTGTTCGTGTATTCGTGTGTTCGTGTGTTCGTGTGTCCGTGTGTTCGTGTGTTCGTGTGTTCTTTTGCTCGGCTGTTTTAGTGTTCGTGTGTTCGTGTGTTCTTTTGCTCGGCTGTTTTAGTGTTCGTGTGTTCGTGTGTTCGTGTGTTCGTGTGTTCGTGTGTTCGTGTGTTCGTGTGTTTGTGTTTGTATGTTCGTGTGTTCGTGTGTTCGTGTGTTCGTTGGTTCGTGTGTTCGTGTGTCCGTGTGTTCGTGTGTTCGTGTGTTCGTGTATTCGTGCGTTCGTGCGTTCGTGCTCTCGTGCGTTCGTGCGTTCGTGCGCTCGTGCGTTCGTGTGTTCGTGTGTTCGTGTGTTCGTGTGTTCGTGTGTTCGTGTGTTCGTGTGTTCGTGTGTTCGTGTGTTCGTGTGTTCGTGTGTTCGTGTGTTCGTGTGTTCGTGTGTTCGTGTGTTCGTGTGTTCGTGTGTTCGTGTGTTCGTGTGTTCGTGTGTTCGTGTGTTCGTGTTTGTGTGTTCGTGTGTTCGTGTGTTCGTGCGTTCGTGCGTTCGTGCGTTCGTGCGTTATTGCGTACGTGTGTCGTGTGTCGTGTGTTCGTGTTTTCATGTGTTCGTGTGTTCGTGTGTTCGTGTGTTCGTGTGTTCGTGTGTTTGTGTTCTTGTGTGTTCCTTTGCTCGCTTGTTATAGTGTTCGTGTGTTCGTGTGTTCGTGTGTTCGTGTGTTCGTGTGTTCGTGTGTTCGTGTGTTCGTGTGTTCGTGTGTTCGTGTGTTCGTGTGATCGTGTTTCCGTGTGCTCGTGTGTTCGTGTGTTCGTGTGTTCGTGTGTTCGTGTGTTAGTGTGTTCGTGTGTTCGTGTGTTCGTGTGTCCGTGTGTTTGTGTGTTTGCGCGTTCATGCATTTGTGCGTTCGATCGTTCATGCGTTCGTGCGTTCGTGCGTTCGTGCGTTCGTGCGTTCGTGCGTTCGTGCGCTCGTGCGTTCGGGCTATCGTGCGTTCGTGCGTTCGTGAGTCGTGCGTTCGTGTGCTCATGTGTTCGTTTGTTCGTGTGTTTGTGTGTTCGTGTGTTCGTGGATCCGTGTGTTCGTGTGCTCATGTGTTCGTGTGTTCGTGTGTTCATGTGTTCTAGTGTTCGTGTGTTTTAGTGTTTGTGTGTTCGTGTGTTCGTGTGTTCGTCTGTTTATGCGTTCGTGCGTTCGTGCGTTGGTGCGTTTCTGCGTTCATGTGTTCGTGTGTTCGTGTGTTTGTGTGTTCGTGTGTTCGTGTTTTCGTGTGTTTGAGTGTTCGTGTGTTCGTGCGTTTGTGTGTTCGTGTGTTCATGTGTTCGTGCGTTTGTGCGTTCGCCCGTTCGTGCGTTCGTGCGTTTGATCATTCGTGCGTTCTTGCGTTCGTGCGTTCGTGCGTTTGTGCGTTCGTGCGTTCGTGCGTTCGTGCGTTCGTGCGTTCGTGCGGCCGTGCGTTCCCGCGTTCATGCGTTCGTGCGTTCGTGCGTTCGTGCGTTTGTGCGTTTGTGCATTTAATCGTTCGTGCGTTCGTTCGTACGTGCGTTCGTGCGTTCGTGCGTTCGTGCGTTCGTGCGCTCGTGCGCTCGTGCGTTCAGGCGTTCGTGCGTCCGTGCGTTCGTGTGTTCGTGTGTTCGTGTGTCTGTGTGCTCCTGTATTCGTGTGTTCGTGTGTTCGTCTGTTTATGTGTTCGTGTGTTCGTGTGTTCGTGTGTTCGTGTGTTCGTGTGTTCGTGTGTTCTTGTGTTCGTGTGTTCGTGTGTTTGTGTGTTCGTGTGTCCGTGTGTTTGTGTGTTCGTGCGTTAGTGCGTTCTTAAGTTCGTGTGTCGTGTGTCGTGTGTTCGTGTGTTCGTGTGTTCGTGTGTTCGTGTGTTCGTGTGTTTGTGTGTTCGTGTGTTCGTGTGTTCTTTTGCTCGGCTGTTTTAGTGTTCGGGTGTTCGTGTGTTCGCGTGTTCGTGTGTTCGTGTGTTCGTGTGTTCGTGTGTTCTTGTGTTCGTGTGTTCGTGTGTTCATGTGTTCGTAAGTTCGTTTGTTGGTGTGTTCGGGTGTTCGTGTGTTCGTGCGTTAGTGCGTTCTTAAGTTCGTGTGTCGTGTGTTCGTGTGTTCGTGTGTTCGTGTGTTCGTGTGTTCGTGTGTTCTTTTGCTCGGCTGTTCTAGTGTTCGTGTGTTCGTGTGTTCGTGTGTTTGTGTGTGTGTGTGTTTGTGTGTTCGTGTGTTGGTGTGTTCGTGTGCTCGTGTGCTCGTGTGTTGGTGTGCTCGTGTTTGTGTGTTTGTGTGTTTATGTGTTTGTGTGTTCGTGTGTTTATGTGGTCGTGCGTTCGTGCAGTCGTGCGTTTGTGCGTTCGTGCGTTCGTGCGTTCGTGCGTTCGTGCGGTCGTGCGTTCGTGCATTCATGTGTTCGTGTGTTCGTGTGTTCGTGTGTTCGTTTGTTCGTGTGTTCGTGTGTTCGTGTGTTCATGTGTTTGTGTGTTCCAGTTTTCGTGTATTCGTGCGTTTGTGTGTTCGTGTGTTCGTGTGTTCGTGTGCTCGTGTGTTTGTGTTCTCGTGTGTTCTTTTGCTCGGCTGTTATAGTGTTCCAGTTTTCGTGTATTCGTGCGTTCGTGCGTTCGTGCATTAGTGCGTTCGTGCGTTTGTGCGTTCGTGCGTTCGTGCGTTCGTGCGTTCGTGCGTTCTCGCATTCATGCGTTCGTGCGTTCGTGCGTTCGTGCGTTCGTGCGCTCGTGCGTTCGTGTGTTCGTGTGTTCGTGTGTTCGTGTGCTTGTGTGTTTGTGTGTTCGTGTGTTCGTGTGTCCGTGTGTTCGTGTGCTTATGTGTTCGTGTGTTCGTGTGATCGTGTGTTCGTGTGTTCGTGTGTCCGTGTGTTTGTGTGTTTGCGCGTTCATGCATTTGTGCGTTCGATCGTTCATGCGTTCGTGCGTTCGTGCGTTCGTGCGTTCGTGCGTTCGTGCGTTCGTGCGCTCGTGCGTTCGGGCTATCGTGCGTTCGTGCGTTCGTGAGTCGTGCGTTCGTGTGCTCATGTGTTCGTTTGTTCGTGTGTTTGTGTGTTCGTGTGTTCGTGGATCCGTGTGTTCGTGTGCTCATGTGTTCGTGTGTTCGTGTGTTCATGTGTTCTAGTGTTCGTGTGTTTTAGTGTTTGTGTGTTCGTGTGTTCGTGTGTTCGTCTGTTTATGCGTTCGTGCGTTCGTGCGTTGGTGCGTTTCTGCGTTCATGTGTTCGTGTGTTCGTGTGTTTGTGTGTTCGTGTGTTCGTGTTTTCGTGTGTTTGAGTGTTCGTGTGTTCGTGCGTTTGTGTGTTCGTGTGTTCATGTGTTCGTGCGTTTGTGCGTTCGCCCGTTCGTGCGTTCGTGCGTTTGATCATTCGTGCGTTCTTGCGTTCGTGCGTTCGTGCGTTTGTGCGTTCGTGCGTTCGTGCGTTCGTGCGTTCGTGCGTTCGTGCGGCCGTGCGTTCCCGCGTTCATGCGTTCGTGCGTTCGTGCGTTCGTGCGTTTGTGCGTTTGTGCATTTAATCGTTCGTGCGTTCGTTCGTACGTGCGTTCGTGCGTTCGTGCGTTCGTGCGTTCGTGCGCTCGTGCGCTCGTGCGTTCAGGCGTTCGTGCGTCCGTGCGTTCGTGTGTTCGTGTGTTCGTGTGTCTGTGTGCTCCTGTATTCGTGTGTTCGTGTGTTCGTCTGTTTATGTGTTCGTGTGTTCGTGTGTTCGTGTGTTCGTGTGTTCGTGTGTTCGTGTGTTCTTGTGTTCGTGTGTTCGTGTGTTTGTGTGTTCGTGTGTCCGTGTGTTTGTGTGTTCGTGCGTTAGTGCGTTCTTAAGTTCGTGTGTCGTGTGTCGTGTGTTCGTGTGTTCGTGTGTTCGTGTGTTCGTGTGTTCGTGTGTTTGTGTGTTCGTGTGTTCGTGTGTTCTTTTGCTCGGCTGTTTTAGTGTTCGGGTGTTCGTGTGTTCGCGTGTTCGTGTGTTCGTGTGTTCGTGTGTTCGTGTGTTCTTGTGTTCGTGTGTTCGTGTGTTCATGTGTTCGTAAGTTCGTTTGTTGGTGTGTTCGGGTGTTCGTGTGTTCGTGCGTTAGTGCGTTCTTAAGTTCGTGTGTCGTGTGTTCGTGTGTTCGTGTGTTCGTGTGTTCGTGTGTTCGTGTGTTCTTTTGCTCGGCTGTTCTAGTGTTCGTGTGTTCGTGTGTTCGTGTGTTTGTGTGTGTGTGTGTTTGTGTGTTCGTGTGTTGGTGTGTTCGTGTGCTCGTGTGCTCGTGTGTTGGTGTGCTCGTGTTTGTGTGTTTGTGTGTTTATGTGTTTGTGTGTTCGTGTGTTTATGTGGTCGTGCGTTCGTGCAGTCGTGCGTTTGTGCGTTCGTGCGTTCGTGCGTTCGTGCGTTCGTGCGGTCGTGCGTTCGTGCATTCATGTGTTCGTGTGTTCGTGTGTTCGTGTGTTCGTTTGTTCGTGTGTTCGTGTGTTCGTGTGTTCATGTGTTTGTGTGTTCCAGTTTTCGTGTATTCGTACGTTTGTGTGTTCGTGTGTTCGTGTGTTCGTGTGCTCGTGTGTTTGTGTTCTCGTGTGTTCTTTTGCTCGGCTGTTATAGTGTTCCAGTTTTCGTGTATTCGTGCGTTCGTGCGTTCGTGCATTAGTGCGTTCGTGCGTTTGTGCGTTCGTGCGTTCGTGCGTTCGTGCGTTCGTGCGTTCTCGCATTCATGCGTTCGTGCGTTCGTGCGTTCGTGCGTTCGTGCGCTCGTGCGTTCGTGTGTTCGTGTGTTCGTGTGTTCGTGTGCTTGTGTGTTTGTGTGTTCGTGTGTTCGTGTGTCCGTGTGTTCGTGTGCTTATGTGTTCGTGTGTTCGTGTGATCGTGTGTTCGTGTGTTCGTGTGTTCGTGTGTTCGTGTGTTCGTGTGTTCGTGTGTTCATGCGTTCGTGTATTCTAGTGTTCGTGTGTTCTAGTGTTCATGTATTCGTGTGTTCGTGTGTTCCTGTGTTCCTGTGTTCGTGTCTTCATGTGTTCGTGTGTTCGTGTGTTCGTGTGTCTGTGTGTTCCTGTGTTCGTGTCTTCATGTGCTCGTGTGTTCGTGTGTTCGTGTGTTCGTGTGTTCATGTGTTTGTGTGTTCTAGAGTTCGTGTGATCGTGTGTTCGTGCGTTCGTGCGTTCGTGCGTTCATGCGTTCGTGCGTTCGTGCGTTCGTGCGTTTGTGCGCTTGTGCGTTTAATTGTTCGTGCGTTTGCTCGTACGTGCGTTCGTGCGTTAGTGCGTTCGTGCGTTCGTGCGTTCGTGCGTTCGTGTGTTCGTGTGTTCATGTGTTTGTGTGTTCTAGAGTTCGTGTGATCGTGTGTTCGTGTGTTCGTGTGTCCGTGTGTTCGTGTGTTCGTGTGTTCTTGTGTTCGTGTGTTCGTGTGTTCGTGTGTTCGTGTGTTCATAAGTTCGTGTGTTGGTGTGTTCGTGTGTTCGTGTGTTCGTGCGTTAGTGCGTTCTTAAGTTCGTGTGTCGCGTGTCGTGTGTTCGTGTGTTCGTGTTTGTGTGTTTGTGTGTTTGTGTGTTCATGTGTTTGTGTGTTCGTGTGTTTATGTGTTCGTGCGTTCGAGCGTTCGTAAGTTCGTGCGTTTGTGCGTTCGTGCGTTCGTGCGTTCGTGCAGTCGTGCGTTTGTGCGTTCGTGCGTTGGTGCGTTCGTGCGTTCGTGCGTTCGTGCGTTTATGTGTTCGTGTGTTTGTGGGTTCGTGTGTTCGTGTGTTCGTGTGTTCGTGTGTTCATGTGTTTGTGTTTTCTAGTTTTCGTGTGTTCGTGTGTTTGTGTGTCGTGTGTTCGTGTGTTTGTGTGTTTGTGTGTTTGCGCGTTCATGCATTTGTGCGTTCGATCGTTCATGCGTTCGTGCGTTCGCGCGTTCGTGCGTTCGTGCGTTCGTGCGTTCGTGCGCTCGTGTGTTCGGGCTATCGTGCGTTCGTGCGTTCGTGTGTTTGTGTGTTCGTGTGTTCGTGGATCCGTGTGTTCGTGTGCTCATGTGTTCGTGTGTTCGTGTGTTCATGTGTTCTAGTGTTCGTGTGTTTTAGTGTTTGTGTGTTCGTGTGTTCGTGTGTTCGTGTGTTTATGCGTTCGTGCGTTCGTGCGTTGGTGCGTTTCTGCGTTCATGTGTTCGTGTGTTCGTGTGTTCGTGTGTTTGTGTGTTCGTGTGTTCGTGTTTTTGTGTGTTTGAGTGTTCGTGTGTTCGTGTGTTCGTGTGTTCGTGTGTTCGTGTGTTCGTGTGCACGTGCGTTTGTGTGTTCGTGTGTTCATGTGTTCGTGCGTTTGTGCGTTCGCCCGTTCGTGCGTTCGTGCGTTTGATCGTTCGTGCGTTCTTGCGTTCGTGCGTTCGTGCGTTTGTGCGTTCGTGCGTTCGTGCGTTCGTGCGTTCGTGCGTTCGTTCGGCCGTGCGTTCCCGCGTTCATGCGTTCGTGCGTTCGTGCGTTCGTGCGTTTGTGCGTTTGTGCATTTAATCGTTCGTGCGTTCGTTCGTACGTGCGTTCGTGCGTTCGTGCGTTCGTGCGTTCGTGCGTTCGTGCGCTCGTGCGCTCGTGCGTTCAGGCGTTCGTGCGTCCGTGCGTTCGTGTGTTCGTGTGTCTGTGTGTTCCTGTATTCGTGTGTTCGTGTGTTCGTCTGTTTATGTGTTCGTGTGTTCGTGTGTTCGTGTGTACGTGTGTTCGTGTGTTCGTGTGTTCTTGTGTTCGTGTGTTCGTGTGTTTGTGTGTTCGTGTGTCCGTGTGTTTGTGTGTTCGTGCGTTAGTGCGTTCTTAAGTTCGTGTGTCGTGTGTCGTGTGTTCGTGTGTTCGTGTGTTCTTTTGCTCGGCTGTTTTAGTGTTCGGGTGTTCGTGTGTTCGCGTGTTCGTGTGTCCGTGTGTTTGTGTGTTCGTGTGTTCTTGTGTTTGTGTGTTCGTGTGTTCATGTGTTCGTAAGTTCGTTTGTTGGTGTGTTCGATTGTTCGTGTGTTCGTGTGTTCTTTTGCTCGGCTGTTCTAGTGTTCGTGTGTTCGTGTGTTCGTGTGTTCGTGTGTTTGTGTGTGTGTGTGTTCGTGTGTTCGTGTGTTCGTGTATTCGTGTGCTCGTGTGCTCGTGTGTTGGTGTGCTCGTGTTTGTGTGTTTGTGTGTTTATGTGTTTGTGTGTTCGTGTGTTTATGTGGTCGTGCGTTCGTGCAGTCGTGCGTTTGTGCGTTCGTGCGTTCGTGCGTCCGTGCGTTCGTGCGTTCGTGCGGTCGTGCGTTCGTGCATTCATGTGTTCGTGTGTTCGTGTGTTCGTGTGTTCGTTTGTTCGTGTGTTCGTGTGTTCGTGTGTTCATGTGTTTGTGTGTTCCAGTTTTCGTGTATTCGTGCGTTTGTGTGTTCGTGTGTTCGTGTGTTCATGTGTTTGTGTGTTCCAGTTTTCGTGTATTCGTGTGTTCGTGTGTTCCTGTGTTCGTGCGTTCGTGCGTTCGTGCGTTCGTGCGTTCGTGTGTTCGTGTGTTCGTGTGTCTGTGTGTTCCTGTGTTCGTGTCTTCATGTGTTCGTGTGTTCGTGTGTTCGTGTGTCTGTGTGTTCCTGTGTTCGTGTCTTCATGTGCTCGTGTGTTCGTGTGTTCGTGTGTTCGTGTGTTCATGTGTTTGTGTGTTCTAGAGTTCGTGTGATCGTGTGTTCGTGCGTTCGTGCGTTCGTGCGTTCGTGCGTTCGTGCGTTCGTGCGTTCGTGCGTTCGTGCGTTTGTGCGTTTGTGCGTTTAATTGTTCGTGCGTTTGTTCGTACGTGCGTTCGTGCGTTCGTGCGTTCGTGCGTCCGTGCGTTCGTGCGTTCGTGCGTTCGTGTGTTCGTGTGTTCATGTGTTTGTGTGTTCTAGAGTTCGTGTGATCGTGTGTTCGTGTGTTCGTGTGTCCGTGTGTTCGTGTGTTCGTGTGTTCTTGTGTTCGTGTGTTTGTGTGTTCGTGTGTTCGTGTGTTCATAAGTTCGTGTGTTGGTGTGTTCGTGTGTTCGTGTGTTTGTGCGTTAGTGCGTTCTTAAGTTCGTGTGTCGCGTGTCGTGTGTTCGTGTGTTCGTGTTTGTGTGTTTGTGTGTTTGTGTGTTCATGTGTTTGTGTGTTCGTGTGTTTATGTGTTCGTGCGTTCGAGCGTTCGTAAGTTCGTGCGTTCGTGCGTTCGTGCGTTCGTGCGTTCGTGCAGTCGTGCGTTTGTGCGTTCGTGCGCTGGTGCGTTCGTGCGTTCGTGCGTTCGTGCGTTTATGTGTTCGTGTGTTTGTGGGTTCGTGTGTTCGTGTGTTCGTGTGTTCATGTGTTTGTGTTTTCTAGTTTTCGTGTGTTCGTGTGTTTGTGTGTCGTGTGTTCGTGTGTTTGTGTGTCGTGTGTTCGTGTGTTTGTGTGCTTGTGTGTTCGCGTGTTCGTGTGTTCGTGTGTTCGTGTATTCGTGTGTTCGTGTGTTCGTGTGTTCGTGTGTTCGTGTGTTCCTGTGTTTGTGTGTTCGTGTGTTCGTGTGTTCGTGTGTTCGTGTGTTTGTGTGTTTGCGCGTTCATGTGTTCGTGCGTTTGATCGTTCATGCGTTCGTGCGTTCGTGCGTTCGTGCGTTCGTGCGTTCGTGCATTAGTGCGTTCGTGCGTTTGTGCGTTCGTGCGTTCGTGCGTTCGTGCGTTCGTGCGTTCGTGCGTTCTCGCATTCATGCGTTCGTGCGTTCGTGCGTTCGTGCGTTCGTGCGTTCGTGCGTTCGTGCGTTCGTGCGTTCGTGCGTTCGTGCGTTCGTGCGTTCGTGCGCTCGTGCGTTCGTGTGTTCGTGTGTTCGTGTGTTCGTGTGCTCGTGTGTTTGTGTGTTCGTGTGTTCGTGTGTCCGTGTGTTCGTGTGATCGTGTGTTCGTGTGTTCGTGTGTTCGTGTGTTCGTGTGTTCGTGTGTTCATGCGTTCGTGTATTCTAGTGTTCGTGTGTTCTAGTGTTCATGTATTCGTGTGTTCGTGTGTTCCTGTGTTCGTGCGTTCGTGCGTTCGTGCGTTCGTGCGTTCGTGTGTTCGTGTGTTCGTGTGTTCGTGTGTCTGTGTGTTCCTGTGTTCGTGTCTTCATGTGTTCGTGTGTTCGTGTGTTCGTGTGTCTGTGTGTTCCTGTGTTCGTGTCTTCATGTGTTCGTGTGTTCGTGTGTTCGTGTGTTCGTGTGTTCATGTGTTTGTGTGTTCTAGAGTTCGTGTGATCGTGTGTTCGTGCGTTCGTGCGTTCGTGCGTTCGTGCGTTCGTGTGTTCGTGTGTTCGTGTGTTCGTGTGCTCGTGTGTTTGTGTTCTCGTGTGTTCTTTTGCTCGGCTGTTATAGTGTTCGTGTGTTCGTGTTTTCGTGTGTTCGTGTATTCGTGCGATCGTGCGTTCGTGCGTTCGGGCATTCGTGCGTTCGTGCGTTTGTGCGTTCGTGCGTTCGTGCGTTCGTGCGTTCGTGCGTTCTCGCGTTCATGCGTTCGTGCGTTCTTGCGTTCGTGCGTTCGTGCGCTCGTGCGTTCGTGTGTTCGTGTGTTCGTGTGTTCGTGTTCTCGTGTGTTTGTGTTCTCGTGTGTTCTTTTGCTCGGCTGTTATAGTGTTCGTGTGTTCGTGTTTTCGTGTGTTCGTGTATTCGTGTGTTCGTGTGTTCGTGTGTTCGTGTGTTTGTGTGTTCGTGTGTTCGTGTGTTCGTGTGTTCGTGTGTTTGTGTGTTTGCGCGTTCATGTGTTCGTGCGTTTGATCGTTCATGCGTTCGTGCGTTCGTGCGTTCGTGCATTAGTGCGTTCGTGCGTTCGTGCGTTCGTGCGTTCGTGCGTTCGTGCGTTCTCGAATTCATGCGTTCGTGCGTTCGTGCGTTCGTGCGTTCGTGCGTTCATGCGTTCGTGCGTTCATGTGTTCGTGTGTTCGTCGGATCGTGTGTTCGTGTGTTCATGTGTTTGTGTTTTCTAGTTTTCGTGTGTTCGTGTGTTTGTGTGTCGTGCGTTCGTGTGTTCATGTGCTCGTGTGTTTGCGTGTCCGTGTGTTCGTGTGTTCGTGTGTTCGTGTGTTCGTGTGTTCGTGTGTTCGTGTGTTCGTGTGTTCGTGTGTTTGTGTGTTCGTGTGTTCGTGTGTTCGTGTGTTCGTGTGTTCGTGCGTTCGTACGTTCGTGCGTTCGTGCGTTCGTGCGTTCGTGCGTTCATGTGTTCGTGTGTTCGTGTGTTCGTGTGTTTGTGTGTTCGTGTGTTCTCGTCCGTTCTTTTGCTCGGCTGTTATAGTGTTCGTGTGTTCGTGTGTTTGTGTGTTCGTGTGTGCGTGCTTTCGTGTGTTCGTGTGTTCGTGTGTTTGTGTGTTCGTGTGTTCGTGTGTTCGTGTGTTTGTGTGTTCGTGTGTTCGTGTGTTTGTGTGTTTGCGCGTTCATGTGTTCGTGCGTTTAATCGTTCATGCGTTCGTGCGTTCGTGCTTTCCCGCGTTCGTGCGTTCGTGCGTTCGTGCGTTCGTGCGTTCGGGCATTCGTGCGTTCGTGCGTTTGTGCGTTCGTGCGTTCGTGCGTTCGTGCGTTCGTGCGTCCTCGCGTTCATGCGTTCGTGCGTTCTTGCGTTCGTGCGTTCGTGCGCTCGTGCGTTCGTGTGTTCGTGTGTTCGTGTGTTCGTGTGCTCGTGTGTTTGTGTTCTCGTGTGTTCTTTTGCTCGGCTGTTATAGTGTTCGTGTGTTCGGGTTTTCGTGTGTTCGTGTATTCGTGTGTTCGTGTGTTCGTGTGTTCGTGTGTTTGTGTGTTCGTGTGTTCGTGTGTTCGTGTGTTCGTGTGTTTGTGTGTTTGCGCGTTCATGTGTTCGTGCGTTTGATCGTTCATGCGTTCGTGCGTTCGTGCGTTCGTGCATTAGTGCGTTCGTGCGTTTGTGCGTTCGTGCGTTCGTGCGTTCGTGCGTTCTCGCATTCATGCGTTCGTGCGTTCGTGCGTTCGTGCGTTCGTGCGTTCGTGCGCTCGTGCGTTCGTGTGTTCGTGTGTTCGTGTGTTCGTGTGCTCGTGTGTTTGTGTGTTCGTGTGTTCGTGTGTCCGTGTGTTCGTGTGCTTATGTGTTCGTGTGTTCGTGTGATCGTGTGTTCGTGTGTTCGTGTGTTCGTGTGTTCGTGTGTTCATGCGTTCGTGTATTCTAGTGTTCGTGTGTTCTAGTGTTCATGTATTCGTGTGTTCGTGTGTTCCTGTGTTCGTGCGTTCGTGCGTTCGTGTGTTCGTGTGTTCGTGTGTTCGTGTGTCTGTGTGTTCCTGTGTTCGTGTCTTCATGTGTTCGTGTGTTCGTGTGTTCGTGTGTCTGTGTGTTCCTGTGTTCGTGTCTTCATGTGTTCGTGTGTTCGTGTGTTCGTGTGTTCGTGTGTTCATGTGTTTGTGTGTTCTAGAGTTCGTGTGATCGTGTGTTCGTGCGTTCGTTCGTTCGTGCGTTCGTGCGTTCGTGCGTTTGTGCGTTTGTGCGTTTAATTGTTCGTGCGTTTGTTCGTACGTGCGTTCGTGCGTTCGTGCGTTCGTGCGTTCGTGCGTTCGTGCGTTCGTGCGTTCGTGCGTTCGTGCGTTCGTGCGTTCGTGCGTTCGTGTGTTCGTGTGTTCATGTGTTTGTGTGTTCTATAGTTCGTGTGATCGTGTGTTCGTGTGTTCGTGTGTCCGTGTGTTCGTGTGTTCGTGTGTTCTTGTGTTCGTGTGTTCGTGTGGTCGTGTGTTCGTGTGTTCATAAGTTCGTGTGTTGGTGTGTTCGTGTGTTCGTGTGTTCGTGCGTTAGTGCGTTCTTCAATTCGTGTGTCGCGTGTCGTGTGTTCGTGTGTTCGTGCGTTCGAGCGTTCGTAAGTTCGTGCGTTCGTGCGTTCGTGCGTTCGTGCGTTCGTGCAGTCGTGCGTTTGTGCGTTCGTGCGTTAGTGCGTTCGTGCGTTCGTGCGTTCGTGCGTTTATGTGTTCGTGTGTTCGTGGGTTCGTGTGTTCGTGTGTTCGTGTGTTCATGTGTTTGTGTTTTCTAGTTTTCGTGTGTTCGTGTGTTTGTGTGTCGTGTGTTCGTGTGTTTGTGTGTTCGTGTGTTCGTGTGTTCGTGTGTTCGTGTGTTCGTGTGTTTGTGTGTTCGTGTGTTCGTGTGTTCGTGTGTTCGTGTGTTTGTGTGTTTGCGCGTTCATGTGTTCGTGCGTTTGATCGTTCATGCGTTCGTGCGTTCGTGCGTTCGTGCATTAGTGCGTTCGTGCGTTTGTGCGTTCGTGCGTTCGTGCGTTCGTGCGTTCGTGCGTTCGTGCGTTCTCGCATTAATGCGTTCGTGCGTTCGTGCGTTCGTGCGTTCGTGCGTTCGTGCGTTCGTGCGCTCGTGCGTTCGTGTGTTCGTGTGTTCGTGTGTTCGTGTGCTCGTGTGTTTGTGTGTTCGTGTGTTCGTGTGTCCGTGTGTTCGTGTGATCGTGTGTTCGTGTGTTCGTGTGTTCGTGTGTTCGTGTGTTCATGCGTTCGTGTATTCTAGTGTTCGTGTGTTCTAGTGTTCATGTATTCGTGTGTTCGTGTGTTCCTGTGTTCGTGCGTTCGTGCGTTCGTGCGTTCGTGCGTTCGTGTGTTCGTATGTTCGTGTGTTCGTGTGTCTGTGTGTTCCTGTGTTCGTGTCTTCATGTGTTCGTGTGTTCGTGTGTTCGTGTGTCTGTGTGTTCCTGTGTTCGTGTCTTCATGTGTTCGTGTGTTCGTGTGTTCGTGTGTTCGTGTGTTCATGTGTTTGTGTGTTCTAGAGTTCGTGTGATCGTTTGTTCGTGCGTTCGTGCGTTCGTGCGTTCGTGCGTTCGTGCGTTTGTGCGTTTGTGCGTTTAATTGTTCGTGCGTTTGTTTGTAAGTGCGTTCGTGCGTTCGTGCGTTCGTGCGTTCGTGCGTTCGTGCGTTCGTGCGTTCGTGCGTTCGTGCGTTCGTGCGTTCGTGCGCTTGTGCGTTCTTGCGTTCGTGTGTTCGTGCGTCCGTGCGTTCGTGTGTTCGTGTGTTCATGTGTTTGTGTGTTCTAGAGTTCGTGTGATCGTGTGTTCGTGTGTTCGTGTGTCCGTGTGTTCGTGTGTTCGTGTGTTCTGGTGTTCGTGTGTTCGTGTGTTCGTGTGTTCGTGTGTTCGTGTGTTCATAAGTTCGTGTGTTGGTGTGTTCGTGTGTTCGTGTGTTCGTGCGTTAGTGCGTTCTTAAGTTCGTGTGTCGCGTGTCGTGTGTTCGTGTGTTCGTGTTTGTGTGTTTGTGTGTTCATGTAGTTGTGTGTTCGTGTGTTTATGTGTTCGTGTGTTTATGTGTTCGTGCGTTCGAGCGTTCGTAAGTTCGTGCGTTCGTGCGTTCGTGCGTTCGTGCGTTCGTGCAGTCGTGCGTTTGTGCGTTCGTGCGTTGGTGCGTTCGTGCGTTCGTGCGTTCGTGCGTTTATGTGTTCGTGTGTTCGTGGGTTCGTGTGTTCGTGTGTTCGTGTGTTCATGTGTTTGTGTTTTCTAGTTTTCGTGTGTTCGTGTGTTTGTGTGTCGTGTGTTCGTGTGTTTGTGTGCTCGTGTGTTCGCGTGTTCGTGTGTTCGTGTGTTCGTGTGTTCGTGTGTTCGTGTGTTCGTGTGTTCGTGTATTCGTGTGTTCGTGTGTTCGTGCGTTCGTGTGTTCGTGTGTTCGTGTGTCCGTGTGTTCGTGTGTTCTTGTGTCCGTGTGTTCGTTTGTTCGTGTGTTCGTGTATTCGTACGTTCGTGCGTTCGTGCGTACTTTCGTTCGTGCGTTCTCGTGTTCGTGTGTTCGTGTGTTCGTGTGTTCGTGTGTTCGTGTGATCGTCCGTTCGTGTGTTCGTGTGTTCGTGTGTACGTGTGTTCGTGTGTTCGTGTGTTCGTGTGTACGTGTGTTCGTGTGTTCGTGTGTTCGTGTGTTCGTGCCATCGTGCGTTATTGCTTTCGTGTCTCGTGTGTCGTGTGTTCGTGTGTTCGTGTGTTTGTGTTCTCGTGTGTTCTTTTGCTCGGCTGTTATAGTGTTCGTGTGTTTGTGTGTTCGTGTGTTCGTGTTTTCGTGTGTTCGTGTGTTCGTGTGTTCGTGTGTTTTTGTGTTCGTGTGTTTGGGTGTTCGTGTGTTCGTGTGTTCGTGTGTTGGGGTGTTCGTGTGTTCGTGTGTTCGTGTGTTTGTGTGTTTGCGCGTTCATGTGTTCGTGGGTTTAATCGTTCATGCGTTCGTGCGTTCGTGCTTTCGCGCGTTCGGACGTTCGTGCGTTCGTGCGTTCGGGCATTCGTATGTTCGTGCGTTTGTGCGTTCGTGCGTTCGTGCGTTTGTGCGCTCGTGCGTTCGTGCGTTCGTGCGTTTTCGCGTTCATGCGTTCGTGCGTTCGTGCGTTCGTGCGTTCGTGCGCTCGTGTGCTCGTGTGTTTGTGTGTTCGTGTGTTCGTGTGTCCGTGTGTTCGTGTGCTTATGTGTTCGTGTGTTCGTGTGATCGTGTTTCCGTGTTTCCGTGTGTTCGTGTGTTCGTGTGTTCGTGTGTTCATGCGTTCGTGTATTCTAGTGTTCGTGTGTTCTAGTGTTCGTGTATTTGTGTGGTCGTGTGTTCCTGTGTTCGTGCGTCCTTGCGTTCGTGCGTTCGTGCGTTCGTGTGTTCGTGTGTTCGTGTGTCTGTGTATTCCTGTGTTCCTGTCTTCATGTGTTCGTGTGTTCGTGTGTTCGTGTGTTCGTGTGTCTGTGTGTTCCTGTGTTCGTGTCTCCATGTGTTCGTGTGTTCGTGTGTTCGTGTGTTCATGTGTTTGTGTGTTCTAGAGTTCGTGTGATCGTGTGTTCGTGCGTTCGTGCGTTCGTGCGTTCGTGCGTTCGTGCGTTCGTGCGTTCTTGCGTTCTTGCGTTCGTGCGTTCGTGCGTTCGTGCGTTCGTGCGCTTGTGCGTTTGTGCGTTTTATTGTTCGTGCGTTCGTTCGTACCTGCGTTCGTGCGTTTGTGCGTTCGTGCGTTCGTGCGCTTGTGCGTTCTCGCTTTCGTGCGTTCGTGCGTCCGTGCGTTCGTGTGTCCGTGTGTTCATGTGTCTGTGTGTTCCTGTGTTCGTGTGTTCATGTGTTCATGTGTTCGTGTGTTCGTGTGTTCATGTGTTTGTGTGTTCTAGAGTTCGTGTGATCGTGTGTTCGTGTGTTCGTGTGTCCGTGTGTTCGTGTGTTCGTGTGTTCGTAAGTTCGTGTGTTGGTGTGTTCGGGTATTCGTGTGTTCGTGCGTTAGTGCGTTCTCAAGTTCGTGTGTCGTGTGTCGTGTGTTCGTGTGTTCGTGTGTTCGTGTGTTCATGTGTTCGTGTGTTCTTTTGCTCGGCTGTTTTAGTGTTCGTGTGTTCGTGTGTTTGTGTTTGTGTGTTCATGTGTTCGTGTGTTTGTGTGCTCGTGTGCTCGTGTGTTGGTGTGCTCGTGTTTGTGTGTTTGTGTGTTAATGTGTTTGTGTGTTCGTGTGTTTATGTGTTCGTGCGTT
This sequence comes from Sussaba pulchella, assembly GCA_963971145.1. Taxonomy (NCBI): domain Eukaryota; kingdom Metazoa; phylum Arthropoda; class Insecta; order Hymenoptera; family Ichneumonidae; genus Sussaba; species Sussaba pulchella. Next base: position 37,963 of record CAXAQZ010001141.1, on the reverse strand, counting down.
CGTGCGTTCGTGCGTTCATGCAGTCGTGCGTTCGTGCAGTCGTGCGTTCGTGCGTTCGGACGTTCGTGCGTTCGTGCGTTCGGGCATTCGTGCGTTCGTGCGTTCGTGCGTTCGGACGTTCGTGCGTTCGTGCGTTCGGGCATTCGTGCGTTCGTGCGTTTGTGCGTTCGTGCGTTCGTGCGTTTGTGCGCTCGTGCGTTAGTGCGTTCGTGCGTTTTCGCGTTCATGCGTTCGTGCGTTCGTGCGTTCGTGCGTTCGTGCGCTCGTGTGCTCGTGTGTTTGTGTGTTCGTGTGTTCGTGTGTCCGTGTGTTCGTGTGCTTATGTGTTCGTGTGTTCGTGTGATCGTGTTTCCGTGTTTCCGTGTGTTCGTGTGTTCGTGTGTTCGTGTGTTCATGCGTTCGTGTATTCTAGTGTTCGTGTGTTCTAGTGTTCGTGTATTCGTGTGGTCGTGTGTTCCTGTGTTCGTGCGTCCTTGCGTTCGTGCGTTCGTGCGTTCGTGTGTTCGTGTGTTCGTGTGTTCGTGTGTCTGTGTATTCCTGTGTTCCTGTCTTCATGTGTTCCTGTGTTCGTGTGTCTGTGTGTTCCTGTGTTCGTGTCTTCATGTGTTCGTGTGTTCGTGTGTTCGTGTGTTCATGTGTTTGTGTGTTCTAGAGTTCGTGTGATCGTGTGTTCGTGCGTTCGTGCGTTCGTGCGTTCGTGCGTTCGAGCGTTCGTGCGTTCGTGCGTTCGTGCGTTCGTGCGTTCGTGCGTTCGTGCGCTTGCGCGTTTGTGCGTTTTATTGTTCGTGCGTTCGTTCGTACGTGCGTTCGTGCGTTCGTGAGTTCGTGCGCTCGTGCGTTCTCGCTTTCGTGCGTTCGTGCGTCCGTGCGTTCGTGTGTCCGTGTGCTCATGTGTCTGTGTGTTCCTGTGTTCGTGTGTTCATGTGTTCATGTGTTCGTGTGTTCGTGTGTTCATGTGTTTGTGTGTTCTAGAGTTCGTGTGATCGTGTGTTCGTGTGTTCGTGTGTCCGTGTGTTCGTGTGTTCGTGTGTTCTTGTGTTCGTGTGTTCGTGTGTTCGTGTGTTCGTAAGTTCGTGTGTTGGTGTGTTCGGGTGTTCGTGTGTTCGTGCGTTAGTGCGTTCTCAAGTTCGTGTGTCGTGTGTCGTGTGTTCGTGTGTTCGTGTGTTCGTGTGTTCATGTGTTCGTGTGTTCTTTTGCTCGGCTGTTTTAGTGTTCGTGTGTTGGTGTGTTCATGTGTTCGTGTGTTTGTGTTTGTGTGTTCGTGTGTTCGTGTGTTCATGTGTTCGTGTGCTCGTGTGCTCGTGTGGTGGTGTGCTCGTGTTTGTGTGTTTGTGTGTTAATGTGTTTGTGTGTTCGTGTGTTTATGTGTTCGTGCGTTCGTGCGTTCGTGCGTTCATGCAGTCGTGCGTTCGTGTTGTCGTGCGTTCGTGCGTTCGTGCGTTCGTGCGTTCGTGCGGTCGTGCGTTCGTGCATTCATGTGTTCGTGTGTTCGTGTGTTCGTGTGTTCGTGTGTTCGTGTATTCGTTTGTTCGTGTGTTCGTGTGTTCGTGTGTTCATTTGTTTGTGTGTTCGTGTGTTTGTGTGTTCCAGTTTTCGTCTACTCGTGCGTTTGTGTGTCGTGTGTTCGTGTGTTCGTGTGTTCGTGTGTTCGTGTGTTCGTGTGTTCGTGTGTCCATGTGTTCGTGTGTTCGTGTGTTCGTGTGTTCGTGTGTTCGTGTGTTCGTGTGTTCGTGTGTTCGTGTGTTCGTGTTCGTGTGTTCGTGTGTTCGTGTGTTCGTGCGTTCGTGCGTTCGTGCGTTATTGCGTACGTGTGTCGTGTGTCGTGTGTTCGTGTGTTCATGTGTTCGTGTGTTCGTGTGTTCGTGTGTTCGTGTGTTTGTGTTCTTGTGTGTTCCTTTGCTCGCTTGTTATAGTGTTCGTGTATTCGTGTGTTCGTGTATTCGTGTGTTCGTGTGTTCGTGTGTTCGTGTGATCGTGTTTCCGTGTGCTCGTGTGTTCGTGTGTTCGTGTGTTCGTGTGTTCGTGTGTTCGTGTGTTAGTGTGCTCGTGTGTTCGTGTGTTCGTGTGTTCGTGCGTTCGTGTGTTTGTGTGTTTGCGCGTTCATGCGTTCGTGCGTTCGATCGTTCATGCGTTCGTGCGTTCGCGCGTTCGTGCGTTCGTGCGTTCGTGCGTTCGTGCGCTCGTGCGTTCGGGCTATCGTGCGTTCGTGCGTTCGTGCGTTCGTGCGTTCGTGTGCTCATGTGTTCGTTTGTTCGTGTGTTTGTGTGTTCGTGTGTTCGTGGATCCGTGTGTTCGTGTGCTCATGTGTTCGTGTGTTCGTGTGTTCATGTGTTCTAGTGTTCGTGTGTTTTAGTGTTTGTGTATTCGTGTGTTCGTGTGTTCGTGTGTTTATGCGTTCGTGCGTTCGTGCGTTCGTGCGTTTCTGCGTTCATGTGTTCGTGCGTTTGATCGTTCATGCGTTCGTGCGTTCGTGCTTTCGCGCGTTCGTGCGTTCGTGCGTTCGTGCGTTCGGGCATTCGTGCGTTCGTGCGTTCGTGCGTTCGTGCGTTCTCGCGTACATGCGTTCGTGCGTTCGTGCGTTCGTGCGTTCGTGCGCTCGTGCGTTCGTGTGTTCGTGTGTTCGTGTGTTCGTGTGCTCGTGTGTTTGTGTGTTCGTGTGTTCGTGTGTCCGTGTGTTCGTGTGCTTATGTGTTCGTGTGTTCGTGTGATCGTGTTTCCGTGTGTTCGTGTGTTTGTGTGTTCGTGTGTTCATGCGTTCGTGTATTCTAGTGTTCGTGTGTTCTAGTGTTCATGTATTCGTGTGTTCGTGTGTTCGTGTGTTCCTGTGTTCGTGCGTCCGTGCGTTCGTGCGTTCGTGCGTTCGTGTGTTCGTGTGTTCGTGTGTCTGTGTGTTCCTGTGTTCGTGTCTTCATGTGTTCGTGTGTTCATGTGTTCGTGTGTTCGTGTGTTCATGTGTTTGTGTGTTCTAGAGTTCGTGTGATCTCGTGTTCGTGCGTTCGTGCGTTCGTGCGTTCGTGCGTTCGTGCGCTTGTGCGTTCTCGCGTTCGTGCGTTCTCGCGTTCGTGCGTTCGTGCGTCCGTGCGTTCGTGTGTTCGTGTGTTCATGTGTTTGTGTGTTCCAGAGTTCGTGTGATCGTGTGTTCGTGTGTTCGTGTGTCCGTGTGTTCGTGTGTTCGTGTGTTCTTGTGTTCGTGTGTTCGTGTGTTCGTGTGTTCATAAGTTCGTGTGTTGGTGTGTTCGTGTTTTCGTGTGTTCGTGCGTTAGTGCGTTTTTGAGTTCGTGTGTCGCGTGTCGTGTGTTCATGTGTTCATGTGTTCGTGTCTTCGTGTGTTCACGTGTTCGTGTGTTCTTTTCCTCGGCTGTTTTAGTGTTCGTGTGTTCGTGTGTTCTTTTGCTCGGCTGTTTGAGTGTTCGAGTGTTCGTGTGTTCGTGTGTTCGTGTGTTCGTGTGTTCGTGTGTTTGTGTGTTTGTGTGTTTGTGTGTTCGGGTGTTCGTGCGTTAGTGCGTTCTTTAGTTCGTGTGTCGTGGTTCGTGTGTTCGTGTGTTCGTGTGTTTATGTGTTCGTGCGTTTGAGCGTTCGTGCGTTCGTGCGTTCGTGCGTTCGTGCGTTTGTGCAGTCGTGCGTTTGCGCGTTTGTGCGTTCGTGCGTTGGTGCGTTCGTGCGTTCATGCGTTCGTGCGTTCATGCGTTCGTGTGTTCGTGGGATCGTGTGTTCGTGTGTTCATGTGTTTGTGTTTACTAGTTTTCGTGTGTTCGTGTGTTTGTGTGTCGTGTGTTCGTGTGTTCGTGTGCTCGTGTGTTCGCGTGTTCGTGTATTCGTGTGTTCGTGTGTTCGTGTGTTCGTGTGTTCGTGTGTTCGTGTGTTCGTGTGTTCGTGTGTTCGTGTGTTCGTGTGTTCGTGTGTTCGTGTGTTCGTGTGTTCGTATGTTCGTGTGTTCGTGTGTTCGTGCGTTCGTGTGTTCGTGTGTCCGTGTGTTCGTGTGTTCGTGTGTTCGTGTATTCGTACGGTCGTGCGTTCGTGCGTTCGTGCATTCGTGCGTTCGTGTGTTCGTGTGTTCGTGTGTTCGTGTGTTCGTGTGTTTGTGTTCTCGTGTGTTCTTTTGCCCGGCTGTTACAGTGTTTGTGTGATCGTGTGTTTGTGTGTTCGTGTGTTCGTGTTTTCGTGTGTTTGTGTGTTCGTGTGATCGTGTGTTCATGCGCTCGTGCGTTCGTGCGTTCGTGCGTTCGTGCGTTCGTGCGTTCGTGCGTTCGTGCGTTTGTGCATTTAATTGTTCGTGCGTTCGTTCGTACGTGCGTTCGTGCGTTCGTGCGTTCGTGCGTTCGTGCGTTCGTGCGCTTGTGCGTTCTCGCGTTCGTGCGTTCGTGCGTCCGTGCGTTCGTGTGTTCGTGTGTTCATGTGTTTGTGTGTTCTAGAGTTCGTGTGATCGTGTGTTCGTGTGTTCGTGTGTCCGTGTGTTCGTGTGTTCGTGTGTTCTTGTGTTCGTGTGTTCGTGTGTTCGTGTGTTCATGAGTTCGTGTGTTGGTGTGTTCGTGTTTTCGTGTGTTCGTGCGTTAGTGCGTTCTTAAGTTCGTGTGTCGCGTGTCGTGTGTTCGTGTGTTCGTGTGTTCGTGTGTTCGTGTGTTCGTGTGTTCGTGTGTTCGTGTGTTCGTGTGTTCTTTTGCTCGGCTGTTTGAGTGTTCGAGTGTTCGTGTGTTCGTGTGTTCGTGTGTTCGTGTGTTCGTGTGTTCGTGTGTTCGTGTGTTCGTGTGTTCGTGTGTTCGTGTGTTCGTGTGTTCGTGTGTTCGTGTGTTCGTGCGTTAGTGCGTTCTTAAGTTCGTGTGTCGTGTGTCGTGTGTTCGTGTGTTCGTGTGTTCGTGTGTTCGTGTTTGTGTGTTCGTGTGCTCGTGTGTTCGTGTGTTCGTGTGTTCGTGTGCTCGTGTGCTCGTGTGTTGGTGTGCTTGTGTTTGTGTGTTTGTGTGTTCGTGTGTTTGTGTGTTCGTGTGTTTATGTGTTCGTGCGTTTGAGCGTTCGTGCGTTCGTGCGTTCGTGCGTTCGTGCGTTCGTGCGTTCGTGCAGTCGTGCGTTTGTGCGTTCGTGCGTTGGTGCGTTCATGCGTTCGTGTGTTCGTGTGTTCGTGTGTTCGTGTGTTCGTGTGCTTGTGTTTTCGTGTGTTCGTGTGTTCGTGTGCTCGTGTGTTCGCGTGTTCGTGTGTTCGTGTGTTCGTGTGTTCGTGTGTTCGTGTGTTCGTGTGTTCTCGTGTTCTTGTGTCCGGGTGTTCGTGTGTTCGTGTGTTCGTGTGTTCGTGTATTCGTACGTTCGTGCGTTCGTGCGTTCGTGCGTTCGTGCGTTCTCGTGTTCGTATGTTCGTGTGTTCGTGTGTTCGTGTGTTCGTGTGTTCGTGTGTTCGTGTGATCGTCCGTTCGTGTGTTCGTGTGTTCGTGTGTACGTGTGTTTGTGTGTTTGTGTGTTCGTGTGCACGTGTGTTCGTGTGTTCGTGTGTTCGTGTGTTCGTGTGTTCGTGTGTTCGTGTGTTCGTGTGTTCGTGTGTTCGTGTGTTTCTGTTCTCGTGTGTTCTTTTGCTCGGCTGTTATAGTGTTCGTGTGCTCGTGTGTTTGTGTGTTCGTGTGTTCGTGTTTTCGTGTGTTCGTGTGTTCGTGTGTTCGTGTGTTCTTGTGTTCGTGTGTCTGTGTATTCGTGTGTTCGTGTGTTCATGTGTTTGTGTGTTTGCGCGTTCATGTGTTCGTGGGTTTAATCGTTCATGCGTTCGTGCGTTCGTGCTTTCGCGCGTTCGTACGTTCGTGCGTTCTTGCGTTCGTGCGTTCGGGCATTCGTGCGTTCGTGCGTTTGTGCGTTCGTGCGTTCGTGCGTTCGTGCGTTCGTGCGTTCTCGCGTTCATGCGTTCGTGCGTTCGTGCCCTCGTGCGTTCGTGCGTTCGTGCGCTCGTGCCTTCGTGTGTTCGTGTGTTCGTGTGTTCGTGTGTTCGTGTGTTCGTGTGTTTGTGTGTTCATGTGTTCGTGTGTTCGTGTGTTTGTGCGTTCGTGCGTTCTCGCGTTCTCGCGTTCATGCGTTCGTGCGTTCGTGCGTTCGTGCGTTCGTGCGCTCGTGCGTTTGTGTGTTCGTGTGTTTGTGTGTTCGTGTGCTCGTGTGTTTGTGTGTTCGTGTGTTCCTGTGTCCGTGTGTTTGTGTACTTATGTGTTCGTGTGTTCGTGTGATCGTGTTTCCGTGTGTTCGTGTCTTCGTGTGTTCGTGTGTTCATGCGTTCGTGTATTCTAGTGTTCGTGTGTTCTAGTGTTCATGTATTCGTGTGTTCGTGTGTTCCTGTGTTCGTGCGTCCGTGCGTTCGTGTCTTCATGTGTTCGTGTGTTCGTGTGTCTGTGTTTTCCTGTGTTCGTGTCTTCATGTGTTCGTGTGTTCGTGTGTTCGTGTGTTCGTGTGTTTGTGTGTTCTAGAGTTCGTGCGATCTCGTGTTCGTGCGTTCGTGCGTTCGTGCGTTCGTGCGTTCGTGCGTTCGTGCGTTCGTGCGTTCGTGCGTTCGTGCGTTTGTGCGTTTGTGCGTTTAATTGTTCGTGCGTTCGTTCGTACGTGCGTTCGTGCGTTCGTGCGTTCGTGCGTTCGTGCGTTCGTGCGTTCGTGCGTTCGTGCGTTCGTGCGTTCGTGCGTTTGTGCGTTTGTGCGTTTGATTGTTCGTGCGTTCGTTCGTAGGTGCGTTCGTGCGTTCGTGCGTTCGTGCGTTCGTGCGTTCGTGCGTTCGTGCGTTCGTGCGTTCGTGCGCTTGTGTGTTCCAGAGTTCGTGTGATCGTGTGTTCGTGTGTTCGTGTGTCCGTGTGTTCGTGTGTTCGTGTGTTCTTGTGTTCGTGTGTTCGTGTGTTCATAAGTTCGTGTGTTGGTGTGTTCGTGTTTTCGTGTGTTCGTGCGTTAGTGCGTTTTTAAGTTCGTGTGTCGCGTGTCGTGTGTTCATGTGTTCGTGTGTTCGTGTCTTCGTGTGTTCACGTGTTCGTGTGTTCTTTTGCTCGGCTGTTTTAGTGTTCGTGTGTTCGTGTGTTCTTTTGCTCGGCTGTTTAAGTGTTCGAGTGTTCGTGTGTTCGTGTGTTTGTGTGTTTGTGTGTTTGTGTGTTTGTGTGTTTGTGTGTTCGTGTGTTCGTGCGTTAGTGCGTTCTTTAGTTCGTGTGTCGTGTGTCGTGTGTTCGTGTGTTCGTGTGTTTATGTGTTTGTGCGTTTGAGCGTTCGTGCGTTCGTGCGTTCGTGCGTTCGTGCGTTCGTACAGTCGTGCGTTTGTGCGTTCGTGCGTTGGTGCGTTCGTGCGTTCATGCGTTCGTGCATTCATGTGTTCGTGTGTTCGTGGGATCGTGTGTTCGTGTGTCCATGTGTTTGTGTTTTCTAGTTTTCGTGTGTTCGTGTGTTTGTGTGTCGTGTGTTCGTGTGTTCGTGTGCTCGTGTGTTCGCGTGTTCGTGTTTTCGTGTGTTCGTGTGTTCGTGTGTTTGTGTGTTCTTGTGTTCGTGTGTTCGTGTGTTCGTGTGTTCGTGTGTTCGTGTGTTCGTGTGTTCGTGTGTTCGTGTGTTCGTGTGTTCGTGTGTTCGTGTGTTCGTGTGTTCGTGTGTTCGTGCGTTCGTGTGTTCGTGTGTCCGTGTGTTCGTGTGTTCGTGTGTTCGTGTATTCGTACGGTCGTGCGTTCGTGCGTTCGTGCGTTCGTGCGTACGTGTGTTCGTGTGTTCATGTGTTCGTGTGTTTGTGTTCTCGTGTGTTCTTTTTCTCGGCTGTTATAGTGTTCGTGTGTTTGTGTGTTCGTGTGTTCGTGTTTTCGTGTGTTCGTGTGTTCGTGTGATCGTCTGTTCGTGCGTTCGTGCGTTCGTGCGTTCGTGCGTTCGTGCGTTCGTGCGTTCGTGCGTTCGTGCGTTCGTGCGTTCGTGCGTTCGTGCGTTCGTGCGTTTGTGCGTTTAATTGTTCGTGCGTTCGTTTGTACGTGCGTTCGTGCGTTCGTGCGTTCGTGCGTTCGTGCGTTCGTGCGCTTGTGCGTTCTCGCGTTCGTGCGTTCGTGCGTCCGTGCGTTCGTGTGTTCGTGTGTTCATGTGTTTGTGTGTTCTAGAGTTTGTGTGATCGTGTGTTCGTGTGTTCGTGTGTCCGTGTGTTCGTGTGTTCGTGTGTTTGTGTGTTCTTGTGTTCGTGTGTTCGTGTGTTCGTGTGTTCATAAATTTGTGTGTTGGTGTGTTCGTGTTTTCGTGTGTTCGTGCGTTAGTTTGTTTTAAAGTTCGTGTGTCGCGTGTCGTGTGTTCGTGTGTTCGTGTGTTCGTGTGTTCGTGTGTTCGTGTGTTCGTGTGATCGTGTGTTCGTGTGTTCGTGTGTTCGTGTGTTCGTGTGTTTGTATTCTCGTGTGTTCGTGTGTTCGTGTGCTCGTGTGTTCGCGTGTTCGTGTGTTCGTGTGTTCGTGTGTTCGTGTGTTCGTGTGTTCGTGTGTTCGTGTGTTCGTGTGCTCGTGTGTTCGTGTGTTCTTGTGTCCGTGTGTTCGTGTGTTCGTGTGTTCGTGTGTTCGTGTGTTCGTGTGTTCGTGTGTTCGTGTGTTCGTGTATTCGTACGTTCGTGCGTTCGTGCGTTCGTGTGTTCGTGCGTTCTCGTGTTCGTGTGTTCGTGTGTTCGTGTGTTCGTGTGTACGTGTGTTCGTGTGTTCGTGTGTTCGTGTGCACGTGTGTTCGTGTGTTCGTGTGTTCGTGTGTTCGTGTGTTCGTGTGTTCGTTCGTTCGGGTGTTCGTGTGTTCGTGTGTTCGTGTGTTCGTGTTCTCGTGTGTTCTTCTGCTCGGCTGTTATAGTGTTCGTGTGTTCGTGTGTTTGTGTGTTCGTGTGTTCGTGTTTTCGTGTGTCCGTGTGTTCGTGTGTTCGTGTGTTCGTGTGTTCTTGTGTTCGTGTGTCTGTGTGTTCGTGTGTTCGTGTGTTCGTGTGTTTGTGTGTTTGCGCGTTCATGTGTTCGTGGGTTTATTCGTTCATGCGTTCGTGCGTTCGTGCTTTCGCGCGTTCGTACGTTCGTGCGTTCGTGCGTTCGTGCGTTCGTGCGTTCGGGCATTTGTGCGTTTGTGCGTTTGTGCGTTCGTGCGTTCGTGCGTTCGTGCGTTCGTGCGTTCTCGCGTTCATGCGTTCGTGCGTTCGTGCCCTCGTGTGTTCGTGTGTTCGTGTGTTCATGCGTTCGTGTATTCTAGTGTTCGTGTGTTCTAGTGTTCGTGTATTCGTGTGGTCGTTTGTTTCTGTGTTCGTGCGTCCGTGCGTTCGTGCGTTTGTGCGTTCGTGTGTTCGTGTGTTCGTGTGTCTGTGTGTTCCTGTGTTCCTGTCTTCATGTGTTCGTGTGTTCGTGTGTTCGTGTGTCTGTGTGTTCCTGTGTTCGTGTCTTTATGTGTTCGTGTGTTCGTGTGTTCGTGTGTTCATGTGTTTGTGTGTTCTAGATTTCGTGTGATCGTGTGTTCGTGCGTTCGCGCGTTCGTGCGTTCGTGCGTTCGTGCGTTCGTGCATTCGTGCGTTCGTGCGTTTGTGCGTTTGGGCGTTTAATTGTTCGTTTGTTCGTCCGTACGTGCGTTCGTGCGTTCGTGCGTTCGTGCGTTCGTGCGTTCGTGCGCTTGTGCGTTCTCGCTTTCGTGCGTTCGTGCGTTCGTGCGTCCGTGCGTTCGTGTGTTCGTGTGTTCATGTGTCTGTGTGTTCCTGTGTTCGTGTGTTCATGTGTTCATGTGTTCGTGTGTTCGTGTGTTCGTGTGTTCATGTGTTTGTGTGTTCTAGAGTTCGTGTGATCGTTTGTTCGTGTGTTCGTGTGTTCGTGTGTCCGTGTGTTCGTGTGTTCGTGTGTTCTTGTGTTCGTGTGTTCGTGTGTTCGTGTGTTCGTAAGTTCGTGTGTTTCATGTGTTCGGGTGTTCGTGTGTTCGTGCGTTAGTGCGTTCTTAAGTTCGTGTGTCGTGTGTCGTGTGTTCGTGTGTTCGTGTGTTCGTGTGTTCGTGTGTTCGTGTGTTCGTGTGTTCGTGTGTTCGTGTGTTTGTGTGTTCGTGTGTCCTTTTGCTCGGCTGTTTTAGTGTTCGTGTGTTCGTGTGTTCGTGTGTTCGTGTGTTCGTGTGTTCGTGTTTGTGTGTTCGTGTGTTCGTGTGTTCGTGTGTTCGTGTGCTCGTGTGCTCGTGTGTTGGTGTGTTCGTGTGTTCGTGTTTGTGTGTTCGTGTGTTAATGTGTTCGTGCGTTCGTGCAGTCATGCGTTCGTGCGTTCGTGCGTTCGTGCGTTTGTGCGGTCGTGCGTTCGTGCAATCATGTGTTCGTGTGTTCGTGTGTTCGTGTGTTCGTGTGTTCGTTTGTTCGTGTGTTCGTGTGTTCGTGTGTTCGTGTGTTCGTGTGTTCATGTGTTTGTGTGTTCGTGTGTTCATGTGTTTGTGTGTTCCAGTTTTCGTGTATTCGTGCGTTTGTGTGTCGTGTGTTCGTGTGTTCGTGTGTTCGTGTGTTCGTGTGTTCGTGTGTTTGTGTGTTCGTGTGTTCGTGTGTTCGTGTGTTCGTGTGTTCGTGTGTTCGTGTGTTCGTGTGTTCGTGTGTTCGTGTGTTCGTGTGTTCGTGTGTTCGTGTGTTCGTGTGTTCGTGTGCTCGTGTGTTCGTGTGTTCGTGTGTTCGTGCGTTCGTGCGTTCGTGCGTTCGTGCGTTATTGCGTTCGTGTGTCGTGTGTCGTGTGTTTGTGTGTTCATGTGTTCGTGTGTTCGTGTGTTTGTGTTCTTGTGTGTTCCTTTGCTCGCTTGTTATAGTGTTCCTGTGTTCGTGTGTTCGTGTGTTCGTGAGTTCGTGTGTTCGTGTGTTCGTGTGTTCGTGTGTTAGTGTGTTCGTGTGTTCCCGTGTTCGTGTGTTCGTGTGTTCGTGTGTTTGTGTGTTTGCGCGTTCATGCGTTCGTGCGTTCGTGCGTTCGTGCGGTCGTGCGTTCGTGCATTCATGTGTTCGTGTGTTCGTGTGTTCGTGTGTTCGTGTGTTCGTTTGTTCGTGTGTTCGTGTGTTCGTGTGTTCGTGTGTTCATGTGTTTGTGTGTTCGTGTGTTCATGTGTTTGTGTGTTCCAGTTTTCGTGTATTCGTGCGTTTGTGTGTCGTGTGTTCGTGTGTTCGTGTGTTCGTGTGTTCGTGTGTTCGTGTGTTCGTGTGTCCGTGTGTTCGTGTGTTCGTGTGTTCGTGTATTCGTGCGTTCGTGCGTTCGTGCGTTCGTGCGTTCGTGCGTTCGTGCGCTCGTGTGTTCGTGTGTTCGTGAGTTCGTGTGTTCGTGTGTTCGTGTGTTCGTGTGTTCGTGTGTTCGTGTGTTCGTGTGTTCGTGTGTTCGTGTGTTCGTGTGTTCGTGTGTTCGTGTGTTTGTGCGTTCGTGCGTTCGTGCGTTCGTGCGTTATTGCGTTCGTGTGTCGTGTGTCGTGTGTTCGTGTGTTCATGTGTTCGTGTGTTCGTGTGTTCGTGTGTTCGTGTGTTTGTGTTCTTGTGTGTTCCTTTGCTCGCTTGTTATAGTGTTCCTGTGTTCGTGTGTTCGTGTGTTCGTGTGTTCGTGTGTTCGTGTGTTCGTGTGTTAGTGCGTTCGCGCGTTCGTGCGTTCGTGCGTTCGTGCGTTCGTGCGCTCGTGCTTTCTCGCGTTCGTGCGTTCGTGTGCTCATGTGTTCGTTTGTTCGTGTGTTTGTGTGTTCGTGTGTTCGTGGATCCGTGTGTTCGTGTGCTCATGTGTTCGTGTGTTCGTGTGTTCGTGTGTTCGTGTGTTCGTGTGTTCGTGTTTTCGTGTGTTGAGTGTTCGTGTGTTCGTGTGTTCGTGTGTTCGTGTGTTCGTGTGTTCGTGTGCACGTGCGTTTGTGTGTTCGTGTGTTCATGTGTTCGTGTGTTTGTGCGTTTGTGCGTTCGCGCGTTCGTGCGTTCGTGCGTTTGATCGTTCGTGCGTTCTTGCGTTCGTGCGTTCGTGCGTTTGTGCGTTTGTGCGTTCGTGCGTTCTCGCGTTCGTGCGTTCGTGCGTTCTCGCGTTCATGCCTTCGTGCGTTCGTGCGTTCTCGCGTTCGTGCGTTTGTGCGTTTGTGCATTTAATCGTTTGTGCGTTCGTTCGTACGTGCGTTCGTGCGTTCGTGCGTTCGTGCGTTCGTGCGCTCGTGCGTTCGTGCGTTCAGGCGTTCGTGCGTCCGTGCGTTCGTGTGTTCGTGTGTTCGTGTGTATGTGTGTTCCTGTATTCGTGTGTTCGTGTGTTCGTGTGTTTATGTGTTTGTGTGTTCTAGAGTTCGTGTTATCGTGTGTTCGTGTGTTCGTGTGTCCTTGTGTTCGTGTGTTCGTGTGTTCGTCTGTTTATGTGTTCGTGTGTTCGTGTGTTCGTGTGTACGTGTGTTCGTGTGTTCGTGTGTTCGTGTGTTCTTGTGTTCGTGTGTTCGTGTGTTCGTGTGTTCGTGTGTTCGTGTGTTCGTGTGTTCGTGTGTTCGTGTGTTCGTGCGTTAGTGCGTTCTTAAGTTCGTGTGTCGTGTGTCGTGTGTTCGTGTGTTCGTGTGTTCGTGTGTTCGTGTGTTCTCGTGTTCGTGTGTTCGTGTGTTCTTTTGCTCGGCTGTTTTAGTGTTCGAGTGTTCGTGTGTTCGTGTGTTCGTGTGTCCGTGTGTTCGTGTGTTCGTGTGTTTGTGTGTTCTTGTGTTCGTGTGTTCGTGTGTTCATGTGTTCGTAAGTTCGTGTGTTAGTGTGTTCGGGTGTTCGTGTGTTCGTGCGTTAGTGCGTTCTTAAGTTCGTGTGTCATGTGTCGTGTGTTCGTGTGTTCGTGTGTTCGTGTGTTCGTGTGTTCGTGTGTTCGTGTGTTCGTGTGTTCGTGTGTTCGTGTGTTTGTGTGTTCGTGTGTTCTTTTGCTCGGCTGTTCTAGTGTTCGTGTGTTCGTGTGTTTGTGTGTTTGTGTGTGTGTGTTCGTGTGTTCGTGTGTTCGTGTGTTCGTGTGTTCGTGTGCTCGTGTGTTCATAAGTTCGTGTGTTGGTGTGTTCGTGTTTTCGTGTGTTCGTGCGTTAGTGCGTTTTTAAGTTCGTGTGTCGCGTGTCGTGTGTTCATGTGTTCGTGTGTTCGTGTCTTCGTGTGTTCTTGTGTTCGTGTGTTCGTGTGTTCATAAGTTCGTGTGTTGGTGTGTTCGTGTTTTCGTGTGTTCGTGCGTTAGTGCGTTTTTAAGTTCGTGTGTCGCGTGTCGTGTGTTCATGTGTTCGTGTGTTCGTGTCTTCGTGTGTTCACGTGTTCGTGTGTTCTTTGGCTCGGCTGTTTTAGTGTTCGTGTGTTCGTGTGTTCTTTTGCTCGGCTGTTTAAGTGTTCGAGTGTTCGTGTGTTCGTGTGTTTGTGTGTTTGTGTGTTTGTGTGTTTGTGTGTTTGTGTGTTCGTGTGTTCGTGCGTTAGTGCGTTCTTTAGTTCGTGTGTCGTGTGTCGTGTGTTCGTGTGTTCGTGTGTTTATGTGTTTGTGCGTTTGAGCGTTCGTGCGTTCGTGCGTTCGTGCGTTCGTGCGTTCGTACAGTCGTGCGTTTGTGCGTTCGTGCGTTGGTGCGTTCGTGCGTTCATGCGTTCGTGCATTCATGTGTTCGTGTGTTCATGTGTTTGTGTTTTCTAGTTTTCGTGTGTTCGTGTGTTTGTGTGTCGTGTGTTCGTGTGTTCGTGTGCTCGTGTGTTCGCGTGTTCGTGTGTTCGCGTGTTCGTGTTTTCGTGTGTTCGTGTGTTCGTGTGTTTGTGTGTTCTTGTGTTCGTGTGTTCGTGTGTTCGTGTGTTCGTGTGTTCGTGTGTTCGTGTGTTCGTGTGTTCGTGTGTTCGTGTGTTCGTGTGTCCGTGTGTTCGTGTGTTCGTGTGTTCGTGCGTTCGTGTGTTCGTGTGTCCGTGTGTTCGTGTGTTCGTGTGTTCGTGTATTCGTACGGTCGTGTGTTCGTGCGTTCGTGCGTTCGTGCGTACGTGTGTTCGTGTGTTCATGTGTTCGTGTGTTTGTGTTCTCGTGTGTTCTTTTTCTCGGCTGTTATAGTGTTCGTGTGTTTGTGTGTTCGTGTGTTCGTGTTTTCGTGTGTTCGTGTGTTCGTGTGATCGTCTGTTCGTGCGTTCGTGCGTTCGTGCGTTCGTGCGTTCGTGCGTTCGTGCGTTCGTGCGTTCGTGCGTTCGTGCGTTCGTTCGTTCGTGCGTTCGTGCGTTCGTGCGTTTGTGCGTTTAATTGTTTGTGCGTTCGTTTGTACGTGCGTTCGTGCGTTCGTGCGTTCGTGCGTTCGTGCGTTCGTGCGCTTGTGCGTTCTCGCGTTCGTGCGTTCGTGCGTCCGTGCGTTCGTGTGTTCGTGTGTTCATGTGTTTGTGTGTTCTAGAGTTTGTGTGATCGTGTGTTCGTGTGTTCGTGTGTTCGTGTGTTCATAAATTTGTGTGTTGGTGTGTTCGTGTTTTCGTGTGTTCGTGCGTTAGTTTGTTTTAAAGTTCGTGTGTCGCGTGTCGTGTGTTCGTGTGTTCGTGTGTTCGTGTGTTCGTGTGTTCGTGTGTTCGTGTGTTCGTGTGATCGTGTGTTCGTGTGTTCGTGTGTTCGTGTGTTCGTGTGTTTGTATTCTCGTGTGTTCGTGTGTTCGTGTGCTCGTGTGTTCGCGTGTTCGTGTGTTCGTGTGTTCGTGTGTTCGTGTGTTCGTGTGTTCGTGTGTTCGTGTGTTCGTGTGCTCGTGTGTTCGTGTGTTCTTGTGTCCGTGTGTTCGTGTGTTCGTGTGTTCGTGTGTTCGTGTGTTCGTGTGTTCGTGTATTCGTACGTTCGTGCGTTCGTGCGTTCGTGTGTTCGTGCGTTCTCGTGTTCGTGTGTTCGTGTGTTCGTGTGTTCGTGTGTACGTGTGTTCGTGTGTTCGTGTGTTCGTGTGCACGTGTGTTCGTGTGTTCGTGTGTTCGTGTGTTCGTGTGTTCGTGTGTTCGTTCGTTCGTGTGTTCGTGTGTTCGTGTGTTCGTGTGTTCGTGTGTTCGTGTTCTCGTGTGTTCTTCTGCTCGGCTGTTATAGTGTTCGTGTGTTCGTGTGTTTGTGTGTTCGTGTGTTCGTGTTTTCGTGTGTTCGTGTGTTCGTGTGTTCGTGTGTTCGTGTGTTCTTGTGTTCGTGTGTCTGTGTGTTCGTGTGTTCGTGTGTTCGTGTGTTTGTGTGTTTGCGCGTTCATGTGTTCGTGGGTTTATTCGTTCATGCGTTCGTGCGTTCGTGCTTTCGCGCGTTCGTACGTTCGTGCGTTCGTGCGTTCGTGCGTTCGTGCGTTCGGGCATTTGTGCGTTTGTGCGTTTGTGCGTTCGTGCGTTCGTGCGTTCGTGCGTTCGTGCGTTCTCGCGTTCATGCGTTCGTGCGTTCGTGCCCTCGTGTGTTCGTGTGTTCGTGTGTTCATGCGTTCGTGTATTCTAGTGTTCGTGTGTTCTAGTGTTCGTGTATTCGTGTGGTCGTTTGTTTCTGTGTTCGTGCGTCCGTGCGTTCGTGCGTTTGTGCGTTCGTGTGTTCGTGTGTTCGTGTGTCTGTGTGTTCCTGTGTTCCTGTCTTCATGTGTTCGTGTGTTCGTGTGTTCGTGTGTCTGTGTGTTCCTGTGTTCGTGTCTTTATGTGTTCGTGTGTTCGTGTGTTCGTGTGTTCATGTGTTTGTGTGTTCTAGATTTCGTGTGATCGTGTGTTCGTGCGTTCGCGCGTTCGTGCGTTCGTGCGTTCGTGCGTTCGTGCATTCGTGCGTTCGTGCGTTTGTGCGTTTGGGCGTTTAATTGTTCGTTTGTTCGTCCGTACGTGCGTTCGTGCGTTCGTGCGTTCGTGCGTTCGTGCGTTCGTGCGCTTGTGCGTTCTCGCTTTCGTGCGTTCGTGCGTTCGTGCGTCCGTGCGTTCGTGTGTTCGTGTGTTCATGTGTCTGTGTGTTCCTGTGTTCGTGTGTTCATGTGTTCATGTGTTCGTGTGTTCGTGTGTTCGTGTGTTCATGTGTTTGTGTGTTCTAGAGTTCGTGTGATCGTTTGTTCGTGTGTTCGTGTGTTCGTGTGTCCGTGTGTTCGTGTGTTCGTGTGTTCTTGTGTTCGTGTGTTCGTGTGTTCGTGTGTTCGTAAGTTCGTGTGTTTCATGTGTTCGGGTGTTCGTGTGTTCGTGCGTTAGTGCGTTCTTAAGTTCGTGTGTCGTGTGTCGTGTGTTCGTGTGTTCGTGTGTTCGTGTGTTCGTGTGTTCGTGTGTTCGTGTGTTCGTGTGTTCGTGTGTTTGTGTGTTCGTGTGTCCTTTTGCTCGGCTGTTTTAGTGTTCGTGTGTTCGTGTGTTCGTGTGTTCGTGTGTTCGTGTGTTCGTGTTTGTGTGTTCGTGTGTTCGTGTGTTCGTGTGTTCGTGTGCTCGTGTGCTCGTGTGTTGGTGTGTTCGTGTGTTCGTGTTTGTGTGTTCGTGTGTTAATGTGTTCGTGCGTTCGTGCAGTCATGCGTTCGTGCGTTCGTGCGTTCGTGCGTTTGTGCGGTCGTGCGTTCGTGCAATCATGTGTTCGTGTGTTCGTGTGTTCGTGTGTTCGTGTGTTCGTTTGTTCGTGTGTTCGTGTGTTCGTGTGTTCGTGTGTTCATGTGTTTGTGTGTTCGTGTGTTCATGTGTTTGTGTGTTCCAGTTTTCGTGTATTCGTGCGTTTGTGTGTCGTGTGTTCGTGTGTTCGTGTGTTCGTGTGTTCATGTGTTCGTGTGTTTGTGTGTTCGTGTGTTCGTGTGTTCGTGTGTTCGTGTGTTCGTGTGTTCGTGTGTTCGTGTGTTCGTGTGTTCGTGTGTTCGTGTGTTCGTGTGTTCGTGTGTTCGTGTGTTCGTGTGTTCGTGTGTTCGTGTGTTCGTGCGTTCGTGCGTTCGTGCGTTCGTGCGTTATTGCGTTCGTGTGTCGTGTGTCGTGTGTTTGTGTGTTCATGTGTTCGTGTGTTCGTGTGTTTGTGTTCTTGTGTGTTCCTTTGCTCGCTTGTTATAGTGTTCCTGTGTTCGTGTGTTCGTGTGTTCGTGAGTTCGTGTGTTCGTGTGTTCGTGTGTTCGTGTGTTAGTGTGTTCGTGTGTTCCCGTGTTCGTGTGTTCGTGTGTTCGTGTGTTTGTGTGTTTGCGCGTTCATGCGTTCGTGCGTTCGTGCGTTCGTGCGGTCGTGCGTTCGTGCATTCATGTGTTCGTGTGTTCGTGTGTTCGTGTGTTCGTGTGTTCGTTTGTTCGTGTGTTCGTGTGTTCGTGTGTTCGTGTGTTCATGTGTTTGTGTGTTCGTGTGTTCATGTGTTTGTGTGTTCCAGTTTTCGTGTATTCGTGCGTTTGTGTGTCGTGTGTTCGTGTGTTCGTGTGTTCGTGTGTTCGTGTGTTCGTGTGTTCGTGTGTCCGTGTGTTCGTGTGTTCGTGTGTTCGTGTATTCGTGCGTTCGTGCGTTCGTGCGTTCGTGCGTTCGTGCGTTCGTGCGCTCGTGTGTTCGTGTGTTCGTGAGTTCGTGTGTTCGTGTGTTCGTGTGTTCGTGTGTTCGTGTGTTCGTGTGTTCGTGTGTTCGTGTGTTCGTGTGTTCGTGTGTTCGTGTGTTTGTGCGTTCGTGCGTTCGTGCGTTCGTGCGTTATTGCGTTCGTGTGTCGTGTGTCGTGTGTTCGTGTGTTCATGTGTTCGTGTGTTCGTGTGTTCGTGTGTTCGTGTGTTTGTGTTCTTGTGTGTTCCTTTGCTCGCTTGTTATAGTGTTCCTGTGTTCGTGTGTTCGTGTGTTCGTGTGTTCGTGTGTTCGTGTGTTCGTGTGTTAGTGCGTTCGCGCGTTCGTGCGTTCGTGCGTTCGTGCGTTCGTGCGCTCGTGCTTTCTCGCGTTCGTGCGTTCGTGTGCTCATGTGTTCGTTTGTTCGTGTGTTTGTGTGTTCGTGTGTTCGTGGATCCGTGTGTTCGTGTGCTCATGTGTTCGTGTGTTCGTGTGTTCGTGTGTTCGTGTGTTCGTGTGTTCGTGTTTTCGTGTGTTGAGTGTTCGTGTGTTCGTGTGTTCGTGTGTTCGTGTGTTCGTGTGTTCGTGTGCACGTGCGTTTGTGTGTTCGTGTGTTCATGTGTTCGTGTGTTTGTGCGTTTGTGCGTTCGCGCGTTCGTGCGTTCGTGCGTTTGATCGTTCGTGCGTTCTTGCGTTCGTGCGTTCGTGCGTTTGTGCGTTTGTGCGTTCGTGCGTTCTCGCGTTCGTGCGTTCGTGCGTTCTCGCGTTCATGCCTTCGTGCGTTCGTGCGTTCTCGCGTTCGTGCGTTTGTGCGTTTGTGCATTTAATCGTTCGTGCGTTCGTTCGTACGTGCGTTCGTGCGTTCGTGCGTTCGTGCGTTCGTGCGCTCGTGCGTTCGTGCGTTCAGGCGTTCGTGCGTCCGTGCGTTCGTGTGTTCG
The DNA here is from genome assembly GCA_963971145.1 of Sussaba pulchella. Taxonomy (NCBI): domain Eukaryota; kingdom Metazoa; phylum Arthropoda; class Insecta; order Hymenoptera; family Ichneumonidae; genus Sussaba; species Sussaba pulchella. The sequence goes on along the minus strand of CAXAQZ010001141.1, from coordinate 19,711 downwards.
TGTGTTCGTGTGTATGTGTGTTCCTGTATTCGTGTGTTCGTGTGTTCGTGTGTTTATGTGTTTGTGTGTTCTAGAGTTCGTGTTATCGTGTGTTCGTGTGTTCGTGTGTCCTTGTGTTCGTGTGTTCGTGTGTTCGTCTGTTTATGTGTTCGTGTGTTCGTGTGTTCGTGTGTACGTGTGTTCGTGTGTTCGTGTGTTCGTGTGTTCTTGTGTTCGTGTGTTCGTGTGTTCGTGTGTTCGTGTGTTCGTGTGTTCGTGTGTTCGTGTGTTCGTGTGTTCGTGCGTTAGTGCGTTCTTAAGTTCGTGTGTCGTGTGTCGTGTGTTCGTGATTTCGTGTGTTCGTGTGTTCGTGTGTTCGTGTGTTCGTGTGTTCGTGTGTTCTTTTGCTCGGCTGTTTTAGTGTTCGAGTCTTCGTGTGTTCGTGTGTTCGTGTGTCCGTGTGTTCGTGTGTTCGTGTGTTTGTGTGTTCTTGTGTTCGTGTGTTCGTGTGTTCATGTGTTCGTAAGTTCGTGTGTTAGTGTGTTCGGGTGTTCGTGTGTTCGTGCGTTAGTGCGTTCTTAAGTTCGTGTGTCATGTGTCGTGTGTTCGTGTGTTCGTGTGTTCGTGTGTTCGTGTGTTCGTGTGTTCGTGTGTTCGTGTGTTCGTGTGTTCGTGTGTTTGTGTGTTCGTGTGTTCTTTTGCTCGGCTGTTCTAGTGTTCGTGTGTTCGTGTGTTTGTGTGTTTGTGTGTGTGTGTTCGTGTGTTCGTGTGTTCGTGTGTTCGTGTGTTCGTGTGCTCGTGTGCTCGTGTGTTGGTGTGCTCGTGTTTGTGCGTTTGTGTGTTAATGTGTTTGTGTGTTCGTGTGTTTATGTGTTCGTGCGTTCGTGCAGTCGTGCGTTCGTGCGTTCGTGCGTTCGTGCGTTCGTGCGGTCGTGCGTTCGTGCATTCATGTGTTCGTGTGTTCGTGTGTTCGGGTGTTCGTGTGTTCGTTTGTTCGTGTGTTCGTGTGTTCGTGTGTTCATGTGTTTGTGTGTTCCAGTTTTCGTGTATTCGTGCGTTTGTGTGTCGTGTGTTCGTGTGTTCGTGTGTTGTGTTCGTGTGTTCGTGCGTTCGTGTGTTCGTGCGTTCGTGTGTCCGTGTGTTCGTGTGTTCGTGTGTTCGTGTATTCGGGCGTTCGTCCGTTCATGCGTTCGTGCGTTCGTGCGCTCGTGCGTTCGTGTGTTCGTATGTCCTTGTGTTCGTGTGTTCGTGTGTTCGTCTGTTTATGTGTTCGTGTGTTTGTGTGTTCGTGTGTTCGTGTGTTCGTGTGTTCGTGTGTTCGTGTGTTCGTGTGTTCGTGTGTTCGTGTGTTCGTGTGTTCTTGTGTTCGTGTGTTCGTGTGTTCGTGTGTTCGTGTGTTCGTGTGTTCGTGTGTTCGTGTGTTCGTGTGTTCGTGTGTTCGTGCGTTAGTGCGTTCTTAAGTTCGTGTGTCGTGTGTCGTGTGTTCGTGTGTTCGTGTGTTCATGTGTTTGTGTGTTCTAGAGTTCGTGTGATCGTGTGTTCGTGTGTTCGTGTGTTCGTGTGTCCGTGTGTTCGTGTGTTCTTGTGTTCGTGTGTTCGTGTGTTCGTGTGTTCGTAAGTTCGTGTGTTGGTGTGTTCGGGTGTTCGTGTGTTCGTGCGTTAGTGCGTTCTTAAGTTCGTGTGTCGTGTGTCGTGTGTTCGTGTGTTCGTGTGTTCGTGTGTTCGTGTGTTCGTGTGTTCGTGTGTTCGTGTGTTCGTGTGTTCTTTTGCTCGGCTGTTTTAGTGTTCGTGTGTTCGTGTGTTCGTGTGTTCGTGTGTTCGTGTGTTCGTGTTTGTGTGTTCGTGTATTCGTGTTTGTGTGTTCGTGTGCTCGTGTGCTCGTGTGTTGGTGTGCTCGTGTTTGTGTGTTTGTGTGTTAATGTGTTCGTGCGTTCGTGCAGTCGTGCGTTCGTGCGTTCGTGGGTTCGTGCGTTCGTGCGGTCGTGCGTTCGTGCATTCATGTGTTCATGTGTTCGTGTGTTCGTGTGTTCGTGTGTTCGTGTGTTCGTCTGTTTATGTGTTCGTGTGTTTGTGTGTTCGTGTGTTCGTGTGTTCGTGTGTTCGTGTGTTCGTGTGTTCGTGTGTTCGTGTGTTCGTGTGTTCTTGTGTTCGTGTGTTCGTGTGTCCGTGTGTTCGTGTGTTCGTGTGTTCGTGTGTTCGAGTGTTCGTGTGTTCGTGTGTTCGTGTGTTCGTGTGTTCGTGTGTTCGTGCGTTAGTGCGTTCTTAAGTTCGTGTGTCGTGTGTCGTGTGTTCGTGTGTTCGTGTGTTCATGTGTTTGTGTGTTCTAGAGTTCGTGTGTTCATGTGTTTGTGTGTTCTAGAGTTCGTGTGATCGTGTGTTCGTGTGTTCGTGTGTTCGTGTGTCCGTGTGTTCGTGTGTTCTTGTGTTCGTGTGTTCGTGTGTTCGTGTGTTCGTAAGTTCGTGTGTTCGTGTGTTCGTGTGTTCGTGTGTTCTTTTGCTCGGCTGTTTGAGTGTTCGTGTGTTCGTGTGTTCGTGTGTTCGTGTGTTCGTGTGTTCGTGTGTTCGTGTGTTCGTGTGTTCGTGTGTTCGTGTTTGTGTGTTCGTGTGTTCGTGTGTTCGTGTGTTCGTGTGTTCCTGTGCTCGTGTGCTCGTGTGTTCGTGTGTTCGTGTGTTCGTGTGTTCGTGTGTTCTTTTGCTCGGCTGTTTTAGTGTTCGTGTGTTCGTGTGTTCGTGTGTTCGTGTGTTCGTGTGTTCGTGTGTTCGTGTTTGTGTGTTCGTGTGTTCGTGTGTTCGTGTGTTCGTGTGCTCGTGTGCTCGTGTGTTGGTGTGCTCGTGTTTGTGTGTTTGTGTGTTAATGTGTTCGTGCGTTCGTGCAGTCGTGCGTTCGTGCGTTCGTGGGTTCGTGCGTTCGTGCGGTCGTGCGTTCGTGCATTCATGTGTTCGTGTGTTCGTGTGTTCGTGTGTTCGTGTGTTCGTGTGTTCGTTTGTTCGTGTGTTCGTGTGTTCGTGTGTTCGTGTGTTTGTGTGTTCGTGTGTTCATGTGTTTGTGTGTTCCAGTTTTCGTGTATTCGTGCGTTTGTGTGTCGTGTGTTCGTGTGTTCGTGTGTTCGTGTGTTCGTGTGTTCGTGTGTTCGTGTGTTCGTGTGTTCGTGTGTTCGTGTGTTCGTGTGTCCGTGTGTTCGTGTGTCCGTGTGTTCGTGTATTCGTGCGTTCGAGCGTTCGTGCGTTCGTGCGTTCGTGCGTTCGTGCGTTCGTGCGCTCGTGTGTTCGTGTGTTCCTGTCTTCATGTGTTCGTGTGTTCGTGTGTTCGTGTGTCTGTGTGTTCCTGTGTTCGTGTCTTTATGTGTTCGTGTGTTCGTGTGTTCGTGTGTTCATGTGTTTGTGTGTTCTAGATTTCGTGTGATCGTGTGTTCGTGCGTTCGCGCGTTCGTGCGTTCGTGCGTTCGTGCGTTCGTGCATTCGTGCGTTCGTGCGTTTGTGCGTTTGGGCGTTTAATTGTTCGTTTGTTCGTCCGTACGTGCGTTCGTGCGTTCGTGCGTTCGTGCGTTCGTGCGTTCGTGCGCTTGTGCGTTCTCGCTTTCGTGCGTTCGTGCGTTCGTGCGTCCGTGCGTTCGTGCGTTCGTGTGTTCGTGTGTTCATGTGTCTGTGTGTTCCTGTGTTCGTGTGTTCGTGTGTTCATGTGTTCATGTGTTCGTGTGTTCGTGTGTTCGTGTGTTCATGTGTTTGTGTGTTCTAGAGTTCGTGTGATCGTTTGTTCGTGTGTTCGTGTGTTCGTGTGTCCGTGTGTTCGTGTGTTCGTGTGTTCTTGTGTTCGTGTGTTCGTGTGTTCGTGTGTTCGTAAGTTCGTGTGTTTCATGTGTTCGGGTGTTCGTGTGTTCGTGCGTTAGTGCGTTCTTAAGTTCGTGTGTCGTGTGTCGTGTGTTCGTGTGTTCGTGTGTTCGTGTGTTCGTGTGTTCGTGTGTTCGTGTGTTCGTGTGTTCGTGTGTTCGTGTGTTTGTGTGTTCGTGTGTCCTTTTGCTCGGCTGTTTTAGTGTTCGTGTGTTCGTGTGTTCGTGTGTTCGTGTGTTCGTGTGTTCGTGTTTGTGTGTTCGTGTGTTCGTGTGTTCGTGTGTTCGTGTGCTCGTGTGCTCGTGTGTTGGTGTGTTCGTGTGTTCGTGTTTGTGTGTTCGTGTGTTAATGTGTTCGTGCGTTCGTGCAGTCATGCGTTCGTGCGTTCGTGCGTTCGTGCGTTTGTGCGGTCGTGCGTTCGTGCAATCATGTGTTCGTGTGTTCGTGTGTTCGTGTGTTCGTGTGTTCGTTTGTTCGTGTGTTTGTGTGTTCGTGTGTTCGTGTGTTCATGTGTTTGTTTGTTCGTGTGTTCATGTGTTTGTGTGTTCCAGTTTTCGTGTATTCGTGCGTTTGTGTGTCGTGTGTTCGTGTGTTCGTGTGTTCGTGTGTTCGTGTGTTCGTGTGTTTGTGTGTTCGTGTGTTCGTGTGTTCGTGTGTTCGTGTGTTCGTGTGTTCGTGTGTTCGTGTGTTCGTGTGTTCGTGTGTTCGTGTGTTCGTGTGTTCGTGTGTTCGTGTGTTCGTGTGTTCGTGTGTTCGTGCGTTCGTGCGTTCGTGCGTTCGTGCGTTCGTGCGTTATTGCGTTCGTGTGTCGTGTGTCGTGTGTTTGTGTGTTCATGTGTTCGTGTGTTCGTGTGTTCGTGTGTTTGTGTTCTTGTGTGTTCCTTTGCTCGCTTGTTATAGTGTTCCTGTGTTCGTGTGTTCGTGTGTTCGTGAGTTCGTGTGTTCGTGTGTTCGTGTGTTCGTGTGTTAGTGTGTTCGTGTGTTCCCGTGTTCGTGTGTTCGTGTGTTCGTGTGTTTGTGTGTTTGCGCGTTCATGCGTTCGTGCGTTCGTGCGTTCGTGCGGTCGTGCGTTCGTGCATTCATGTGTTCGTGTGTTCGTGTGTTCGTGTGTTCGTGTGTTCGTTTGTTCGTGTGTTCGTGTGTTCGTGTGTTCGTGTGTTCATGTGTTTGTGTGTTCGTGTGTTCATGTGTTTGTGTGTTCCAGTTTTCGTGTATTCGTGCGTTTGTGTGTCGTGTGTTCGTGTGTTCGTGTGTTCGTGTGTTCGTGTGTTCGTGTGTTCGTGTGTCCGTGTGTTCGTGTGTTCGTGTGTTCGTGTATTCGTGCGTTCGTGCGTTCGTGCGTTCGTGCGTTCGTGCGTTCGTGCGCTCGTGTGTTCGTGTGTTCGTGAGTTCGTGTGTTCGTGTGTTCGTGTGTTCGTGTGTTCGTGTGTTCGTGTGTTCGTGTGTTCGTGTGTTCGTGTGTTCGTGTGTTCGTGTGTTTGTGCGTTCGTGTGTTCGTGCGTTCGTGCGTTATTGCGTTCGTGTGTCGTGTGTCGTGTGTTCGTGTGTTCATGTGTTCGTGTGTTCGTGTGTTCGTGTGTTCGTGTGTTCGTGTGTTTGTGTTCTTGTGTGTTCCTTTGCTCGCTTGTTATAGTGTTCCTGTGTTCGTGTGTTCGTGTGTTCGTGTGTTCGTGTGTTCGTGTGTTCGTGTGTTCGTGTGCTCATGTGTTCGTTTGTTCGTGTGTTTGTGTGTTCGTGTGTTCGTGGATCCGTGTGTTCGTGTGCTCATGTGTTCGTGTGTTCGTGTGTTCGTGTGTTCGTGTGTTCGTGTGTTCGTGTTTTCGTGTGTTGAGTGTTCGTGTGTTCGTGTGTTCGTGTGTTCGTGTGTTCGTGTGTTCGTGTGCACGTGCGTTTGTGTGTTCGTGTGTTCATGTGTTCGTGTGTTTGTGCGTTTGTGCGTTCGCGCGTTCGTGCGTTCGTGCGTTTGATCGTTCGTGCGTTCTTGCGTTCGTGCGTTCGTGCGTTTGTGCGTTTGTGCGTTCGTGCGTTCTCGCGTTCGTGCGTTCGTGCGTTCTCGCGTTCATGCCTTCGTGCGTTCGTGCGTTCTCGCGTTCGTGCGTTTGTGCGTTTGTGCATTTAATCGTTCGTGCGTTCGTTCGTACGTGCGTTCGTGCGTTCGTGCGTTCGTGCGTTCGTGCGCTCGTGCGTTCGTGCGTTCAGGCGTTCGTGCGTCCGTGCGTTCGTGTGTTCGTGTGTTCGTGTGTATGTGTGTTCCTGTATTCGTGTGTTCGTGTGTTCGTGTGTTTATGTGTTTGTGTGTTCTAGAGTTCGTGTTATCGTGTGTTCGTGTGTTCGTGTGTCCTTGTGTTCGTGTGTTCGTGTGTTCGTCTGTTTATGTGTTCGTGTGTTCGTGTGTTCGTGTGTACGTGTGTTCGTGTGTTCGTGTGTTCGTGTGTTCTTGTGTTCGTGTGTTCGTGTGTTTGTGTGTTCGTGTGTTCGTGTGTTCGTGTGTTCGTGTGTTCGTGCGTTAGTGCGTTCTTAAGTTCGTGTGTCGTGTGTCGTGTGTTCGTGTGTTCGTGTGTTCGTGTGTTCGTGTGTTCGTGTGTTCGTGTGTTCTTTTGCTCGGCTGTTTTAGTGTTCGAGTGTTCGTGTGTTCGTGTGTTCGTGTGTCCGTGTGTTCGTGTGTTCGTGTGTTCGTGTGTTCTTGTGTTCGTGTGTTCGTGTGTTCATGTTTTCGTAAGTTCGTGTGTTGGTGTGTTCGGGTGTTCGTGTGTTCGTGCGTTAGTGCGTTCTTAAGTTCGTGTGTCATGTGTCGTGTGTTCGTGTGTTCGTGTGTTCGTGTGTTCGTGTGTTCGTGTGTTCGTGTGTTCGTGTGTTCGTGTGTTCGTGTGTTCGTGTGTTCGTGTGTTTGTGTGTTCGTGTGTTCTTTTGCTCGGCTGTTCTAGTGTTCGTGTGTTCGTGTGTTTGTGTGTTTGTGTGTGTGTGTTCGTGTGTTCGTGTGTTCGTGTGTTCGTGTGTTCGTGTGCTCGTGTGCTCGTGTGTTGGTGTGCTCGTGTTTGTGCGTTTGTGTGTTAATGTGTTTGTGTGTTCGTGTGTTTATGTGTTCGTGCGTTCGTGCAGTCGTGCGTTTGTGCGTTCGTGCGTTCGTCCGTTCGTGCGGTCGTGCGTTCGTGCATTCATGTGTTCGTGTGTTCGTGTGTTCGGGTGTTCGTGTGTTCGTTTGTTCGTGTGTTCGTGTGTTCGTGTGTTCATGTGTTTGTGTGTTCCAGTTTTCGTGTATTCGTGCGTTTGTGTGTCGTGTGTTCGTGTGTTCGTGTGTTGTGTTCGTGTGTTCGTGTGTTCGTGTGTTCGTGCGTTCGTGTGTCCGTGTGTTCGTGTGTTCGTGTGTTCGTGTATTCGGGCGTTCGTCCGTTCGTGCGTTCGTGCGTTCGTGCGCTCGTGCGTTCGTGTGTTCGTATGTCCTTGTTATCGTGTGTTCGTGTGTTCGTCTGTTTATGTGTTCGTGTGTTTGTGTGTTCGTGTGTTCGTGTGTTCGTGTGTTCGTGTGTTCGTGTGTTCGTGTGTTCGTGTGTTCGTGTGTTCGTGTGTTCTTGTGTTCGTGTGTTCGTGTGTTCGTGTGTTCGTGTGTTCGTGTGTTCGTGTGTTCGTGTGTTCGTGTGTTCGTGTGTTCGTGTGTTCGTGTGTTCGTGTGTTCGTGTGTTCGTGCGTTAGTGCGTTCTTAAGTTCGTGTGTCGTGTGTCGTGTGTTCGTGTGTTCGTGTGTTCATGTGTTTGTGTGTTCTAGAGTTCGTGTGATCGTGTGTTCGTGTGTTCGTGTGTTCGTGTTTCCGTGTGTTCGTGTGTTCTTGTGTTCGTGTGTTCGTGTGTTCGTGTGTTCGTAAGTTCGTGTGTTGGTGTGTTCGGGTGTTCGTGTGTTCGTGCGTTAGTGCGTTCTTAAGTTCGTGTGTCGTGTGTCGTGTGTTCGTGTGTTCGTGTGTTCGTGTGTTCGTGTGTTCGTGTGTTCGTGTGTTCGTGTGTTCGTGTGTTCGTGTGTTCGTGTGTTCGTGTGTTCGTGTGTTTTTTTGCTCGGCTGTTTTAGTGTTCGTGTGTTCGTGTGTTCGTGTGTTCGTGTGTTCGTGTGTTCGTGTGTTCGTGTGTTCGTGTGTTCGTGTGTTCTTTTGCTCGGCTGTTTTAGTGTTCGTGTGTTCGTGTGTTCGTGTGTTCGTGTGTTCGTGTGTTCGTGTTTGTGTGTTCGTGTGTTCGTGTGTTCGTGTGTTCGTGTGCTCGTGTGCTCGTGTGTTGGTGTGCTCGTGTTTGTGTGTTTGTGTGTTAATGTGTTCGTGCGTTCGTGCAGTCGTGCGTTCGTGCGTTCGTGGGTTCGTGCGTTCGTGCGGTCGTGCGTTCGTGCATTCATGTGTTCGTGTGTTCGTGTGTTCGTGTGTTCGTGTGTTCGTGTGTTCGTGTGTTCGTTTGTTCGTGTGTTCGTGTGTTCGTGTGTTCGTGTGTTTGTGTGTTCGTGTGTTCATGTGTTTGTGTGTTCCAGTTTTCGTGTATTCGTGCGTTTGTGTGTCGTGTGTTCGTGTGTTCGTGTGTTCGTGTGTTCGTGTGTTCGTGTGTTCGTGTGTTCGTGTGTTCGTGTGTTCGTGTGTTCGTGTGTCCGTGTGTTCGTGTGTCCGTGTGTTCGTGTATTCGTGCGTTCGAGCGTTCGTGCGTTCGTGCGTTCGTGCGTTCGTGCGTTCGTGCGCTCGTGTGTTCGTGTGTTCGTGTGTTCGTGTGTTCGTGTGTTCGTGTGTTCGTGTGTTCGTGTGTTCGTGTGTTCGTGTGTTCGTGTGTTCGTGTGTTCGTGTGTTCGTGTGTTCGTGTGTTCGTGTGTTCGTGTGTTCGTGTGTTCCTGTGTTCGTGTGTTCGTGTGTCCGTGCGTTCGTGCGTTCGTGCGTTCGTGCGTTATTGCGTTTGTGTGTCGTGTGTCGTGTGTTCGTGTGTTCATGTGTTCGTGTGTTCGTGTGTTCGTGTGTTCGTGTGTTCGTGTGTTTGTGTTCTTGTGTGTTCCTTTGCTCGCTTGTTATAGTGTTCCTGTGTTCGTGTGTTCGTGTGTTCGTGTGTTCGTGTGTTCGTGTGTTCGTGTGTTCGTGTGTTCGTGTGTTCGTGTGTTCGTGTGTCAGTGTGTTCGTGTGTTCGTGTGTTCGTGTGTTCGTGTGTTCGTGTGTTTGTGTGTTTGCGCGTTCATGCGTTCGTGCGTTTGATCGTTCATTCGTTCGTGCGTTCGCGCGTTCGTGCGTTCGTGCGTTCGTGCGTTCGTGCGCTCGTGCGTTCGGGCGATCGTGCGTTCGTGCCTTCTCGCGTTCGTGCGTTCGTGTGCTTACGTGTTCGTTTGTTCGTGTGTTTGTGTGTTCGTGTGTTCGTGGATCCGTGTGTTCGTGTGCTCATGTGTTCGTGTGTTCGTGTGTTCGTGTGTTCGCGTGTTCTAGTGTTCGTGTGTTTTAGTTTTTGTGTGTTCGTGTGTTCGTGTGTTCGTGTGTTCGTGTGTTCGTGTGTTCGTGTGTTCGTGTGTTCGTGTGTTCGTGTGTTCGTGTGTTCGTGTGTTCGTGTGTTCGTGTGTTCCTGTGTTCGTGTGTTCGTGTGTCCGTGCGTTCGTGCGTTCGTGCGTTCGTGCGTTATTGCGTTCGTGTGTCGTGTGTCGTGTGTTCGTGTGTTCATGTGTTCGTGTGTTCGTGTGTTCGTGTGTTCGTGTGTTTGTGTTCTTGTGTGTTCCTTTGCTCGCTTGTTATAGTGTTCCTGTGTTCGTGTGTTCGTGTGTTTGTGTGTTCGTGTGTTCGTGTGTTCGTGTGTTCGTGTGTTCGTGTGTCAGTGTGTTCGTGTGTTTGTGTGTTCGTGTGTTCGTGTGTTCGTGTGTTCGTGCGTTCGTGCGTTCGTGCGCTCGTGCGTTTGATCGTTCATTCGTTCGTGCGTTCGCGCGTTCGTGCGTTCGTGCGTTCGTGCGTTCGTGCGCTCGTGCGTTCGGGCGATCGTGCGTTCGTGCCTTCTCGCGTTCGTGCGTTCGTGTGCTTACGTGTTCGTTTGTTCGTGTGTTTGTGTGTTCGTGTGTTCGTGGATCCGTGTGTTCGTGTGCTCATGTGTTCGTGTGTTCGTGTGTTCGTGTGTTCGCGTGTTCTAGTGTTCGTGTGTTTTAGTGTTTGTGTGTTCGTGTGTTCGTGTGTTCGTGTGTTTATGCGTTCGTGTGTTCGTGTGTTCGTGTGCACGTGCGTTCGTGTGTTCGTGTGTTCATGTGTTCGTGTGTTCGTGTGTTCGTGTGTTCGTGTGTTCGTGTGTTCGTGTTTTCGTGTGTTCGTGTGTTCGTGTGTTCATGTGTTCGTGTGTTCGTGTGTTCGTGTGTTCGTGTGTTCGTGTGTTCGTGTGTTCGTGTGTTCGTGTGTTCGTGTGTTCGTGTGCACGTGCGTTCGTGTGTTCGTGTGTTCATGTGTTCGTGTGTTCGTGCGTTTGTGCGTTCGCGCGTTCGTGCGTTTGTGCGTTTGATCGTTCGTGCGTTCTTGCGTTCGTGCGTTCGTGCGTTTGTGCGTTCGTGCGTTCGTGCGTTTGTGCGCTCGTGCGTTCGTGTGTTCGTATGTCCTTGTGTTCGTGTGTTCGTGTGTTCGTCTGTTTATGTGTTCGTGTGTTCGTGTGTTCGTGTGTTCGTGTGTTCGTGTGTTCGTGTGTTCGTGTGTTCGTGTGTTCGTGTGTTCGTGTGTTCATGTGTTCGTGTGTTCGTGTGTTCGTGTGTTCGTGTGTTCGTGTGTTTGTGTGTTCGTGTGTTCGTGTGTTCGTGTGTTCGTGTGTTCGTGTGTTCGTGTGTTCGTGCGTTAGTGCGTTCTTAAGTTCGTGTGCTCGTGTGTTGGTGTGCTCGTGTTCGTGTGTTCGTGTGTTCGTGTGTTCGTGTGTTCGTGTGTTCGTGTGTTCGTGTGTTCGTGTGTTCGTTCGTTCGTGTGTTCGTGTGTTCGTGTGTTCATGTGTTTGTGTGTTCCAGTTTTCGTGTATTCGTGCGTTTGTGTGTCGTGTGTTCGTTTGTTCGTGTGTTCGTGTGTTCGTGTGTTCGTGTGTTCGTGTGTTCGTGCGTTCGTGTGTCCGTGTGTTCGTGTGTTCGTGTGTTCGTGTATTCGGGCGTTCGTCCGTTCGTGCGTTCGTGCGTTCGTGCGCTCGTGCGTTCGTGTGTTCGTATGTCCTTGCGTTCGTGTGTTCGTGTGTTCGTCTGTTTATGTGTTCGTGTGTTCGTGTGTTCGTGTGTTCGTGTGTTCGTGTGTTCGTGTGTTCGTGTGTTCGTGTGTTCGTGTGTTCGTGTGTTCGTGTGTTCGTGTGTTCGTGTGTTCTTGTGTTCGTGTGTTCGTGTGTTCGTGTATTCGTGTGTTCGTGTGTTCGTGTGTTCGTGTGTTCGTGTGTTCGTGTGTTTGTGCGTTAGTGCGTTCTTAAGTTCGTGTGTCGTGTGTCGTGTGTTCGTGTGTTCGTGTGTTCATGTGTTGTGTGTTCTAGAGTTCGTGTGATCGTGTGTTCGTGTGTTCGTAAGTTCGTGTGTTGGTGTGTTCGGGTGTTCGTGTGTTCGTGCGTTAGTGCGTTCTTAAGTTCGTGTGTCGTGTGTTGTGTGTTCGTGTGTTCGTGTGTTCGTGTGTTCGTGTGTTCGTGTGTTCGCGTGTTCGTGTGTTCTTTTGCTCGGCTGTTTTAGTGTTCGTGTGTTCGTGTGTTCGTGTGTTCGTGTGTTCGTGTTTGTGTGTTCGTGTGTTCGTGTGTTCGTGTGTTCGTGTGCTCGTGTGCTCGTGTGTTGGTGTGCTCGTGTTTGTGTGTTTGTGTGTTAATGTGTTCGTGCGTTCGTGCAGTCGTGCGTTCGTGCGTTCGTGTGTTCGTGTGTTCGTGTGTTCGTGTGTTCGTGTGTTCGTGTGTTCGTGTGTTCCTGTGTTCGTGTGTTCGTGCGTTCGTGCGTTCGTGCGTTCGTGCGTTATTGCGTTCGTGTGTCGTGTGTCGTGTGTTCGTGTGTTCGTGTGTTCATGTGTTCGTGTGTTCGTGTGTTCGTGTGTTCGTGTGTTTGTGTTCTTGTGTGTTTCTTTGCTCGCTTGTTATAGTGTTCATCATCATCATCATCATCATCATCATCATCATCATCATCATCATCATCATCATCATCATCATCATCATCATCATCATCATCATCATCATCATCATCATCACATCATCATCATCATTCATCATCATCATCATCATCATCATCATCATCATCATCATCATCATCATCATCATCATCATCATCATCATCATCATCATCATCAGTCATCATCATCATCATCATCATCATCATCATCAGCATCATCATCATCATCATCATCATCATCATCATCATCATCATCATCATCATCATCATCATCATCATCATCATCATCATCAGCATCATCATCATCATCATCATCATCACATCATCATCATCATCA